>CM036765.1:53084065-53586565 GCA_020796225.1 Arion vulgaris | reverse complement strand
CGATAGAATTAGAAGATGAACTAAATGGTAACAGTGTAACCACGATAGAATTAGAAGATGAACTAAATGGTAAGAGTGTAACCACGATAGAATTAGAAGATGAACTAAATGGTAACAGTGAACACGATAGAATTAGAAGAAGATGAACTAAATGGTAAGAGGTAAGACAAAGAAGAAGAACTAACTGGTCTGGAAGACATAAATAAATGGATTCCAAAAAAATAATTAGATGGACATGTCCTTGGGATGAGAAACGAAAGGCGGTGGAATCACGCATTACAGTGGCACCGCAGATATAGCAGAAAAAAGGTATGCCTAGGGGCATATAAATGTGAAAATTTGAAGTAGAATTCTAAGCAATGCGTTGAACTAAGTTTGAGGTAAAGAATTGAACTAAGTGGAATTGTGTTGTCTCTGCCTTGTACCTTTGGAAGCAACGAGGATTGGTGATAATGCAAGCATTCATTCAACTTTAATTAAAGAAATTATCCTACTAACTAGAAGCAAATTATGGGCATTCAAGACAAGAACAAAACCAACAGTTGAAACCATACACATGTAGTTTTATAGAAGAATGCTAAAAATTGTAGTGTATATAATTTCTTTCTTATTTTTTATTCGACTTTTAATTTGTCTTCTCACATCATTAGATTAAACATTACATGCACTCAACGAAAGTAATGTTCAGCATTAGGCGCCTCTTATCGTTTAATAAAAATCATTAACTTCCATCACTTTGAATCATCACTGGGATCAGAAGGAAAGCATAGCATAACTATCTTGTTTAAATGTATCCGTAATAGATAGATGAACAGAAAGTCAACAATAAAAGGCCTTGGAAAGAAAATGTAAACTCACATCTCATCAAAGATCACACCCAGCAAACAAGTAACAACATGGAATGCACTTTACTGATTTAAGAAAACATCTGAATCTAATAATTTAGTAAGTAGAACTTGCTCGATCAGCGAACATTTTGCTGTAATTATTTCCAAACAGAATGTATTACAAATGTAGCTACAGCCAAAACAGATGGAAATAATTACAACGTTATCTAACTTACACGATTCAATATGTTATTTACGTATGTAAAAAACACACCAAGATTTCTGCAAGTGCAACATATACATGGCAAATGAACACTAACACATGGAATCAACTTGCGGTCTTGACTTTCCACACCACTTATATATACATTTAGAACTGAAATTTTAAAAGTAAAAAAACAAAACGGATTACAACCGCCGTCTCTGAAAATTAGCACTCTGCTAGTTTCCCAGCACCTTTAAGCTTGGTGATAATGCCAGAGTCTGATTCTCTGTGTAGTATCGACGAAACACTTTTAAGCTTGGTGATAATGCCAGCGTCTGATCTCTTGTGTAGTATCGAGGAAACACCTTTGAATTTCCAATTTATTCAGAAAGAATTTACATATTTTAAGGTCGATGAGCGACATGAGTTAGCTCTGATGACCTCTCTATAACCCATCAGATATGAAATCATGTAACAGTGTAGCTGTGTAGATGTGGTTCTAAAAAGAGGGATTTTATGTTTGTAAATCCTTACCAGTAGCCCATCTATACATATACACATTCTATCGAACACAATGATAGTATACTATGTGGTTGGTAAGAAACTATGATGACACTGACTAGATCTGAGGTTAGAGAACCATTATGTACCAGTTTTCTGAAGACTGATGTTTATTGTAAAGATGCAGTGACTCCAGACGTGATTCTCCTCTTGTCTTGACAATTTGAACACATGCTTAGAATACAGTCAAACTCGGTACGATAAGCTTGCAACCCGGTGTTGGGGAATTAGCAAGTGAACCCTGCCCTTACTGCTACATCCTTATAGACAACACAGTGAACCCTACCTTGACTGCAATACCGTTAGACAACACAAAGACCTCCTCGTCATCTAGTTCTAGAACAGTCCAATTCTGCTTCTTCTTCTTCTTCTCTAAGGTGGGTAAATATTTCAGAGATACTCAAGCTTTTCATTGTAATGTACAAGATCAATAATACACAACAATAGGTTAAATGGTAACAGCCTAAGCTATGTTATGTCGTTGAAGAAGAAGAAGAAGATCTGTAGACATTCATATTATAGTAATAAAATTAAATATTTCTTCATCATTATCGTCATCATCATCCAGTGGCTTGTCCTGTGATGAACATTTCTACAATAATAGTCCACCTGAATATTTCGCAACCATTGACCAGATGTCATACTCTGTACTGTTCATGTTCATGTCATCTACCACACCCTGTACCCATCTTTCTCTCCTCCGCTTTCCCGTAATTCATCTATCTAAAATTCTCTTGTCTAAACCTTCATGTTCTTTTATGTGTTCAAAATACTTCAATTTCCTTAATGCTATTTTTTTCATAAATAATTTTCCCCTCAAATTTTGAGTTCCTATTGGATAGATCTATCTGTTATTTTCTTTGTTCATACAATTTTGAGAACGCTCGTAAAATATTTATATTCGCAAACACTATGTGTTTTTTTCCCGCCAATTTGTTTATCTCCATGTGTATCGCCCGTATCTTACCTCTGGGAACATGAATGCTATTAGTTCTTTGATCTTTCCTTGCCCTGTATGTACTATATCAATAATTTGTTAACAGTTATAAGCCGTAATCATTCTCTCTCTTCTCCAGGTCTCTTTGATCCAATAATCTATGTGGCCACCAACAATCAAATGAGAATGGCTATGTTTGAGCTGATGCCGTGTGATAACATCAAAGGTATCTCTCATGAAAAAGAAGAAGTCATGAAGGAACAAGCATCTGAGGAGACAGAAGTAGAAACGGATCTTTCAAAACATTGTGAAGAAATCGGGAGGACGTAGAGACAAGATGAAGGTAGATGGCATACAGACAAGGAGAACAGCAGGACAATATCAGCAAGTAGATCCACTCAAGCAAACAGTGATAGAAGAAACAATTGAGGAAGATGACGAAACTGGTGTGTGTTCCGTATATGTCACAACGTGTACACAAAATAGTAAGGATATGTATAGCAGAGCAGATGACGAATCAACACTTTGATCCTTCTACTTATGATTCTTCGAATGCTCCATATCGACCACTTGTTAACCACTCTTTGTGATTTGTATGTGATCTGATCCTAAGAGCGATTGTACGTTGTGCCAGTTATGCACCAACAAGTAGGCCAGCACATCTGATTTCTGTGACGCTTTTTTATTTACTAGGTATTTTCCTAGGCCCCTACCTCAGTCGCCTGTTTCGGCATGTCTCGTAGATTGCTGTGTTACTATTCTTGCTCCTTGCGCTCCCTTGCGCTCCCTTGCGCCCCAGCAGCACATGGGTGACTTTGATCCAATATTAATATATATCAATAAGCATCGACGTGTCAGAAAGACATAGCAAGTGGCACCTTTTTTTGCTGAACTAAGTTCACCACAGTATCACACACAGCTGTGCTCCATTGTATCGGGTCTGCCATGGAAATCATACTGATATATCTACTATTTATCTGCCATGTGAAATCATACTGTGATATATCTCACTATTTATGAAACTGTGATATATCTCACTATTTATCTGCCATGTGAAATCATACTGTGATATATCTCACTATTTATCTGCCATGTGAAATGAAACTGTGATATATCTCACTATTTATCTGCCATGTGAAATCATACTGTGATATATCTCACTATTTATGAGCATATTTGTTAGTCTCAATATTTCTTCACAATTCTTGGAATTCTTATCTATCTTCTACTTTCTTTGAAATCTAAAGGGAACCAGCTAGAAAAACTCAGTCGATCTATATGTATCCAAGGGTGCACCTGTGTGTGCTCAGTATGTTCCTGCCAACTGACAATCGACAGAGCACTTCCATCGTGTAACAGTGCAGTGAAGATGTAACAGTGCAGTGAAGATGTAATAGTGCACTGAAGATGTAAAGACAGTGAAGATGTAACAGTACAGTGAAGATGTAACAGACAGGAAGATGTAACAGTGCAGTGAAAATGTAATAGTGAAGGAAGATGTAACAGTACAGTGAAGATGTAACAGTACAGTGAAGATGTAACAGTACAGTGAAGATGTAACAGTGAAGTGAAGATGTAACAGTACAGTAAAGATGTAATAGTGAAGATGTAACAGTGAAGTGAAGATGTAACAGTATAGTGAAGATGTAACAGTACAGTGAAGATGTAACAATACAGTGAAGATGTAACAGTACAGTGAAGATGTAACAGTGAAGATGTAACAGTACAGTGAAGATGTAACAGTACAGTGAAGATGAAAATCAGTGAAGATGTAAAGTACAGTGAAGATGTAACAGTGAAGATGTAACAGTACAGTGAAGATGTAACAGTACAGTGAAGATGTAACAGTACAGTGAAGATGTACCAGCACCAAAGCAAATAATACATGAAATAATTACTATGACTCTTACAAAACATTGACTGATCAGAATAATTAAGACTCGGAACCGGTCACTTCCATACAATAGGTTATTCTAGATGTGGTTTTGCTACACATATTTTTTCTCTTGGTGTGGTTTTTGACAGAATTATGTTATGTTATGCTATTGACATCATGGCACATTGGGTATTCCCTTGCGTGTTCTGTCCTCCGCTGCAGCAGCCATCTAAAAGTGCACATGTCTACCGTATCCATGAGTTTATTAGTATATCTTCTCCCTACTACGAAAACGACACTACCTGGCATGTCCGAACTTAACTCCTAATTCTCGTACTCGTTCCAGTGACTCGCCCATATCACGTAAATGAGCGTGTACCGCATTGATGACATCGGCTCTGTCCATATTTCTGTCAGATTGACAGAGATATTGACTGTCATATTTGATAGCTTTGGCCATAAATCATAAGCTGCTGACAGCGAACAGGATGCGGTTGTTATTTGAAGCTAGTGAGACAATATATTGATTTATTGATGTCATGGTTTCACTGAAACTTTAACGTTGGGTTTTATATGTATGTGTAAATATATTGAATGTGTGTATTATGTGTGTATATATGTAAGTGTAAATACAAGTGTATGTAGCAGAAGTTATAGCCGATCTTATCTATATTGATATACCTGGGACAAGCGCTAACTTTCGAACCAACCAATTGCAGGTATAGACAAAATACTTCCTACCACTCTATATGGAGCTCATCAATGATCAGGAATAAAATTAAGATACCGATATTTAACTCAAATGTCAAGGCTGTCCTTCTATATGAGGGAGACATGGAGAACAACTAAGGGAGAAGCACCAAAAGTTGCAGACATTCATCAATAGATGCCTGCGCAGGAAACTACATCTGCGATGGTATGACAGGATCACAAACAGGAAAATGCGGGACAACGGCAGGTGGACCAAAAGATAATTAGCAGAAGGTGGTGATGGATGGGACACACACTGAGAAAACCCCCTGACAGCATCACCAGACAGGCTCTTCGATTGTACCCCCAGGGTAATAGAGATAAAGGATGACACAGGAACACATGGAAACGGAATGCAAGAAAATGAGAAGAGAGTGGAGAGATCTGGAAAAGATGATCTTGAATAGACGGGCTTGGAAGGACTTGAATAGACGGGCTTGGAAGGCCTTGAATAGACGGGCTTGAAAGGCCTTGGTTGCAGGCCTATGTCTCCCTAGGGGCGAAGGGTGAAGAAGAAGAAGAAGAATCACTCTCAAAGAAAACACGACAATCAAATACAATATTGATCAACTCTAAATCACAATTCAAAACATATGTGGCTACTAAATTCAAAATCTATTTATTTAGCTAACTTGATGAAGAAGGGGAAAGTCCCCCTTAAGACCAATTCATGAAATACAAAAATACACAAATTACTGTAAAATGAAATCACGTATACACCAACAACTTTAAATTTCATAATTACCTTCATTAAGTCGCGTGTGCCTGGAGCATGGGTTTCGTACAGTCTACGAACCTCAAGATAACATCAAACTTCTGACCTTTTAGCACTGTTCCGTTTGTGACTTTACCTGAAAAGACACACATTTTATCAAAATTGTTCTAACCGCTGTAACACTGAATATCAATAGAACTGTTTCTGTCCCAAAGGAGCATAAAGCTTTAGGAACTGGATAAGTGCAGTGCATCTGCGTTTGGGACTGTAAATTTCGATTCTATTGTGACAAACTTAATCACAGTATTGACATCTAAAAGATGAGTCTGGCATCTGAATATGTGATTGCATCCTAGTCAAGCTTGTGTTTTCTTAAAACTCTAATAACTTAAAGTGAAACAGTTGGATCTGCTCTTCTTTCCTCCAGACATTTCTTTCTGTAACAATTCTTTTCTTGACGTTGATGTTAAAAGCCTCTTTATGACATTTATGGACATCATTAAATTGCATATGCAGGTCTTATAGTTGATGTCTTCCCCCGAAACTAGTTCTCCATAACAGGGGTTTCTTGGGACTGTGACTATCTTTCATGCTGGAGATGCCATCTAGTGACAGGACTTCTCTGAGACTGTGACTATCTTTCATGCTAGAGATGCCATCCAGCGACGGACTTCTCTGAGAAAGTGTACATAGTAGACATTTCTATTCCTTCAATAAGTCGTTTATTGATGATATGTTCATTTCATAATATGTCTAGAATGCGTCTAAGATGTGTCATAAGGAGAACATTGAATTGTCTTTCCTGCCTAGAGTTCAGAGTTCACGATTCCGATATATAAGGCAGTGCTAATTAACACTAAATACATAGAGATTGAACATTGAATAAATCACACAAGATCCAGGATGTGACTATTGATGTTTGACTCTGATTGAATAAATAACACAAGAATTGGATGTGACCATTGATGTTTGACTTAGTCTGATTGAATAAATCACACAAGATCCAGGATGTGACTATTGATGTTTGACTTAGTCTGATTGAATAAATCACACAAGAATTGGATGCGACTATTGATGTTTGACTCTGATTGAATAAATCACACAAGAATTGGATGTGACCATTGATGTTTGACTTAGTCTGATTGAATAAATCACACAAGAATTGGATGCGACTATTGATGTTTGACTTAGTCTGATTGAATAAATCACACAAGAATTGGATGCGACTATTGATGTTTGACTTAGTCTGATTGAATAAATCACACAAGAATTAGGTGTGACCATTGATGTTTGACTCTGATTGAATAAATCACACAAGAATTGGGTGTGACTATTGATGTTTGACTTAGTCTGATTGAATAAATCACACAAGAATTGGTTGTGACCATTGATGTTTGACTGAATAAATCACACAAGAATTGGGTGTGACTATTGATGTTTGACTTAGTCTGATTGAATAAATCACACAAGAATTGGTGTGACTATTAATATTTGACTGTCTATTTGAATGAAAAAAAAACAATCCATCTTATACTAAACAAAAAAATGATCTACTCAAATATTATTGTTATAAATGTAAAACTTGTGTCTACATTCACTGCATGTTGTACAAATAATTTATGACAATCTGGTTTTCATTCTTTCTTTGTTATTCATTCAATATTTTAATATTCATTACCAATTTTTCCTGATTATCTGTCATGATTTCTGTCATAAAAACACATCTCATTTACATATGTTAATATTGCATTTCGTTGTTTATCTCCAAGTATGTACAGTTCGTTTGTTTTCAAACATTGAAGATGGTACATCAATGTAAACAGATTTATAGTAGCAATCCACACAGAACGGGAGCTGTTTGTCTAAGCACACTGAAATACAAGCTTGGGAGGAGATCAGAGCAAATATGGACATGTGGAATGTGTGATGAAGATGATCTTCAAATGAACAATGAATATTGAACAATGAACAAAATAATATGACAAAGAAAAGTGAAGTATTTTGGTCATAAAGATAAAATGATATGATAAGGAAAAATGAAATGTTTTGGTCATACACACACAGAAATATCATAAAGGCTTGTAGAAGACAATCAAGTGTGGGTGTATATATATCACGAAGGCTTGTAGAAGACAATCAAGTGTGTGTGTATATATATCACGAAGGATTGTAGAAGACAATCAAGTGTGTGTGTACATATATCATGAAGGCTTGTAGAAGACAATCAAGTGTGTGTGTATATATATCACGAAGACTTGTAGAAGACAATCAAGTGTGTGTGTATATATATCACGAAGGCTTGTAGAAGACAATCAAGTGTGTGTGTATATATATCACGAAGGCTTGTAGAAGACAATCAAGTGTGTGTGTATATATCATGAAGGCTTGTAGAAGACAATCAAGTGTGTGTGTATATATATCTCAGACAAGATAAAGATGAGATGGTGTAGTAAAATATATGGGCGTGGGGGCTGAGGTAGTGCGGTTGGAAAGGGGGCGGTGGTAGTAATATGATCAACAGACTACCAAATTCATACATCAGAAACATATAATAGAGAGGTTATTAAGAACGCTAAATGGGGTTAAAGTTCAGCTAGGGGCATGCAACTGGATGAAAGAATGATTTCAATTGTTGTCTCCCCTTATTTCTGTATTAATTTACAAAAAACAATGGAAGACAACTATTAAATTACGCTGATCAACAGACTTTTCATTGTTTCCCCTTGATCTTTTATGTTATTTTTGTCTCATATTCATTCTATTTGTCCCGTATGCTTCTTCTTCTTCTTCTTCTTCTTGTTAACTAATGAATTTATTTCTGTTGCAATAATTAAGAAACTTATTATGTTTTTGTCCAGACTTTATACACTGTGAATGATATTTTTGTGAAATCCCTCTCGTTCGCAGTACCTAGACATTGTTTGTTTTCCATGTAGTCCCTAGACGATGTCTTGCTATATTGATTGACAGTTCATTACTTATTCTCTAAATGCTTGGGGCACATAAGGTTTCATTAAAGGCTTCCCATGCTCTGTTGTTCCACTTGAAACTGTCTGTGCCATATTTCTCGTCAGGGAAAAGGTAAACAGTTCGTCTATAATTCTTCCTCTAAAAAAACCCGTTAATTGCATATCCTTTACAGGACTTTGCGAGATTAACTCCAGCTTTAACGCTGTTTGTGATTTTCTAGGCATTATTACGTTCAGTAGTTAGCCATTGCTTTCTGAACGGGTGGTGTCTTCGTCCTATTGTAGAAATTCACGCCCGATTCGAACTCAGAACGTCGGGGTTAATAGACCGAATCACTATCCCCTAAGCCACAGACGCCACCTATACTTCATCTACATGCTGTTAATAATATATATTTCTTTATTCTTCATTTCTTGTCTCCATGTTCTGGATGTTATTTCTGTTGCGTAGTGGTTTGGTGTACGTCTCTCCTGCCAAAGGTACCAGGTTTGCTCCCTCGTGAAGCATCTAGATATTATTCAAGAGATCCCTAATCTCAATGAAGGTGAGATCGAGTTTCTAGTCCTATCGAAGACGGACGATAAATCGTAGGTCTCGTGTTCAATTCGAGCACGTAAAAAAGCCATTGGCAGTTCAAAATTGAAAGGACAGGCTGGAAAGCCGCTCCCCAGGCAAAATTTATTAGAAAAGATTTATTTTTTAATTCCTACAAAAATGTCTTCTCCATCTTCAAAATTATATCGGGAACACTAGTTGTTGCTACGGAGTTCGTGCACTGCAACCGAAATCTTACTGTGTAAGAAAGAGTTCGTAACACACATGGTTACTCAACGAAGTGCCTTGATGATGACCCAATCAATCAATCAATCAATTAAGCAATTAATCAATCTATGACTGTTTTCTCTAGCATAGGTATTGAATTAATTCGCATAACACGACCAAGCCATTTTCATCTGCCTTCTCCTATGATGGTATTCATTATTTTCTGCATGTTTGTCTGGATACGCCTGTTAGATATTCCTTCTCCTATGATGGTATTCATTATTTTCTGCATGTTTGTCTGGATACGCCTGTTAGATATTCCTTCTCCTATGATGGTATTCATTATTTTCTGCATGTTTGTCTGGATACGCCTGTTAGATATTCCTTCTCCTATGATGGTATTCATTATTTTCTGCATGTTTGTCTGGATACGCCTGTTAGATATTCCTTCTCCTATGATGGTATTCATTATTTTCTGCATGTTTGTCTGGATACGCCTGTTGTTAGATATTCTTTTTTGGACACAATATTCTTGTTTGGACACAATATGATTCTGTGCAGACATGAGTGGTGGAAGGTAGGCTCTACATCATTTATTGTCATTCTCCAACATTTTGATAATAGTAGCCGTCCATAGCAAGCTATGATGACAATAGTCTCAGACATGTGCTTCTGCACCTCTCTGGTGTGTGCGGAGGTGACTGTAGAGTCTAATCCTAGAACACAATCCCTACCACAGGTGGGGCATACATGATCATGGTCAGACATGTAGGTGTTGTGTGTACTGTCTTTTCGCACAGCTCGTTTTCTCTGTGCCTCAGCGGCACGATGATTCTCAGTTATGCGAGTTCCTCTTGTGTTGTTAAGTGTCACATTTTGGTGATCTTGTGCCAGGGATTCCTATCACGTCGTGTCTATATCGAACCATTTCAGAGACACTTTAAGAGTGTCTTTAAAGTGGTTGTTTTTCCCACCAACTGATACATAACAATTTGATACATACAGCAGAACTGGTAAAATGGTACTTTGATATAGTGTTTTAAATGTGATTTCTTTGATATAGCCTTAGAGAGATGTTCTTCTGTCTCTTGATGACCTTCTGTTGGACAATCAAATTGATATGGAATCTATCCAGCGATTTAAGGATGTTGAAATTACGCGTTGTACAAGTTGAACTGTCGAAGGGATTAGCGTAATGCATAAGCGTTTGCATATTGACTTGGACACAAGAGGGTTGTGGGTTCAATCCTACACACGACGGTCCACACTGAGAACAGGAATGAGCCCTCCTACCTTCTGCACACTAGGGTCTAGAAATGTGAAGCGAACTGACTTCACACCTAAGGTCTGAAAAAGGATACAGGGAATTTTATTTATTTACAAGTAGAAATGTATGATTGACGGACAGAGAGAGGGTTATGTTTTGACGGACAGAGAGAGGGTTATGTTTAAACCAAAGAGCCACATGAACCATTAGTATGCATACCCTTCGACATCTGTTGGATAAGATTGAGCACCTATGTGTCTGCTGAGGTGCCTTAACATCTTTCAGTAACCAATAACTAATAAACAATTAACCTAGACACTGTGTTACTTTCTTGACTCAAAATTAGGTTCCTTCGTTGATCCAAGACTGTGTTCCTTCGTTGTTCCAAGACTGTGTTCCTTCGTTGTTCCAAGACTGGTTCCTTCGTTGATCCAAGACTGTGTTCCTTCGTTGTTCCAAAACTGTGTTCCTTCGTTGTTCCAAGACTTGTTCCTTCGTTGTTCCAAAACTGTGTTCCTTCGTTGTTCCAAGACTATGTTCCTTCGTTGTTCCAAAACTGTGTTCCTTCGTTGTTCCAAGACTGTGTTCCTTCGTTGTTCCAAAACTGTGTTCCTTCGTTGTTCCAAGAATATGTTCCTTCGTTGTTCCAAGACGGTGTTCCTTCGTTGTTCCAAAACTGTGTTCCTTCGTTGTTCCAAGACTATGTTCCTTCGTTGTTCCAAGACTGTGTTCCTTCGTTGTTCCAAGACTATGTTCCTTCGTTGTTCCAAGACTGTGTTCCTTCGTTGTTCCAAGACTGTGTTCCTTCGTTGATCCAAGACTGTGTTCCTTCGTTGTTCCAAGACTGTGTTCCTTCGTTGATCCAAGACTGTGTTCCTTCGTTGTTCCAAGACTGTGTTCCTTCGTTGATCCAAGACTGTGTTCCTTCGTTGTTCCAAGACTGTGTTCCTTCGTTGTTCCAAAACTGTGTTCCTTCTTTGTTCCAAAACTGTGTTCCTTCGTTGTTCCAAAACTGTGTTCCTTCGTTGTTCCAAGACTGTGTTCCTTCGTTGTTCCAAAACTGTGTTCCTTTCTATGTAAGTAAGTAGGTGCTGGTTTAAATCCTGCAAAGTCAAATTTGTGTTATTAATCATTGCCAGAGAATCCGTGTAAGTGATTTGACGCTGACACTTTTAACTAGTGCCCTGCTTGCTACAGGGGACCGCGCACTAATAGCATTAATTTCATGTCTATTGTAGACAGCAGAAGTGTATTCATGTCTATTGTAGACAGCAGAAGTGTATTCATGTCTATTGTAGACAGTAGCAGTGTATTCATGTCTATTGTAGACAGTAGCAGTGTATAGTCGCGTAAGAATAAGCTTGTATTTATTAAGTTAATGTCACGTTTAAACTAACTCCACACTTACTAAACTTCTTTACTTCTCCCTTTGTCTTCATTTACACCTCACCAGAAATACATTTAGTTTTCACTTACACCTCACTAGAAATACATATAGTCTTCACTTACACCTCACTAGAAATACATTCTTCACTTACACCTCACTAGAAATACATTTAGTTTTCACTTACACCTCACTAGAAATACATTATAGCCAGAAATATATGCTACATATCAACTGATTCAGTTTTAAACGTCGACGCGCAACTGCTGCTTGTGTTCAAGAGTCCAACTTGTAACAACAAACCATTTTTTAAAATAGCTTTTGTAGCCTTGAATTCCAGAACAAACCAAAATCTTAGTACTTGTTTTGTTTGAAATAATCTGAAGTACAGAGACTCATGAACTTTGTATTCTGTTATCTTTTCTTTAATCAGGGTTCCTGGCACAGAGTTCTATGTTTGATTTCAGGAAACTCTATTTCCTCTGATGGTGCATACATATATCTGAAACAACATATTGACACATATAGAAAAGTTAAGAGTATGGAAAACAAAGACATTTGTGAATTGATATCATCAAGATACTTAGCTCTAGAGTACAAGAAATTATCATGTGAAGGTCAGACACATGGATAACGATTATAACAATAACGAATACAGTGAAAACATTCATCAGCAGTTGTCTGAGACGAATAGAGGGACTGCGATGGTATGATAGGGTCACAAATGAAGAACTTATAAAGAAAACGGAACATATCTCAGTAAACCAAGAGGTAAAGAAAACAGAACATATCTCAGTAAACCAAGAGGTAAGGAAAACAGAACATATCTCAGTAAACCAAGAGGTAAAGAAAACAGAACATATCTCAGTAAACCAAGAGGTAAAGAAAACAGAACATATCTCAGTAAACCAAGAGGTAAAGAAAACAGAACATATCTCAGTAAACCAAGAGGTAAAGAAAACAGAACATATCTCAGTAAACCAAGAGGTAAAGAAAACAGAACATATCTCAGTAAACCAAGAGGTAAAGAAAACGGAACATATCTCAGTAAACCAAGAGGTAAAGAAAACAGAACATATCTCAGTAAACCAAGAGGTAAGGAAAACAGAACATATCTCAGTAAACCAAGAGGTAAAGAAAACAGAACATATCTCAGTAAACCAAGAGGTAAAGAAAACAGAACATATCTCAGTAAACCAAGAGGTAAAGAAAACAGAACATATCTCAGTAAACCAAGAGGTAAAGAAAACATAACATATCTCAGTAAACCAAGAGGTAAAGAAAACAGAACATATCTCAGTAAACCAAGAGGTAAAGAAAACGGAACATATCTCAGTAAACCAAGAGGTAAAGAAAACAGAACATATCTCAGTAAACCAAGAGGTAAAGAAAACAGAACATATCTCAGTAAACCAAGAGGTAAAGAAAACAGAACATATCTCAGTAAACCAAGAGGTAAGAAAACGGAACATATCTCAGTAAACCAAGAGGTAAAGAAAACAGAACATATCTCAGTAAACCAAGAGGTAAAGAAAACAGAACATATCTCAGTAAACCAAGAGGTAAAGAAAACAGAACATATCTCAGTAAACCAAGAGGTAAAGAAAACAGAACATATCTCAGTAAACCAAGAGGTAAAGAAAACAGAACATATCTCAGTAAACCAAGAGGTAAAGAAAACAGAACATATCTCAGTAAACCAAGAGGTAAAGAAAACAGAACATATCTCAGTAAACCAAGAGGTAAAGAAAACAGAACATATCTCAGTAAACCAAGAGGTAAAGAAAACAGAACATATCTCAGTAAACCAAGAGGTAAAGAAAACAGAACATATCTCAGTAAACCAAGAGGTAAAGAAAACAGAACATATCTCAGTAAACCAAGAGGTAAAGAAAACAGAACATATCTCAGTAAACCAAGAGGTAAAGAAAACAGAACATATCTCAGTAAACCAAGAGGTAAAGAAAACATAACATATCTCAGTAAACCAAGAGGTAAAGAAAACAGAACATATCTCAGTAAACCAAGAGGTAAAGAAAACAGAACATATCTCAGTAAACCAAGAGGTAAAGAAAACATAACATATCTCAGTAAACCAAGAGGTAAAGAAAACAGAACATATCTCAGTAAACCAAGAGGTAAAGAAAACAGAACATATCTCAGTAAACCAAGAGGTAAAGAAAACAGAACATATCTCAGTAAACCAAGAGGTAAAGAAAAGACGATGTCGCTGGATAGGACACACCTTGAGAAAATCCTAAGGGGAATATCATAAGAAGAGTCTTTCTTGGAACCAACAAGGAAAACGAAAGAGAAAAGCATAGAAATAAGAGATTTGAAAGCAGAGATTAACGGTATACAGTAGAGCTGGAAGACGCTCCAAGAGATAGTTAAATAGAAAGATTTAGCATACATTGTGAAAGCAGAGATTAACGATATACAGTAGAGCTGGAAGACGCTCCAAGAGATAGTTAAATAGAAAGATTTAGCATACATTGTGAAAGCAGAGATTAACGATATACAGTAGAGCTGGAAGACGCTCCAAGAGAGAGTTAGATAGAAAGATTTAGCATACATTGTGAAAGCAGAGATTAACGGTATACAGTAGAGCTGGAAGACGCTCCAAGAGAGAGTTAGATAGAAAGATTTGACATAAATTGCTTGAGGACCTATGCCTTAAACAGGGTTTTAAAACAAACAAGAGAGAAAGAAAGAGAAACAACAACAAAGAGTGGTTAGAAACAAACAAATCATTCCAAATTCATGCACTACTTGGATAATGGAGATCTTTCAATAGACTTATGTGTTGATGATAACCTCTACGATCTCCAGGAATTATGGGCTCTATTCTTATTATTGTTATTATTACTTAAATTATTATTTGCAAGCAAATGTTACAACAGAACATGAGGAAAAAAAGACGGTTAGATGGCATAGAGAATCCTGTCAAAGAGCAAAAATAACAATCTCCCAAGCCACCAGAACAGCGCAAGACAAAAACAGAAAACCACGAGACTGAGCAACAACCCGGTAGCAGTGTGACGACACTGGGCAACAACCTGGTAGCAGTGTGACGAGACTGGGCAACAACCTGGTAGCAGTGTGACGAGACTGGGCAACAACCTGGTAGCAGTGTGACGAGACTGAGCAACAACCTGGTAGCAGTGTGACGACACAGGGCAACAACCTGGTAGCAGTGTGACGAGACTGGGCAACAACCTGGTAGCAGTGTGACGAGACTGGGCAACAACCTGGTAGCAGTGTGACGAGACTGGGCAACAACCTGGTAGCAGTGTGACGAGACTGGGCAACAACCTGGTAGCAGTGTGACGAGACTGAGCAACAACCTGGTAGCAGTGTGACGACACAGGGCAACAACCTGGTAGCAGTGTGACGAGACTGGGCAACAACCTGGTAGCAGTGTGACGAGACTGGGCAACAACCTGGTAGCAGTGTGACGAGACTGGGCAACAACCTGGTAGCAGTGTGACGAGACTGGGCAACAACCTGGTAGCAGTGTGACGAGACTGAGCAACAACCTGGTAGCAGTGTGACGACACAGGGCAACAACCTGGTAGCAGTGTGACGAGACTGGGCAACAACCTGGTAGCAGTGTGACGACAAAAGAAGACGAAAAAGAAGCAAATGTTTAAGAGACATGGGATAGTGCACATCATTGTATTATTTCTCTTATAATGAAAATATTTTGGATAGATAATTTTGGTAGATATTTCCCCCATGCAGTTCAAATTGCTACCCAAAATATGTTCACCCTTCTATTTCCTTATATTTGTGCATTCGCCCGCCTGCCCAGCGTGTTCGTAGCGTCTTGGACTGCGGGTGACTAGCCCTCTGTGAGTGCGGGTTCAATTCCGCGGGCTGGCAGAAAAGCCACAGGTTTCCCAGATTCACGGTGTTCGTGGCACCGAACCGAAGGGTTACGATGTCCATGGCACCGAGCCGAAGAGCTGAAAAAGCTCAAGTGCTTCTGGATCGGTAAAAAAAAAAAGAATAATTGTGTATTCCAATATGGTATCTGCATTACTTGTCATAGGTATCTTCATTATATTTGTCTTATCGTAGCTTATCTTCAGTTCTACATTTGACGCCGTGAATGTCAAGTTCTCTGTTTTTCTTTGCAAATCTTTGAGGTTTTTACCTAACAAGACAATATCATCTTCAAAATCAAAATCTTCCTGTTATCTCTTTTTCTCTCAATTGATTCCTGTTTAACACTTGCAACATTTTCTCATTGCCCTGTCAATGACCACTCCGAATAATAGCGGAGTTAAAAATACAATCTTGCTTTACTCCGGATCCAACTATAAACCAGTCACTTTAGCCATAGTCTCTGCGCACCGCACATTGTGAACCATCGTACTTTGCTTTACATGCTTTATATGCTTTTTCGGTAACGTTATTGTAATTACATCTGATATTCCATAGCATCTTACAATAGTCCCATACGGAGATTATGTGTAACATTCGAGATATGGATGTACAGAAGAATAGATCGTATTTCATGGACAGAGAAACAGACAAAGAAGTTATATAAAAACTAGTAATAGAGATAGAAGTATTACAGGAAAGAAAACATCAAAGAAATACATTATTTCAGACACATAAACAGACATATAACATTGATGAAAACTTTATTAGAGAGGACAGTTAAATAATGATGAGCAAGATGAAGACGGAAATACGAGTTGGACATCAAGAGATGAACAAATTACAGCCTGGCAGATTGCAACATCAAATAAGAGACAAGAAATGTTGGTGGCCTATTGTAGCCAATCTTCGTTGTGCAGTCGATACCTTGTGATAAAGAGTTTATTTATGAAGAAACAGCTCCTATTTGAAGCACTCAATTTATAAATATTGTTGTTTGTAGGTCAAATTTGATAGACCACATCTATATTTAGATTAATGTGTAGTACGTCATCAATGTGAGCGTTTTGTTTACTATGTATCATAATAAGTTCAAAAGGAGAACTGCGACATAAGCGGTGGAATTAATGGCATTATCACCAGACAGATTAGTATTATTGATTTATTTAGTGATTAGTTGATTTGTCAAAACTGTATTTTATGGACCACATTCTTCTTTGAACGCTCCATATGGACCACTTGTTAAACCACTCTTTGTGATTTGTATGTGATCTGAGTCTCAAGAGCGATTGTACGTTATGCCAGTTATGCGCCTACAATTAGGCCAGCACATCCGATTTCTACGACGCTTTTTATTTGCTAGGGTAGCTTCTCTAGGCCTCAGTCGCCTCTTACGACATGCCTTGTAGGTCGCAGTGTTACTGTTCTTGGCTCCCCTTGCGATCACAGGTAACACACAGGCATCAGGGACGAGGGAGTTTTGTGATGTAAAATTGTGTCCCTTTGAAACTTCCTAACTATGATGACAAATTGAAATTACCACAGATACACATTGCCACTTAGCTCTTTACAGAAACACACACACATAAACGTACATGAACACAGAGAGAGACACACGTATACACCCAGCGCAGCACACATACTCAAACCTAGCTACAAACATACACATTCAGATAGAAAGACCTGCAATTTGTGTAGACACAGGAAGACACATATAAACTTTTAAAACAGACAAGGACACGCACACAACACACGTGCGCGCGCACACACACACACACACACCTAACACTAATTTGTCAGCACTGAGACCGATATACACATACACGCATAGAATTACATACCGAGACGTACACAGCAAGAGGCCCGTTCGCACAGATGCAAACTACACAGATCTACACCCAGAGAGATACATACGTATCCACAACCAGGCATACCCATATCACCAGAGACACACACTCAGACGTATATTCACAGATATATACTCACAGATGCATATAAAATGAAATGAATTCAGGAGAAGTGATGAAATCAGAGAAATATCTGGTCAACCACTAGGGACAACTGTTATAGGAAAGAGAAGATGGAGATATGTTGGACACATCTTGAGGAGAAATGATCAACAAATCTGAAAGCAGGCATTGCAGTGGGATGCAAAGGGTTCAAGAAAGAGAGGACGACCTAAGGAGACCATGAAACGAACTTTGCTGAGAGAGGCAGGAAATATCGGTCTCAGTTCCATGGAGGAGATTGAGCGAGTTGTCCAGGATAGAGCGGTATGGAGAAGTTACTTGCAGGCCCTATGTAACGTATAACGGTACGAGATGACTTATTGTTATTATTATTATTTATACTCACCGATTTATACCACAAACAATACCAACAGACACACACGAAACTTTCAGTAATGTTGTCTTTCTTGACTCAATTAATCCTGTATCATGTCTACTGGCGTAGGCGAAATTATCTCTCTACACCTCCCTCTCCCGGATGCAGTTAATTAATTCTGACGTCGATCTTTTTGTCGAGCCACGTTATCAGACCCATCCAACACCTTAATTCTCTACCTTCAGCGGTCTCTCCCTTCCCTGTAGTTTAACAGTTGTCGCCAAATGTTCCAAAACTCATATTCGCATTCTGTGCTCGTTGAAAATTGATTGCCTGATTTCTATTCTTTCGGTCAAGTTTCTTTCTGTTCAGGCCTCTTTTATAACTTCATCATTTGCTTTCTTTGCTGTTCATGAAATTGTTATAATTCTTCTGTACAACCACATATCTGTGACTTCCAGCGATCTTATGAATGTCTGTTTATTGTCCATGATTGGCTGCAATATATAAGAATTGGTTCAATATATTTCTTGACTATCGACTTTATTCTACCAGATTGTGTCTACATTTTCCTCCTCATCATCATCATGTGAAATGCCGGCTCTCGTAGGCGATCAAGGATCTTTACAAACGTATGTCCTTGGTGCTGTCTATGAGTTCCGATGTTGACACTCGTTAGTACCATGAACCCAAACTGTTCCGAATTTTCTCTCTGTCTTCCCCTGTCTTGTCTTCTGTTGAATTTACCGGGTGTCACAATATTTTCTTAACCTCCCTTTCTCATCACATGCTGAAAAAATTATATCTGTCTCTTTCTTATATTGATAATAAGTTGTAACCTCTTTCAGCACATCAACATTACTAATTTTAGTAGTTCATTTGATTATTAGCATTCTCTTGTAAAACCACATCTCTGTTGCCACCATTTCAACCTCCTATTAGATGGATTGTCAGACAAGACTGGCATGTCCATTGTTCACGAACTTCTTGTGGGGTTTTCTGCCTGATGAGTCACCTTCTGGAAATGTCTGACAAGTCTGTCATGTCCATCGTTCACCAACTTCTTGTGGGGTTTTCTGCCTGATGAGTCACCTTCTGGAAATGTCTGACAAGACTGTCATGTCCATTGTTCACCAACTTCTTGCAGGGTTTTCTGCCTGATGACTCACCTTCTGGAAATGTCTCACAAGACTGTCATGTCCATTGTTCACCAACTTCTTGCAGGGTTTTCTGCCAGATGAGTCACCTTCTGGAAATGTCTGTTCTGACACGATTGTTGTGATCCTATTTGTTGCTCTCAGATATCAGGACCTAGTATCACACTGGTTGACACATGAGATAACAGGGGATTACTGCGTGGATTGTACCTGGAATGTCTGGTTCACTAGGTTAATGTATAAATAGATTACTTAGATAAGCAGAACCAAGATCGAGTACGTGATATAGTAACACGTACATACTTCAGTAGTAACGTATCTATGTGGGGTTTTGTTATGTGTATCTGTAACAGTGGGAGTTGGATAGGATTGGTGGCAAGGGGAAGACAGTAGAATAATAAGGCAGAGATGAAGTAAAAGAAATGAAAGGAAGGTAGTGGAGATACACTGTGAGTAAGAGTGAGAGAGAAAGGGGCTAGAGTAAGTGAGAGATGAGATGGAGTGAGGATAAAGTGAGAGATATGATAGAGTGAGAGGGAGGATAGAGTGAAAAGGAGGCCAGCTAGAGGGAGAGACGGGCTAGATTAAGAAAAAGGTTAAATGGAGAAAGAGGTAGTAGTGAGAGAGAGAGAGAGAGAGAAAGAGAGAGAGGGAGTGAGAGATTGGAGTGATTAAAGGGACAGAATGAGAAGGGCTAGAGTGAAAGTTAAAGAAAGAGAGGCTAAAATGAGAGAGAAAGGGGGATAAGAGTGAGAGAGAGAGAGATAAAGTTGGAGCGAGAGTATTCGAATATATATAAATATATATATATAAATAAACAGTATATTAGATGATATACATCCTAGTGTTAAGTTAATTGTATATCTTTTACAGGACTTAGCGAATCAACTCCAGCTTCTTAACGCTGTTTGTGATTTTTCTAGGCATTATTACGTTCAGTAGTTTGCCATTGCTTTCTGAACGGGTGGTGCCATCTTCCTTTGGTAAAAATCCACGCGAAACAATTTGCAGCCAAACGGTTCGCAGTGAGATTCGAACTCAGAAATTGGGGTTAATAGACCGAGTCACTATACCCTAAGCCACAGACTACACCATCCTAGTGTTACTTTCTGCAAATAAAAGAAACAAAAAAATCTTTGTGTGATAAACATTTCGGTGTTATAAAATAATTGTGGTCAGAACTCAGTAACATACATGGTACGGAAAGAGTTAATAATCACACAAACATAATTTCGTTAGAACAAACCTCAGAGAACCAGCTGTTGACAACTACCTCATCGTATGTCAAGCACTGGATAATGTCAAAAGAATTATTTCTTCTCAAATGTCATGAACATTAAAAAAAAACTAAATGGAGCAAAATGACAACTAAAAACAATTACAGATATAGCTACATGACATTGGACATGAGGGCAAGAGTCCAAGACCTACTGGGTCATTGTAGAAAAACTTGAGGGGCGACACTTCTTATAATAATGATGATTAATACATATCTTATCTTGTCTCAGGAATGTCTAGTTCACAAATATGCTTTACATAGTTGAGATAAGTTTTGATATGATACCAAATACATTCGGTACTCTACCGTGTACCATTAGTGTGTGTGTGTTTTTGGTTTTATTTTTAATGATAAGAAATGTAAGGAGCGGTGAGAAGTATGGAGACGGAAGAGGAACAAGTAACTAAAGAAGAAATTTAAAAAATGAGAATGAGAAAATTGATGAAGACACGATAGAGAAAATATCGGTAATTTTATATATATATATATATATATCAGGCCAAGTCCTTGTGGAACGTCACTTACATCACAGCCCGTCTGAAAAAACTATGTCTCTAGCAAGTTCTTTCACCTCTTCCAGCGTCCTGTTCATTGTTTCCTTGATGTCCTGCTGCCACCTTCGTCTTAGTCGTCCCCTGCCTCATACGCCAGAAACCATACCTTCCATTACTGTTCACTCCAGACGACTGTGACGTATAATGTGGTCAAAATATATATTATCGATACAATTGAAGACTGCAGTCAAACTATCTACATTCTTTTTTTCTCGAACGCTTCATATTGAGCACTTGTTAACCACTCTGTGTGATTCTATGTGATCTTAAGAGCGATTGTAAGTTGTGTCTGTGAGTGTGGCTCAATTCCGCGGGCTGGCAGAAAAGCCACAGGTTCTCCAGATTTACGGTGTTCGAGGCACCGAACCGAAGGGTAACGATGTCCATGACACCGAGCCGAAGAGCTGAAAAGCTCACGTGCTTCTGGATCGAGAGAAAAAAAAGTTGTGCCAGTTATTCGCCTACAAGTAGGCCAGCCCATCCGATTTCTGCGACACTTTTTGCTTACTAGAATAACTTACCTAGTTCTCTAGACTATCTCAGTCGCCTCTTACGAAGTCCCCTGTAGGTCGCAGTGGTACTATTCTTTGCTTCCTTGCAGCCCCCGCACCACACGGGTGAAAAACTATCAAAGTCGACGCATGTAAACAATAAGTAAGATAGTTTTACAAAGTACATCTTGTGCTATAATCGTCTTGTGTTCGCAGTACAGCTTGTGTTAGCAGTACATCATCTTGTGTTAGCAGTACATCATCTTGTGTTAGCAGTACATCATCTTGTGTTAGCAGTACATCATCTTGTGTTAGCAGTACATCATCTTGTGTTAGCAGTACATCATCTTGTGTTAGCAGTACATCATCTTGTGTTAGCAGTACATCATCTTGTGTTAGCAGTACATCATCTTGTGTTAGCAGTACATCATCTTGTGTTAGCAGTACATCATCTTGTGTTAGCAGTACATCATCTTGTGTTAGCAGTACATCATCTTGTGTTAGCACTTTAAAAACTATCTTACTACTTTGTTTACAAGTTTCGTATAATTATATATACATCTTCATGAATTGTTTGCGATCTAACAGTGCATGATGTCCAGCTATATATAACAGCATCATCAGTATGAAGCATCTGGGTTGTTCCCAAAATTCAGGAAGATGTAATAGTTTAAATTGTGTGCATTACGTCACACAGTTAGTATGTATAATTATTTAATCAGTCGGTTATTCAATGATCAAGAATGGTTCATATGGATTATCGCCTATAGTCCCAGTATCGTGGATGAATCTTAATTTTGGTTATTCTGTTCTGTAATTTAATGTGTTTGTCATTAGAGTGATTCATTTTCTACCTTTGAAGGAATCCAGACATCATGCAATTTTCTCGTTCAGTAGTGTGTTCCAGTTCTCATGGGATTATTGAAGTCTTGATTCTGTATATCTTTAGTGTCTGATGGACCATTGTATGGTCTCTGTGTCTGTAGACCTTCTTCATGTCTCATGGACATCTGTTGTCTCGTGTCTAGACTTCTTCCAGTGTCTCATGGACCATCTGTTGGTCATGTGTCTGTAGACCTCTTCCAGTGTCTCACATGGACCATCTGTTGTCTGGTCTGTAGACTTCTTCAGTGTCTCAATGGACCATCTGTTGTCTCGTGTCTGTAGATCTCTTCCAATGTCTCATGGACCATCTCGTTGTTCTCGTGTCTGTAGATCTCTCTTCCAATGTCTCACATGGACCATCTGTTGTTCTCGTGTCTGTAGATCTCTCTTCCAGTGTCTCACATGGACCATCTGTTGTTCTCGTGTCTGTAGATCTCTCATTCCATGAATTGTTGGCTCTTCATGTCTGATCTGGTTCTTTCAATGTCTCTGACCATTGTCTGTTTAGTCTCTAAGTTCATGCATCTGTTTAGATCTCTCTTCGCATTATAGTTCTTTTTCTAACCTTATGATTCTGTTGGTCAAAAGGGTACATGTGAACTATTGTCAAGTGTACACACATGTCGTAAACTGTTTGGTTCAAGGTACAATGTCGATAAACTTTTGGTCAAGTGTACACACATGTGTACAACTGTTTGTATAAAGTTACACAATGTCGTAAACTGTTTGGTATGAGTTACACATGTCGTAAAATGTTTACATGGATATCGTTCATGTTGCTCGGGTCTGAAGGGCAAGAATGCAACACTGCGCCAAGGCATGTCTAGCGAGTGGAGGCCTATTGTTGTTCTCGATAACAATCGCAGAAATAGGATGTGCTGTCCTACTTGTAGGCGCATAACAGGCACAACGCACAATCGCTTTTAGGCTCGGATCAGATAGAAATTACAAAGAGTGGTTAACAAGTGCTCGATATTGAGAGTTCAGAAGAAGAGATGAAAGTCATGGCACCAGCGTCATTTCTTCTGCCATTTCTTGCACCATTTCTTACTGCACCCATTTCTTACTGCACCCATTTCTTACTACACCATTCTTACTGCACCCATTTCTTACTGCACCCATTTCTTACTGCACTCATTTCTTACTGCATCCATTTCTTACTGCACCCATTCTTTCACCATTCTTACTGCATCCATTTCTTACTGCATCATTTTTACTGCACCATTTTACTTACATGCACCCATTTCTTACTGACTACTCCATTTCTTCTGCCCATTTCTTACTGCATCCATTTCTTACTGCATCCATTTCTTACTGCACCATTTCTTACTGCATCCATTTCTTACTGCACATTCACCATTTCTACTGCACCCATTTACTGCCATTTCTTACTGCACCCATTTCTTACTGCACCCATTTCTTACTGCACCCATTTCTTACTGCACCAATTTCTTACTGCACCCATTTCTTACTGCACCCATTTCTTACTGCACCATTTCTTACCATTTCTTGCCCATTTCTTCTGCACCATTTCTTACTGCACCCATTTCTTACTGCACCATTTCTACCATCCATTTCTTACCATCATTCTTACTGCACCATTTCTTACTGCACCCATTTCTTACTGCACCCATTTCTTACTGCACTCCATTTCTACCACTGCACCTCATTTCTTACTGCACCATTTCTTACTGCACCCATTTCTTACTGCACCATTTCTTACTGCACCATTTCTTACTGCACCCATTTCTTACCATCATTTCTATGCCCATTTCTTACTGCACCATTTCTTCATCCATTTCTTTGCACCATTCTCCATCTTACTGCATCCATTTCTTACTGACCATTTTTCTCATCCATTTCTTACTGCACCATTTCTTACTGCTCCATTTCTTACTGCACCATTTCTTACTGCATCCATTTCTTACTGCATCCATTTCTTACTGCACCATTTCTTACTGCACCATTTCTTACTGCACCATTTCTTACTGATCCATTTCTTTGCATCCATTTCTTACTGCATCCATTTACGCCATTTCTTCGCATCATTTCTTACTGCACCATTTCTTACTGCATCCATTTCACGCATCCATTTCTTCTGCATCCATTTCTGCACCATCACTCCATTTCTTACTGCATCCATTTCTTATCTCCACCCATTTCTTACTGCACCATTTCTTACTGCACCATTTCTTACTGATCCATTTTTAGCTCATTTCTTACTGCACCATTTCTTACTGCACCATTTCTTACTGCACCATTTCTTACTGCACCCATTTCTTACTGCACCCATTTCTTCCTGCACCCATTTCTTACTGCCCATTCTGCCCATTTCTTACTGACTTCTTACATCCATTTCTTACTGCACCCATTTCTTACGCATCCATTCTTACTGCATCCATTTCTTCTGCACCCATTTCTTACTGCACCCATTTCTTACTGCACCATTTCTTACTGCCATCACCCATTTCTTACTGCACCCATTTCTTACTGCACCATTTCTTCTGCACCCATTTCTTACTGCATCCATTTCTTACTGCACCATTTCTTACCATCATCCTGCATCCATTTCTTACTGCACCATTTCTACTGATCCATTTCTTACTGCATCCATTTCTTACTGCATCCATTTCTTACTGCATCCATTTCTTACTGCACCATTTCTTACTGCATCCATTTCTTACCATCCACTACCATCCATTTCTTACTGCATCCATTTCTTACTGCACCATTTCTTACTGCACCATTTCTTACTGCACCCATTTACTGCATCCATTTTACTCGTCATTCTTAATCCATTCACCTCATTTTACCATCCATTTCATGACCAACTGCCATTTCTATACCATACCAATTTCTTCCATCCATTTCTACGCACCATTTCTATGAACCATTCTATGCACCATTCTGCTGCACCATTTCTTACTGTAAAACTAATCCATTCTTACACACTTATCACATTCTAACCATTTCTTAAATCGACACATTATCAATCCATTTCACCATCCATTGTTTTGATCCATTCTACTCATCCATTTCAATATATATCCATTACCATCCATTTCTACTCACCATTCTACTGATCCATTTCTTACTGATCCATTTACTGATCCATTCTTACTCACCATTTCTTACTGCCATCTTACGCACCATTTGATCCTTACTCTCATTTCTTACATAGACAGCATCCATTTCACGCATCATCAACTTTCTTACTGCACCTTTAGATCCCATGTATTTTATGCACATTTCTTCAAGACCATTTCTTAGGACATTTTATTTCTTATCCATTTCTAATGCACCATTTCTTTGCCCTTCTTGCTCCCATCCTGCTTTCTTCTCGATTTTAGCACCATGTTCTTTAGTGCCTCAATGAACACTGACCATTTATCTTCCTGTCTCCGATCTGACTACAACTTGATCTCACCTACATTCTAGATTCAAAATATCTGGATTAAAATCCATATCGGCTATTTCACATGAAAGAGCAAAACTGATATTCTATCAGGAACGAGAATGAACCAGTCAATCCCTGAGATCTCTTAGATAATCGAGAGACACAACCAAATGATCATATCACTATGGACCTTAGAATCGAGAACACTACACCAGTCAATTGGTACCTTAGAATCGAGACAGAACACCAGTCAATCCTGGTCTTTAGGATTGAAGAGTATAGCACTCAGTAATCCTGTGTACTCTTGAACGAGAGAGACTCGCAGTCAGAACCTGTACCGTAGGACGAGATGTATTTGAACAGTCAAAAATCGAAATTTTAATCATCAATAATATCACCTTTTCTCGATTGAGCTGCAAGGTCTTAAGTGCCAAATGCACAGACCTATTATCGTCCGCTCAATGACAGAAGATCTCACCTACACTAGACAAAATATCAAACATATCAATCACGAGAGCAACGATGAAAGCGTCAATCAATAATCAATCATCACTATCAATCAATCAAAGACATCACAATAAATCAATTAAAAATCACATATAACTCAATACATATCAATACAATCAGAACTAATCAATCTAATCAACAATCAATCAAGACTAATAATAATAATCAACTAATCACGAATCACAATTACAATCATAAAGACAATACATAAATCAACAATCAATCAAAACATCAATAAATCAACTCAATCAAATCAACATCAATCACATCAATAAATCAACCAATCATCAAGACCAATCAATCAATAACAGAACCAATCAACAATCATCAATAAATCAACCATCAATCAAAGAACCAATCAATCAATATACATCAATCAACAATACATCAATAATCGTCAATCAAAGACAATCAATCAATAAATAATTAATCAATCAATAATCAACCAATCAATCGATAAAGTTAGAATGTTTTATCGTCATAGAACTGGCTGATGTGATTTAACATCCCCACATCCGGGTATTCACTTTTCAGACGGTCTATTAGGGACTTAACGAAGTCATAATTTAAAACCCTGCACATTAGATTCTGCAATTTAACCCAACCACTGCGCTAAATCTGCCTATTTAAACACAGCCCAGGCACATTTAGTATAAATAGGCAAGCCGTGAATATAAATGTCTATCATGATATGCGCTGTTTACTGTAACGCGTCCTGTAACCGGTCATCTTGTTAGTACGTACACTTTGTATCGTATACGATAAATATACGCCCGTGTAAACATCTGTTTAATATGTGTAATAAACAAGTAATTAATTATCAAACATACACAGAGTTGAGATTCAGATTACCGTGTTAGTATGTGTGTTGTGTAAACTAATATTAGCAAGCTCGTATGTTGATTTTGTGGATTACAACTAACGATAGTAAAGTAGTAGTCAGTAACAGTAACTAAGTGAATTTCGTTTTACTAGAAACTTGAGAATACTCTCATATCGTTACTTGTTGTGTTTGATTTTACCTATACCGGTTTAACAATTTCCTGGAATCACGCCTCTGGTGGTCTTAGAGATGGAGACAGGTGTCTTAAATATTTCTGATATATTGAGAACAGTTCCTATGAAGCTGGTATGGATTTACTTTTTCTTAGTGAATCTGGAGGTCACAGGTGAGGTATTTTTTATGTTCATTATTTTGTTTTTGATATAAGTTTAACCTGTTCAGTCCGTCATTTTATTTACGTCCAGATGCATTGTGTACTGAAACTGCCAATAACTGGCTTTGCGTTATCTTAACAAATACTGGGAGTCTTTATGCCATTTTCAACAAGTACAACAAGCCAATATATCGGCCCAGAAGGGTGAAAGGGTTAACAATTAAATGTTTTGTGATCATATCAAATATCTCATAACTATCTCATTGTGTCTGTGATATGATGTCTGATATATAGAAAGGAACATATCACATTGTGTCTATGATATCTGATATATACAAAGGAACATATCACATTGTGTCTATGATGTCTGATGTATAGAAAGGAACATATCACATTGTGTCTATGATATGATGTCTGATGTATAGAAAGGAGCATATCACATTGTGTCTATGATATGATGTCTGATGTATTGAAAGGAGCATATCACATTGTGTCTATGATATGATGTCTGATGTATTGAAAGGAGCATATCACATTGTGTCTATGATATGATGTCTGATGTATTGAAAGGAGCATATCACATTGTATCTATGATGCCTGATGTATTGGAAGTAGCATATCACATTGTATCTATGATGTCTGATGTATAGAAAGGAATATATCACATTGTGTCTATGATATCTGATATATACAAAGGAACATATCACATTGTGTCTATGATGTCTGATGTATAGAAAGGAACATATCACATTGTGTCTATGATATGATGTCTGATGTATAGAAAGGAGCATATCACATTGTGTCTATGATATGATGTCTGATGTATAGAAAGGAGCATATCACATTGTGTCTATGATATGATGTCTGATGTATTGAAAGGAGCATATCACATTGTATCTATGATGCCTGATGTATTGGAAGTAGCATATCACATTGTATCTATGATGTCTGATGTATATAAAGGAGCATATCACATTGTGTCTATGATATATAGAAAGAAGCATATCACATTGTATCTATGATGTCTGATATATAGAAAGGAGCATATCACATTGTGTCTATGTTAAGATGTCTTATATATAGGAAGTAGCATATCTCATTGTGTCTATGATGTCTGATATATAGAAAGGAGCATATCACATTGTGTCTATGATGTCTGATGTATAGGAATGAGCATATCACATTGTGTCTATGTTATGATGTCTGATGTATTGAAAGGAGCATAGTCTACATACCAGGTTGTTCTGTATGATTTCCCTGGATAAATAACTTATGATCAAAACGTCGCTGGCTGTATCTTGTTTTTTATAACTTTGTAAAACTACCTTACTTCATGTTGATGTGTTTCGTCTTTGTTTTACATGTACTTTTACTGCATTTGTCCCTGTGTCTCGTGAAGCAAATCTAATAACGGGAATATACTATGCATACAGTGTCATGTTATAGTCTCTAATATATGACATGTCAGTTCACTTGTTATTGAGGTAAAACGCAATAAACAACAACAGACAAATAAGAATTGTTAAATATGTCAGTGACTCTACGTTTTGTAGATGCCGTTGTTCATTTGATGTATACACATCTAGGGCTCTATGTGGTGCAGAGGTTTTTTTTCCGATCCAGAAGCACTTGAGCTTTTCAGCTCTTCGGCTCGGTGCCATGGACATCGTAACCTTCGGTTCGGTGCCACGAACACCGTAAATCTGGGGAATCTGTGGCTTTTCTGCCATCCCGCGGAATTGAACCGCACACACAGAGGGATAGTCACCCGTAGTCCAACGCGCTACGAACACGCACTCATGGATCAATCAGGAAATTTTTTTCCAGAGACTCCTGATCGCATGCAGGTAAGATCGAATTCCTGATTCTATCGGAGACGGACGATAAAACGTAGGTCCGGTGCTCAAGTTGAGTATATAAAAGAACCATTGACAGTTCAACATCAAGAAGAAGGACTGGAGATCCGCTGCCCTGAACAAATTCATTAGAAAGGTTACAAAATAAAATTCCGTACAAAATATTGTCATTATACGTGTAAGAAAGAGATCGGAGCACACATAGTTATTCACCAAAGTGCAATGTTGATAGTACTATTACTCAAACAATCAATTTATATATATGGATATATAGATATAATTATAAAAACGTAATAATTCACACATAAGATCCATTGTAAATTGTCGCTATAAGTAAATCTTAAATTATATTTATTTTTCAATTCGTTTGCCCCCAAAAAATGATGGCATAAACAACAACGGAGAATAGAAATGTAGAAGGATGATGAGATATGGGAGAAGTGATGAAGATATGGGAGAAGTGATGAATATGGAGTGAAGATATGGGTGATGATATATGGGAGAAGTGATAAGATATGGGAGAAGTGATGATATATGGGAGAAGTGATGAGATATGGGAGAAGTGATGATATATGGGAGAAGTGATGAGATATGGGAGAAGTGATGATATATGGGAGAAGTGATGAGATATGGGAGAAGTGATGAGATATGGGAGAAGGATGATATATGGGAGAAGTGATGAGATATAGGGAGAAGTGATGATATATGGGAGAAGTGATGAATATGGGAGAAGTGATATATATGGGAGAAGTGATGAATATGGGAGAAGTGATGAGATATGGGAGAAGTGATGATATGGGAGAAGTGATGATATATGGGAGAAGTGATGAGATATGGGAGAAGTGATGATATGGGAGAAGTGATGATGATGATGGGAGAAGTGATGAGATATGGAGAAGTGATGAGATATGGGAGAAGTGATGAGATATGGGAGAAGTGATGAGATATGGGAGAAGTGATGAGATATGGGAGAAGTGATGAGATATGGGAGAGTGATGAGATATGGAGAAGTGATGAGATATGGGAGAAGTGATGAGATATGGGAGAAGTGATGATATATGGGAGAAGTGATGAGATATGGTAGAAGTGATGATATATGGGAGAAGTGATGAGATATGGGAGAAGTGATGATATGGGAGAAGTGATGAGATATGGGAGAAGTGATGAGATATGGAGAAGTGATGAGATATGGGAGAAGTGATGAGATATGGGAGAAGTGATGAGATATGGGAGAAGTGATGAGATATGGGAGAAGTGATGAGATATGGAGAAGTGATGAGATATGGGAGAAGTGATGAGATGTGGGAGAAGTGATGAGATATGGGAGAAGTGATGAGATATGGGAGAAGTGATGAGATATGGGAGAAATGATGAGATATGGGAGAAGTGATGAGATGTGGGAGAAGTGATGAGATGTGGGAGAAGTGATGAGATATGGGAGAAGTGATGAGATATGGGAGAAGTGATGAGATGTGGGAGAAGTGATGAGATATGGGAGAAGTGATGAGATATGGGAGAAGTGATGAGATATGGGAGAAGTGATGAGATATGGGAGAAGTGATGAGATATGGAGAAGTGATGAGATATGGAGAAGTGATGAGATATGGAGAAGTGATGAGATATAGTGGTTGTGTCGCAATAATTTTGAATAGAAATTGTTAGTGGAAATAGAATGTAGGAAATCAAAAGAAGAACAAGCGTTGCCTTATAACAAAAATGATTGTTCTTCTTCAATCTTTCGAACCATTGAGGTTGATAGCTGCAGATATCACCTAACTCCAACCATCTCTGTTCCTAGCTTTCTCTTCTCAATTGTCGTCTCCTGGTATTTCCAAGTCTATCTACGTCAAAGCTATCTCTTCATAGTTTTCTTGGTCTGTCTCATGATCTCATCCCTACACTTTTCAATGGCAATTTTAGACTCTCTGTTCTCTGCCATGCTTTCAAATTGCCCTAGCCATTGTTATTCTATTAATTTTCATGAAGATGGTAATTAATGATGATTTCAAGAAACTTTTTATATCCTGATTGTTTTTCATTCTCCATTATTTTCAACTTTGTCGGACTCAAAGTTTCGTCATACTGCGTCAAAGTGTCGTCATATACTGCGTCATAAGTGTCGTCATAATACTGCTTACAGGTTTGTGCTGATGTTTTATCTTATTTTGTTGTGTTCTGGGTTTGGATCCACATAGAACAATTGGTCTTATTACAGTTTTATATATAGTGATCTTGGTGTTAGGGGACAGACACTTAGATGTTAGCAAATGTTATATATATAGTGATCTTGGTGTTACAGGACAGATCTTAGATTTAGCAAATTATATATATAGTGATCTTGGTGTTAGGACAGATACTTAGATGTTATAGTCTGTCCATTAATTCGTGAGCACGTTTGAAATTGATTTTCTCGAAAACTACCTGTTGGATCTCAGTGATTTTTGAAGCAGCCTTATAATATCCATGACGCTAGAGAAATATTTTTTCCAAGAAAATTTGATGTAGTTTGAAATATTTCTTCTTCAGGTAATATTAAAATCAACCTCACTGGATTGTACACAATAGTAACAGATCTACGGTACACAGACGCGTTGTTCTAAAATACATTATGGTAACATTGAAATATCGTGAGTAAACAACAATTTCAGGAATTCCCGTGCACCTAACCCAGTCGACTTTGAAAGCATATGACGTTATAATTGGGATACCGTTGTATAGTTATAGGTATCTCGCTATTTGTATGAAGCTATTGTATCATATTTGTTGGCTTATCAAAACTGACATTGATATCACATTCATAATGAGTCTGAAGTGCACATTTATAGCAATGCAGAAGGTTACAGTTTTACTATACCAACACTTCCGTAGGGAATCTAAGAGAGGTCATCTATATTGCGATATTCATAACCCTGAGAAACGAACGCAACTGGCGCTTGGTCTGAATAGAGAATCCTTTTCCCGATGGATTAAACAGGACACAAAGTGCACTAATGTCAAGCGAGGAAGGAAAAGAACAATTGACGACTTTGACATAGATGTCATAAGACGGGAGCTCTTGAAAATGTTTGCGACAAATCAACTTGTTACTCTCAGGAAACTGAAATTAAACTGCAATCAGATTGCAGCATAGACATTTCTAAAAGTACTCTATGGAAAATTGTAAGAGCCGCCGGCTTCACCTTCAGAAAAACTATAGGCGGCAGGAATATTATTTGTGAAAAGCCACATTTAATTGCTGCCCGAAGTAAATACCTGAGGCAGATCCGTGAGCGGCGGAGGCAAGGCTATGATATTGTATATTTGGACGAATCCTGGGTCAATGCTCACCACACCAATGCTAAAGAATGGCAATCAGTAGACGGTGAACAGAAAAGAAAATACTAAGCAGCAAAGGCCAGCGTATTATACTAACACATGCAGGAAGCAGTGAAGAAGGTCTTGTCCATGACGCTGGACTAATTTTCCAATCAAAAAGTACCGACGGTAGGGACTACACACAGAAATGAATGGACATATTTTCAGGCACTGGATGAGAAAGATCTACTTCCAATTCTAAACAGACCATCATGCTCGGTAATGGATAATGCATCCTATCACACGCAGTATCAGCGGAAGACAAAGTACCAACTGCATCAAATACAAAAGATCAAATTAGGACTCGGCTTGCTAAGGAAAATGTCAGCTTCGGTGATACATATTTGAAACCCGAGTTGTTGCACCTGGTGAGATGACAAATAAGACAAAGGTGTTTCATATTGACAAAATCATTGCGAATACGGCCACACGTCTTTGCACTACCTCCATATCATGCTCACCTCAATCCGATAGAGCTTGTCTGGGCTAAAGTAAAAGAGCAAGTTGCCGAACAGAACAGGACGTTTAAAATGTGTGATGTTGAAGTTCTGACACGTGAGTCACTCTCAATGATAGACATGCAGTTCTGGAAGAAGTGTGTTGAACATGTGCTCAGAGAGGAAGACAGTACTGGCACGAGATGGATTACAATTTGTCCAGCCAGTAACAATTATCAACCTCATGGAATCGTCAGATTCGGGATGATACAAATCATATTTTGATTACAGACTGAGAAATAACAACGTATACATTTCCATATCCAAATGCGTCTACCATCATACAATTTGTGGTGAAGTTAAGACACCTGGGGTCTAATGGTGACCGAAGGGAGGACTAACTGTTGCATATTGTATCCAAGTTCACGATTGCACATAAAGAGCAACACAATTAATTACTTGACCTATCAAGTTAATATGGAGATACACCTATGAATAGAATTGACATGGACAAATTCTAGGGATTACTGTAAAATCTAAAATTTGAGCCCCTGTATTTGCAATTGTCATAAAAGATCAAAGGAATTCGCCGATGTGCAAAATCGTAGTATCTATGGACTACTGGTTGCTTTATTTTAGCGTCATGGATATTCTAAGGCTGCTTGCAAAAATCACTGAGATCCAACAGGTAGTTTTCGAGAAAATCAATTTCAAACGTGCTCACGAATTATGGACAGACTATAGTAATGTTATATATATATATATATATATATGAGCAAAGTATACCTTATTTCCTAATTGTATTTGAGACTTTATGTCTTCTCTTATGTCGAATCTATTAAATATGTCCAGTACATTATTTGTTACACAAAAACTTGCATATCTAAAAATGGTGTGGAATGTAAGTGATATAACAACAAAGATGAGCATACTCAGAGTATGTTCATCTCCAGTAGCAACATTTGGGTGTAGAATATGAACGTTTAACATGGTAGGGGAAAAGCATATAAAGCATGGAATACACCAGCTTAAACAGCGCAGAGAAGAGAGGGAGAGAAGGAGAGAGAGAGAGAAGGCGAGAGAGAGAGAGAGAGCCAATGATAATTCACTCAACATTGTTTCTAAAACCATCTCAACTTCTCCAAATGAAAATTCAACTTAATCTATTCCCAAATCAAATTCATTAAATGTTTGTTAATTTCTTCTCTATTCTTGGTTCACTGCCGTTAACCTGTCACATTTGCACAACAATTCAGAATAGATAAACATTGTTTAAATGTATCCATACATCAGGCAATAAAAGGGTTAAGAATGGTAACGGATAGTGAAATCCTTGTTCATGATTTCTAATAGTACACACATCGTGACATGACACATTGATAACTTGATTTCTAATAGTACACACATCGTGACATGCACATTGATAACGATTTCTAATAGTACATACATCGTGACATGGCACATTGATAACTTGATTTCTAATAGTACACATCGTGACATGCACATTGATAACTTGATTTCTAATAGTACACACATCGTGACATGGCACATTGATAACTTGATTTCTAATAGTACACACATCGTGACATGGCACATTGATAACTTGATTTCTAATAGTACACACATCGTGACATGGCACATTGACTACTGGATTTCTAATAGTACACACATCGTGACATGACACATTGACTACTGGATTTCTAATAGTACACACATCGTGACATGGCACATTGATAACTTGATTTCTAATAGTACACACATCGTGACATGACACATTGATAACATGATTTCTAATAGTACACACATCGTGACATGGCACATTGATAACTTGATTTCTAATAGTACACACATCGTGACATGACACATTGACTACTGGATTTCTAATAGTACACACATCGTGACATGACACATTGACTACTGGATTTCTAATAGTACACACATCGTGACATGGCACATTACTACTGGATTATTCATATAACATAGTGGTAGGATATTCAAGTAGGATAACATGGGATATATTGGGATGATTTCTAATAGTACACACATCGTGACATGACACATTAACTACTGGATTATTCATATAACATAGTGGTAGGATATTCAAGTAGGATAACATGGGATATATTGGGATGATTTCTAATAGTACACACATCGTGACATGACACATTAACTACTGGATTATTCATATAACATAGTAGTAGGATATTCAAGTAGGATAACATGGGATATATTGGGATGATTTCTAATAAATAGGTACACACATCGTGACATGACACATTAATTACTGGATTATTCATATAACATAGTGGAAGGATATTCAAGTAGGATAACATGGGATATATTGGGGACCAGATATTTCAATCAATCAATCAAGTGCCATGCCTGCGGCGTAGGCGATCATGTCTCTCCACAACTCTCTTTGCTTGGTGCATGTAATCAGTTCTGACGTCGATATTTTGTCGAACCATGATGTCAGGCCATCCAACATCTTCTCCTCTGTCTTCCACGATCTCTCCTTCCCTGAATTTTACCTGTAGTCACCAAATGTTCTAAACCTTCTCTTCCGCATTATATGCCCGAAGAACCTTGATTGTCGGATTCTTATTCTTTTGATAAGGTTTCTTTGTGTGCAGGCCTGATTTAAAACCTCCACGTTTGTTTTCTTTGCTGTCCATGGAATTCTCAACATTCTTCTGTAAAACCACATCTCTGTGGCTTCCAATGATCGTATTGATTGTTTGTTCAGTGTCCATGATTCGCTGCCATACATAAGAATTGGTTCAATATAGCATTGGAGTACTCGTTTCGCAGTGTCATTGGTAGTGAGTTCACGCATAGTGTGTTCTTCATTTTCATAAAAGCTGCTTTCGTTTGAGCTATTCTACTCTAATCTCTGTTGTACATCTTCCATCTGGTGTTAAGAATGTTCCTAGATACTTGAATCGGTGGACTTGTTTCAGTGTTGTGTTATTTATTTTGATATTGCATGTTGGTGTTTCTTGTTTCTTGGAGACAATCATAACCTCTGTTTTCTTTATATTCATGCTTAATCCTTTCTTTTCACTTTCTCACTAGTATGTCTATCAAGTCTGCAGATCGTGTTCATTTGTAGCCATGAGAATTGTGTCATCAGCGTATCTTAGGTTGTTTATATTTTGTCCACCGACTGCTATTCCTGTCTTTTCTTCTATAGATCTCATGATGTTTCGCTATATAAGTTGAATAGGTCTGGTGAGAGTACGCACCTTTGTCGTACTCCTAACTGTATCGCCTGATAGATTCCAATCTAATGGCTGCGCTTTGTTGCCAGTACAAATTCTTGATCAGTCTAAAATCTTTACCATCAATATTTATACTTTCTAACATGCTGATTATTTCTCCATGTTTTACTTTATCGAAAGCTTTTGCGTAGTCTATGAAACATAGGTATAAGTCCAACTTCATTTCTATTGATCTTTCCATTATTGTTCTATTGTATATATTGCGTTGTTTGTTCCTCTGCGTTCAACAAAGCCACATTGTTCTGCCTTAACTTCTGGTCTTATTTTGTTTCGTACCCTTCTCATAATAATGCTGAAAAGTAGTTTTGTTACGTGACTCATGAGGCTGATTGTGCGGTGTTCTTCGCATTCTATGGTTCCTGCTTTCTTTGGTAGTGCTATAAAAATGCATTGTCGTAAATCTTTGGGTACATATCCAGTGTTGTAGATGTCATTGAATAATTTTGTTAAAACGCCTATGCCCAATTCGCCTGTTGCTTCTATTTCTTCTGTTGTTATGTTGTCTGGTCCTGGGGTTTTCCTTTTTCGTGTGTCTATGGCATTGATAATTCTGATGGAAGTATTTGTGGTCCTTCATGGTTGTAATTGATGTGTATTTCTTGTCTGTTATCACTGTATAAGTCCTTAATGTACTCTGTCCATCTTTCTATTTTCTTGTCTGTTTCAATCAGGATATCTCCCTGCTTTGATTTTAAACATCCAGTAGTTGTGTGTTTACGTCGCTCAAGTAAGTTGTCTACGTTTTCGTATATTGATTTGGGGTTTTCTTTGTGTTCTGTTTCGATCTGTTTGCATTTTCATTTAGCCACTCTTCTTTTGCTGTTTTACATTTTTGTCTTATCTCTTTATTGATTCGATCGTATTCTGCTTTATTATGTTTGTTTTTCCTTCTATTTTCCATTAATTCCAAAATGTCTTCCGTCATCCATTTCTTTTTTGATCCGTTGACATGTTGTGTGGGTTAGTTCCTTTGACGTTTGTTGGATTGATTCTTTAAGCATCTGCCATTGTTCTTCTATTGTTTCTATTTTTCCATAGCGTTATATCTGTTTTGTATAATGCGTTTAAATAAGTCTTTCACTTTTGTGTCAGTCTTGAGTGTTGAGGAGTTCGATATGATGTTTCTTGCGCCCCTCTTTATCTTCTTCAGTTTTATTCTTACTTTTCCTATCAGTAGTGTATGGTCACTGTCGCAATCTGCACCTGGTCTTGTTTTTATATTTAGCAGTCCATTTCGAAATCGTTTATTTATCATAATATAGTCAATTTGATTGTATGTGTTGTTATCTGGACTTCTCCATGTCCATAGTCTTCTCGGATGATGTTTAAACCAAGTGTTGCCAATTATCATGTTGTTTATTGTTGCCCATTCTATAAGTGTGTTCCCCTATCGTTTTCTCTCTCCTAGACCACATCCTCCAGTTGTCTCGTCTACCTTTTCAGAGCTTACCTTAGCATTGAAGTCACCCATTACAATTGTCACTTCATGAGCCTTGCACTGTTTCATAGCTATTTGTAACTGGTTGAAGAAATCATCTAGTTCTTCTTCTGTACTATCTGTTGTTGGTGCGTATATCTGTATGATGTTGATATCTACTGGTGTACCCTGTAGTTTCAGTAGCATTACTCTCTCTGATATTGTCCAGAATCCTTTCACCATTTTTGCTCTCTGGGCGTCTAATATTATGCCTACTCCTTTGTGTGATTGTTTCCTCCTGAATATATTATTCTAAAGTTGTCTGAATACATTTCTCATGCACCTATCCATCTCATTTCACTTATTCCTAATATGTTAAGTCCTGTTCTTGTCATTTCTTGTTTGATGTTTTCTAGTTTGCCACTTTGTGCTAGAGTTCGAACGTTCCATGTTCCGATATTTAAGAGTTGTTTTCTATCGGTGTTGTTTTGTTGGTCTGGTTTCATTTCGTTGTTACCGATACGGCTGTGTTAAGACATGAATTTACTAGGGATAATTACGACGGTAGGTTCCCTCTTGCTTTCCGTCGGGCAGTGACTATACTAGCCGGGGATCGTAGCCATTGTCTCTAACTGAGATCATCTGCCTACCATCTAGGAATAGAGACCATAACTGACATTAATTGTCAGCTACCTCACATTCCATCTTGCCACCTGCTTCCATGGCTTCAGTTGACCTAGTTCACAAGTTACCGGGAGAACACCGTGTTGCCGTGTCGCTCGAACTGATAAATGTGTCCATTTCTTGAGAGATCCGTTGACCTGATGTGTGAATGTTTTCAAATGAAACATTACATGAAAGCTAGACGAACTAAATATCCTTTCTTCCGAAATACACATCTTAGATATTTAGACATCCAGATATTTAGTCATTGTTATATTTGGAGAAACTCTTCTGATATCAGTTCCGATAAATAAATATATTAGAAAATGTTACTGATTCCGATAAATGGATATTTACGTTGTTTAATATCTTCACGTTTAGTCATCAATGAACTTTAGAGCGGTCATATCTTTGTTGATGTTATCAAAGTTCACGTGAATAACAAATGGACAGGTGTGGAGTCATGCCTATATTTAGTTTACGTTAAGTTCTATGTGATATGAAGGTTTTCTATATGTAACAGAATAGTATGATATGATTGAAATATGCAAGACATTTCTTGTGTCAGCTGCAGATCAAGGTCATCGTGTCAAATCAGCTGCAGATCAAGGTCATCGTGTCAAATCAGTTGTAGGTTATTGATATTTGTTTCTTCTTTCTGTACATTTATAATGTTATACACAATATAGACATGTATGGCGAGCGTCTGACAGAAAACGTATGTACTAGACATGTATGAGGAGCGTCTGACAGAAACTGTATGTACTTAGACATGTAGGTGTAGCTATAACAGGAAACATATATATTAAACATGTATGGGAAGATCTCATTAAACATATAATTCAGCGATGTCTAACTTCATCTGCCCGAGCATTGTACAGCATTTCAGACTTCATCTGCCCAGGCATAGCATAGCTTCCGAGCTTCTTCTGTCCCGATATGAGAGCGTTTCCACTTCAAGATGGTTTGTCTTTCTGGCTTTTGGGCACCATCTGTCCAAGTTCAAGACGCGTCATAGTTCTTCTAGACTGCGCCCGTGAGACACAGTTACCAGCCTGCCCTACTTGAAAGGGGTTGACTTGTAAGAGCATGATTTGTCATATATCTACTAACATTACCTTCCAAAGAAAGTTATCTGATCATGGCAAGCCAGTCATGCATGATCTTACCCTGCAGACCATTTTTTCCCTCTACTTTTTAACAAAAACCAGAAATCGCCGAAGAAGAAGAAGAAGAGTTAGAATAAGATCAGATAAACATTGAGAAAATATTATAGCGCGAGGTAGGGAAATCTACAAATCTGAGATGTTCAGACCAGATCTGGAGACAACCGTGGGTATGCTGCGGTGATACTAATTAAATTGACATTTAAGGACAAAGACGTGTGTGTATAGTATGACATCAGTAAGCAATAATTCAATTAAATATAAAACTAACGATAATTCCACGTTTCGACCATAGGTATTTCTCAATGAGACACATACAGAAAATGAACACTAATATAGAAAGAATTACATAGGTCTTTCTCAATGAGACACATACAGAAAATGAACACTAATATAGAAAGAATGACATAGATTAATGTAAGGAACTATTGTCTTGTAAGTTTTCTGATGAAAGTTTTGAAATAGCTAAAAATGTCAACATTGTTGTTTATCAACGCTGCTTAGTCGTGTCGTGTTTTAGTTATGAATGAATTTATGATTACGCGGCTCTAGACAGAGAAATAAATATAGTCAATGAACACCATTATCACGAGCCGTTGTCGCTTTTGACAAGGCTACTTAAGTTGTTGCATAAATAAATAATACGCCTGTTACCTCTGTGATTTATTGTTATTGTGATGAGAATCAGACAGCATCGTCTGTTGCATATGCAAAGTTGACGCTTGCTGCTCACAGGGAAAATAGGAATCAGGATGTGAAATAGAAGTATTTAAGGTGTGTTTTATGAATTTGTTGTTCAGAACATAAAACTAAATATATATGTATGTCTATATATATATATATATCTGTAATAGAGACGACAACTACGGTTATGGACCAGTATGATCACTGCCAAGATGGAAAGCAATGTTAGACTACCTTCCAAGAAGATGTCTAGTTAACCATATAACATATACCTATTCTATTTGAATCATACTTCTACCTCGTCCGAGTGGTTACGGGGCCACATTTGAGGTGTAAAGAATAGAACCACTGTTACCTGCCTCGCATGTTGTAAGAGGCGATTAAGGAGGTTTGGATGGAATAGGATGCAGTGTTCTAAACGTGTAGAAGTCTAGGCGCTTAGGGGCCTACCAAACCAATGTGCAACGTATACACTTTCTTGGCAACGATCAAACATATCACAAAGAGTGATTGTACAAATATTGTAGTATTATATTATTGCATGTAGCTTTGACGCCGCTCAGTTGTCGGCCCTGATCAAACAAACTTGATGGACCACGACTTCCGTCTCATATAGATTTCTTGATCGAAAATAGTTAAGCTTCCTGAATCCTGGTTCATTGATCGATACGCTTATTATATCGATTGATAAACTCGTTACTATTATTGATTTACATTGAACATGTGTTATGCAGGTGGAACGCGCTATGTAACAGTTGAACAGTAATTTGCCCACCATCATGGGAATTAGTTGAGTACCTTCATAAATTTACTTGTTTTAGTTTGAATTTGAATGAAGTTCTCGCCGAGTGACATCGAATATGGTAAAGAAGAACTATGTGTCCAACTGAAACATGGAGTATAACTGTGAAATGATAGTTAAAGGAGGTATGTCGTAGGAAACAACGAGTGAAATGCTGCAGAACGACAGTAATGAAAGTAACGACAGGTGGCACGCCATCTACCGAGAGTGTTTGCACAAAGCACGAACTCCGAAGTCCCGGCAACAATCTTAGCGATCCCATGAAAAAAATTGACACGTTACTCAGTCCGGATTTGAATCCACAATATTCAGAACGACAAACAAACGTTTTAACCACTGCGCCATAGAGACTTACTGTAAACACAACATATTTGTGTGTTACAAATTCCAGTATCACAAAAACAATTATAGTTAGAACTCGGTAGCATTAATGCTATTGACAGAGTTAAGTTTGCGTAAAGGAGGTGTCTGATTTTCGTTGATGTGTGACTTCCAGTTCACTCAGCAAAATGAAGCAGAAACGATAGACGTAGAATCATAGACTGTAACCGAGGATGTTGCTCTGAAGATTGTCAATATAACCGACGTCATAGCAAGCGCCCCAGGCAAACACAAAGTAGTACAGTCTAGCCTAACCGAAGGCTAAGTGTAAATACAAACTAGTTCAATGGAAGCCAGCAAATGGCTAAGTGTATGCATGTAAATAGATCATGTTGTTGACTAGTTACACAAACATGTTACCATTCTTACAGAGCGTTGTATCTTGATTATAAAGCTAATTGTCTGTTTGTTTGTGTGTCACAAAATAATATTGAGAACGCTCTACTCTATAATCATGAAATTTGTATAACTTATTCTCGCAGAAATTTGTTGGTGGACACAACCCTTTTCAACTTTTCACGTACTTTTTTTTACTGAGTTATGAGTTAGTTAAGTTGGTTAAATAATTTTCACACTTCATATCTTGTTTGATCAGCCATTATTCTAGATCATTGAGTATACTCAGCAGTAGACATGGGGAAAACGTAGATGCCCCATTTGTGAACTGTGATATCATTTAAAAAATAGAATCAATATTTCTATGCCCAAAACACGGCGACAAATTTAGTTTTCCGTTTTTGATCTATAAAGCAAACATCAATTTCTTCTAGGGTTTTTTTCGGTAAAATTTAATGGTTTATACAATTTATAAAATAAAAATTAAGTATTCCCTTTTCACGCCAGGGTTATGAATATGGTTTTAGACTTGTATATTTCTTTAACCTGCCGCACATGGTGGATGATGTGATCAACATCACGCGGGTCATTTGCACTTCCCAAGTGCTTCTATGGTACCTGACTTAATTAAGTTGTGTCAATTTGAGCGAGGTTATGGTCAGAGAAAGCTCCACACGTAAATGTCATGTGATGTTGAGTAGTGAAATATGAGTATCTCTATATATTGTTTAAATGTTGGTATACTAGGGTGCTATCATGTTGAGTAGTAAATATGAGCATCTCTATATATTGTTTAAATGTGGTATACTAGATGCTATCATGTTGATTAGTAATATATGAGCATCTCTATATATTGTTTAAATGTTGGTATACTAGATGCTATCATGTTGAGTAGTAATATATGAGCATCTCTATATATTGTTTAAATGTTGGTATACTAGATGATGCTACATGTTGGGATACTAGAGTACCAGTTGAGTCATATGAGCATCTCTATATATTGTTTAAATGTTGGTATACTAGATGCTATCATGTTGATTAGACGAAACATATAAAAACAAAGTTATATAGTTTTACAAAGTAGTTTTATAAAGTAGTTTTACAAAGTAGTTTTATAAAGTAGTTTTACAAAGTAGTTTTATAAAGTAGTTTTACAAAGTAGTTTTATAAATCGACGTTTTGAGCAAAAGATTTTATCAATCCCAAGATACAAAGAAAGCGAAGAAATTCAAACTTTTTATACACTAACATTATTATTACATTTCACATGATTTCCATTTTAGCACCTTTAGAGATCTTTAGTTTCCATTTTAGCACCTTTAGAGATCTTTAGTTTCCATTTTAGCACCTTTAGAGATCTTTAGTTTCCATTTTAGCACCGTTAGAGATCTTTAGTTTCCATTTTAGCACCTTTAGAGATCTTTAGTTTCCATTTTAGCACCGTTAGAGATCTTTAGTTTCCATTTTAGCACCGTTAGAGATCTTTAGTTTCCATTTTAGCACCGTTAGAGATCTTTAGTCTCACTTTATATGTTACGTCTGGCGTATAGAAAGTATGAATTCGTTCGCCTTTTGTATCCTTTGCTTGATAAATGCCTTTGGTCGAAAAGTCACTGTGTATTGTTTTGCAGTCTGTAAAATACGTATATCACTTTTCTTTGACGTGTTTTATCTTTGCTAAATAGTTTTACTACAGTTTTCACTTACATCGATAAAACCATGCTCGTTAGTCTCGTTATTTTCTCTGAACAATGAACATTCTTATCTCCATGTTTCAATATTTATTTGAAACGGCCTGTATGTTGTTGTTGTTGTTGCTAGCATGTATCTCACATGCAATTACATTAAAGCTTATTTATTTGTGTATCTCACATGTCATAGCATTAAGGCCTACAGTTTGTGCTAGAATAACTCATGATCTGGTTCTCTAATGCTGAGATTTCAGTATCAGCAAAGTTCTCGCTGTTTTTAGGGTGGAGATAAAGTGTATATCATATGAGCTATGTACAGTCCCTGGCACATCTGTTCTCCAGTCATTCAGGGCGATTGTCATGGGGCGCAAGAATAGGATCTAATATTTGATGTGCTATTTCTGCTGTTACTTGATCCATGTAACATTTATGTGCTTGTATCACTATTTAAAGCCATCTATACGTGTTACTTTTTGTTTATAAATATATGTAGTCACAGTACATCAACTTTATTTATTGCTATTTAACTATACAACAGATGGTCGTAATGAATGGTGGTATGTTATCATATTTAAGCCTATTAGACCATAGTAACCATTTGAGGGCCTCTGTCTAAGCCTTCCTTGCGACTCGAAGTTCGTGTGTCTGAATCTAGACTGCGCAGTTTTTTTCACCAGTGAATTTTTCTCCATAGATCCTTATGAGTGTTGCTGGAGCTACGGAGTTCGTAGATATGACAGCATCGAATAGACATTCATAGCTATTAAATCAGTCTCAGAGTTAAACAAGCTAGTTATAAATAACAATTGATAAAACAGTCATGCTGCGACTTCAGCAAATTGTGAATAAAACGTTGATTAAATACTTTGTAACTGTAAAGTGAGCTAGATAGCTTGTATAATTAACAAACTACAGGGTGCATTAGGAAGAATAAAATTAACCGTAGTTTGGAGATGACAATACAATTACTGGTCCATACTGACGTTGCACGTGAAGAAAGGAATTTACTCTCCTGTCTCCTGCTCATTAGATCTAGACATATGAAGTGACAAGACTTCATAATCTAAGTTCTGAAAATGGTAGGAGACATTAATTGTTAGAGTACAGTGTAGCCGTGATAGAAAAGTAGTTAGTACACTTACATAGCAGATTATAGCCGTGATAGAAAAGTAGTTAGTACACTTACATAGCAGACTGTAGCGTGGATAGAAAAGTCGTTAGTACACTTACATAGCGGTCTGTAGCCGTGATAGAAAAGTCGTTAGTACACTTACATAGCAGACTGTAGCCGTGATATAAAAGTCGTTAGTACACTTACATAGCAGACTGTAGCCGTGATAGAAAAGTCGTTAGTACACTTACATAGCAGACTGTAGCCGTGATAGAAAAGTAGTTAGTACACTTACATAGCAGACGTTTGTTCTTTCTTCTTGTCTCCAATCCTGTTTTGTCTCCCAGTGTCAGGATAAGAAGAGATTTATAGAACGAGGCCTTGTGTGCGCTTCATAAATAGTGTATTTTGTCGCCTCTGTTATCTCTGAGGTCCACCTTTTGCGTGTCCAGCCTATTGCATTGTATCCATTGTATCGGAGTAACATTGCTCTTTGAGGTACACTGTTCGTTGGTAATCTGCTTATGTGACCGAACAAGTTTAATTTGTTGTTTCTTGATAAAGTTCAGTACTGATGTTGTAATCACTTTCCCCGATGCCTTCATTTCTAAACCGTTCTATTCTTGTTATACCCAGCATTCTGCGTAGACACTTCATCTCTGTCGTGACTAGTTTTCTTGTATCGTTTGATGTCAGCGTGCAGGTTTGGCAATACCCAGGTGGAACGATATTTATTCTGACATCGAATGACCTCAGGTCGACCAGCCTCAGTTTGGGTATCGCAGAAGCACTGAAAAATAACAACGATCTGTTTTATGTTGTCCACGGCAACCATTATGTGCCGCCGTAAAATAAAACTACTGGCTTAATCACAACATTTCCGATCTAACACATGTTTTTAAAATGGAATCTATACTCTTTGTTTAAGCTTACTAAAAGTACAATGAGGTCAGATTCTTATAATAAATTAGATTTGTTGAAGCCGTGTCTCAGTTTCGTACGTTTAATGTACATGAGCTACACACACAGCGTGTCTAAATCGCGTCATGGCAGTACACTTTGACATTGTCATGTTGCGTTGTGTGTAATACTTTCTATTGACCTTGTCAAGATATTAAACATTACATAGAAAAGATACACATCACATACATACACACACATATATATATATATAAAGTGTGTAGTGTGTGTTAGGTCATGGGCGTCCACAGAAGTTTTTCTAGGTAGGACAAAATAAAAAAACACACATAATAGTTGGTAGTTAACTACGAGAATAGCAGATTTGCATAAAACTCTTATAAAACATTATATTTTCCAGGGGTAGCATTTGGCCCCCTCCACTTCCCTTAACGTATGTGCGCCAATGTGTAGTGTGTGCAGATGTGTAGTGTATGTGCAATGAGAAGCTGTGTAAGAAAACTAATTGTGCAGCACCGACAACCAAGATCAGAAAAAAAAAGATAGAGATGGCATTGAGGTGTGTAGAATACTACTGGCTCTCTGTCAAAGACAGTTCTTTGTTGACATCAGAAAACGATGTAGACTAGAAGATCAAAGGAAACCTGGGGAATGATGTTGAAAGAGAAATGAAATAGTCTGACTAACATTGTGTTCCATGGGTAGAAAGGCAACAGACTGGCGGTAATGACGATCCATTAAATAGATCTCAACAATAAGGACATGAATAAGATATATTTAAATAGATAGTATGCGGGAAAAAAACTATCTGATGACAGAGTTGTGTGGAAAGCCACATTGCGCAAGGGAGCAGAGTCTTTGTAAAGAAACTTGAGGTGAGCTGAAAGACAGGAGAGAAAAAGTGAAAACTCAGCAGAAGTTGTCACAGTAAAACATTTGCCAATTGACCGTCTGTAAAGACTGAAAAACTTAGAAGTTGTCACAGTAAAACATTTGCCAATTGACCGTCTGTAAAGACTGAAAAACTTAGAAGTTGTCACAGTAAAACATTTGCCAATTGACCGTCTGTAAAGACTGAAAAACTTAGAAGTTGTCACAGTAAAACATTTGCCAATTGACCGTCTGTAAAGACTGAAAAACTTAGAAGTTGTCATAGTAAAACATTTAGCAATTGACCGTCTGTAAAGACTGAAAAAGATCATATACATACAAGATATAGATAGTATGTAGCATATATGTAATATTTCTAACAAGGATATATAAAGGTTTAAATCAGTTGGACTTTGCTTTCAATTTATAAAGTATATATATATATCACGGTGCTTAGCGTATTGTCATCACGTGCCAGCACGTATCCAGTAGATGTCTATGCTGTTCAAACATTAAGCCTTACTAATGACTTCAGGCTTGCCAGAAAGGAGTGTACTTATTTACATAATTCTGGTTATTAAGATCTGGCAACGTTTGTGTTCTCAAAATAACTATTGTAACAGAATAATTTGACTATGTACTACATTCATTATCTTATGTCTTTTATTAGTTCTACAACAAATGCCAGTGATAGTCTTTGGAGTTATTGTTTGTTATGGGTCATGTAGACAAATGTGGCAGTTTGAGCATATTGATAGACTTTCTGAAAACCAAATTGAGGGAAACGTTGAGGACAGAAGAACAAATTTAACGACATAGATATAAGTGAGAGAGAAACATTGAACACAGAAGAAGAAACTTAACGACATAGATATAAGTGAGAGAGAAACATTGATCACAGAAGAGCAAACTTAACGACATAGATATAAGTAAGAGAGAAACATTGATCACAGAAGAACAAACTTAACGACATAGATATAAGTGAGAGAGAAACATTGATCACGAGAACAAACTTAACGACATAGATATAAGTGAGAGGGAAACATTGAACACAGAAGAACAAACTTAACGACATAGATATAAGTGAGAGAGAAACATTGAACACATAAGAACAAACTTAACGACATAGATATAAGTGAGAGAGAAACATTGATCACAGTAGAACAAACTTAACGACATAGATATAAGTGAGAGAGAAACGTTGAACACAGAAGAGCAAACTTAACGACATAGATATAAGATTCAGAGAAACATTGATTACAGAAGAACAAACTTAACGACATAGATATAAGTGAGAGAGAAACATTGATCACAGAAGAACAAACTTAACGACATAGATATAAGTGAGAGAGAAACATTGATCACAGAAGAACAAACTTAACGACATAGATATAAGTGAGAGGGAAACATTGAACACAGAAGAACAAACTTAACGACATAGATATAAGTGAGAGGGAAACATTGATCACAGAAGAACAAATTTAACGACATAGATATAAGTGAGAGAGAAACGTTGAACACAGAAGAGCAAACTTAACGACATAGATATAAGATTCAGAGAAACATTGATTACAGAAGAACAAACTTAACGACATAGATATAAGTGAGAGAGAAACATTGATCACAGAAGAACAAACTTAACGACATAGATATAAGTGAGAGAGAAACATTGATCACAGAAGAACAAACTTAACGACATAGATATAAGTGAGAGAGAAACATTGATCATAGAAGAACAAACTTAACGACATAGATATAAGTGAGAGAGAAACATTGAACACAGAAGAACAAACTTAACGACATAGATATAAGTGAGAGAGAAACATTGATCACAGAAGAACAAACTTAACGACATAGATATAAGTGAGAGAGAAACATTGAACACAGAAGAACAAACTTAACGACATAGATATAAGTGAGAGAGAAACATTGAACACAGAAGAACAAACTTAACGACATAGATATAAGTGAGAGGGAAACATTGATCACAGAAGAACAAACTTAACGACATAGATATAAGTGAGAGAGAAACATTGATCACAGAAGAACAAACTTAACGACATAGATATAAGTGAGAGGGAAACATTGAACACAGAAGAGCAAACTTAACGACATAGATATAAGTGAGAGAGAAACATTGATCACAGAAGAGCAAACTTAACGACATAGATATAAGTGAGAGAGAAACATTGATCACAGAAGAACAAACTTAACGACATAGATATAAGTGAGAGAGAAACATTGAACACAGAAGAACAAACTTAACGACATAGATATAAGTGAGAGAGAAACATTGATCACAGAAGAACAAACTTAACGACATAGATATATGTGGGCGATCTCTCTCTGTCCCTAATATTAATCACGCTAATTCACTCCTTTCATATAAATATATGAAACCCAATTCTGTATTTCAATCTTTATTATATGCATATATTTCACCTATATAGCACCTTTACATCTACAACACATATATCATATTCATACATATATATATATAACATACAATATAGTCCCAACATGATTACCTCACTCTGAAAATGATATATCACCTTACAATATAAAATGCTAAACTATAACCACTTGATTATATAAGCACAAATCTTCACTATTCAAGTCCTACACTTATTGAATCTCTAATACAAGTTCATCACATAATTGTATTGTACAGGTTAGTCTGAAGTCCTTAGAATGCCTTCTGTCTATTTTAAAATGTTTAGTTTTCTGTGGAACAGCTGTTCGGTTGAGTGTTCCATGGGTCTGTTACTTGTGACTTCAAAGATATATATTTCTTCAAAGTGTCTATTTTCTGTCTCTTGATGAAAGTTTGCTTTTTATACATTAAGATCATATCTGTAAAACGAGGCTCTGATAATTTGGTCACTTTTCTACAAATGGCAATTTAGAAGATATATATTTCCAGTTGAACAGGTAAGGCTTTCTCTAGTGCTGTCTGTCTCTATAAGATGCTACTTATTCTCTATCAGATTTGTCTATAGGTCTGATCGTGGCTACTCTGCTGTGTGAATCTATTTATGAATCTGCTGTCCACACTACACATGTCTAGTTATACTCACATATCCGAAGTCAGCGTTGGTCGTCTCTTCAACTCAGCACACTGGGCCATTCCGTCTGCCCTTTGGGAGTTTTGCAAGACTCTCTCCATGTTCGGCAAATCTCTATCCGAGTTCTAAAAGTCTTTCTGCTAAGTCTCTTCTGCTAAGTTGCTACTGCTAAGTTGTTTCTCTCCTATGTGTCCTATCGGCTGTCGGAGTGTCTAGCCATACTCACATATTCGAACCAATTTCAGTCTTCAACGCAGCACACTGGGCCATTCGTCTGCCCTTTGCGAGCTCTGCAAGTTTCTCTACGTTCTGCACGTCTCTTCTCTAGCTGTCTCTTCTGCACGTCTCTTCTCTTCCTTTTTCAATTTCGTCACTGTCTATTTATATGGGACCAAAACCCACCTTTGTCTTGCCCCAAAATATCTCCATTTCGTTTCATTATCATACTAATGATTACTGACTCTACCGGTGTCTATCTTCCTGAGAAATCGTCCATAAATCTGTCCGGCGTCCCTGCTTAATTTCCCATCTCAGTCTTTAACAAATCAGGCCATCCTATCTTTCTCGAAATTCATGTAGTATTTCCATAATGGTTTCGTCTGCCTAATTTATTTTGGGGAAACCTAGCCGTTGCATTTTTAAACAGCTTCGTGGGGTCGCCCTACTTAATTAAACTTTTGAACTTTTGACTTGTTTATCTGTGGCCTATTGGAATTTGATACATTTTTGTCCTTCTCACCCACGAACACTATTACATAATCTTCCCTGTATTCTTTTCAAGATTGATCCTAAGATCAAACTACTCCTTCTAACTCTATAAGATATGCAGCGCATCTCCTGTCCTAGAACATTTTCCTACTAACCTCACAAAACATGTGAGCCCCACTTGAAGTCTAAAATATACATCTCAAATGCCAACATAAAATACCCATATAAGCACAACATGAAAACTAAATTATTCAAGTATCCAAAAGGAATCTCAACATAGTTCATCTGAACTTAATTGTACACTCTTGTACCAAACCACTGTTTAATAAGACTAAATTTACTTTCCTAACCCCATGACATGAGCATGTCAACTGATCTACTGGAGCTTAATCTCCTCCGTGTAGAACCGTTACTCCTTCTCTGTGGAAAGAAGATTTCATCCCCTTTCTCCCCATGGTTCTCTACCAATATTACCACCAAGTTCCATTACTACGGTTTTCAGTTCACTAATTTATCAATAATCATTATTAATCATTCATTATCATTGAAAACATCAGTTATACAAACATATTCATATAAAACACCAATCCCACAACCAAAGAGAAAATTTTCAAAATACATTACAACAAAACTTCAAATATCAATCAAAATGCATGAAATATGTCATTAATCCAAAAATCAACATCAAGACAAAAGGAACTAATATGTAAACATAAATCAAGATTCATGACACCAATTCAGCATGATTAGATAACCATCATGAATCATCATTTCGTAACTCATTATAGTCCCCATATCCGTCCTTCTATAATGGTTGTGAGTGAGTCAAGTTTCACGCAAGATCCCCTTGCAGAGTTTATCCTCTCTACAGCTCATGTGACTCCCTTTCCTTTTACAGTTATTCCTTACTGTGTCTGCCAAAATTCTACTCGTGGCGTCACCTAAATCGATGATCTTCCTACCACATCCAGTTATACGAAGAAACCCGTTTTCTTTACTGGCATACTTGGCTCATGAAAAATCATCATTAACTTCCCAAAATAACACTTTGGAATGTTCCAAAATGTTACTCACCAAGATCGGAGTCCTATCACTCCTCTCAAAACATCAGTACTAGTAAGTCCCATCTTTCGACTTACATTCTCACGTGTACTGTCACGCATCTCAGTGATTACTCTAACCACCATACCCAGTCCATTAAATGCTTATAACAAGACCTTTCCCAATGCATGAAATCTACTCTTGATTTCACCACATATTTCATTTCCTCCTCTACATTAAGGCATGTATTACTATACCTTTTTGTAAACAGACATCTCAATATTGTACCATCAACAACCGACAATAAAACAGAAACCGTTCAGGATTCAGAAATGTTGAACATTATAGGGACTCACACCATAACAACCATGACCTCGTGTGATCTCTCTCTGTAGTCTCGGCCTTCTACTGACCACGCCCCTGTTTTTCCTCCAACCTTTTATGAACAAAAATTCACACCTTACATTTAAATCACAGTACCACAGGGCATTAAATGTTCCAATCCCTGAAATACCAAACCCTGGACTGACATAGTTATTGTTATAAAACCAGCATATGCCACCATATGGTGTAAACACTTGCTGAATCAACACGCCATATATAACAACAAAACAGGTCAAAATCAATACAAATTCCACCAAATAAAATACAACGAAACTCATTTTCCTCTTCTCCACGTGTGTAAATTCTTAGACCTCAAGACGGCATAACTGACCGTCACCTGCATGAACCTTTGACCCAAAGATTAGTCTGTTTATAGTTTGTTACGGACCACTTCGTATCATCTTTCTATCTATCTATCTATCTCTCTCTCCCATACATCTCTACCACGCTTTATCCACGCCTCATGTCTCTTCCCACCTACATGATATACTGTCTTTTGTTTCCCCTCCTTCTCCATTTCCCCTCTCCTTTCTCTAATAACTGTCATCTCCTTTTCTTGGTGGCCACAAGATCATCCCATTCAGCCTTGGTAAGGTCGTCGTCTCTGTTTCCTTCTTTTCTAACCTCTGCTACCTCCTTTTTCCCAGCTGCAAGGCCTGCCTCTTCTATTCTCTGTTGACGATATTTTTGCTGCAGCTTCTCCACCCACTTGTCCATTGCCTTCCAATATGCTTTCTCCTCACATTCTGTTCTCTTTGTTTCTTTAACCGCCGCCATACCTTTACTTTTTATGTTGATCGACGTTGAATTTGATGCTCCTCTACGTGGTTTGATAAATAGCTGCAGTAGCAAATACCCTTTTACATAAATGGCATGGATGGCCAGGCGGAAGCTTCTGATTATCAACTTCATGATCCTTCTGATATGCCCTCATCTTACTTTTGGTTCCCTGTACTTCCTTGTTCGCCATTTGTACTCCATATATTCTTCCTGGTTTCTCTTCTACTCCTGCCATACTCACAGCGTCAAGCCTGTCATTCAATCTCTATCATGTTTCTCTGCCCTTCCTTGTCTTCAGTCAACCTATTTATCTCTTCTTGTAATCGCTTTATCTCTTCTAGTTGGAATTTATCGTCTTCCTGAAACACTTTTATTACCTCATCTTGCTCGTCAACGGTCATCTGTAACTTCTTTAACCTCTTCTTCATCTCGGTTGTCTCTTTCCTTCTCTCCATCTCTGCGCTATATATTTCCTCTCGTTCGCTCTGATCTTCCCCAACAGCAACATCCCTATACTTCAATTTCCGTTTGTCAATCTCTTGTCGTAAACCTTCATTTTTCATTCTATCCAACTCCTGCACCAATTCCTAACTCAATTTCTAAAGCACTCTGTTGTCTATCGGCTTTGTCTAACTGTTTCCGTAAATCTTCAATCGTACTACCCATAGATTGGTTATCTTCAATACTATTCTGCAGTTTCTCTAGTAAGTTGAAATTTTGCTGCTTAAGTTCTTCAGTTTGTCTCATCTCAATGTCTTGACATTTCTGGTTTCTAATTTTCTTGAAACAGTTAATAGCATAACTTCTTTGTTCTCTAAAAGACCATCTTCTCCCTGACCTTACATTTCTGCTGTCTCTGGCAGACAACCTATTATTTTTAGACTGCCCCCCTACTTCTCCTTCTATGTTTAGATGGGCATTCTATAGCAAAATGCCCCACACCGTGACAACAAAAACAAATCAATAATCTGAAATAAACACTGTCTAACCTATGCCCCATCTTGTAAATTTCAAAGCTGAAATCAAAAGCAAGTTGTTATACTGTGAAAGTAATTACAAGGTCGGCAGTACTATCAATGTTATTAATGATCTTGAACAATTTGTCATTAACAACCTACAGGCTACAATTCTTAACTATTTTAATATCTGAAATAACTTCCAATTTCTACAAACAATCTACTATAAAATAAACACTACCCCGCTCTTCCTTTCCAATTTTATTACAACTTTTAACAATTTGTAAAATACCTGAGCTGCTCTTTCCTCCTTCCACGCCCCACACGGACACAAATTTCTATAGGTATCTTGTTCCCGTATCTCCAACTTCTACTAGACCTTCCTTAATCACCGTCATAAATCTACCTGCGTTGACTACAGGTAGTTGAGTTGACAGATTCTACTTCAAAAACAAATGTAGCCTCCAAAAATCGTGATCTTTGTACCATCTCAAATCTTCTCTTCTACTATCTCTTGATATTTCGCATCGACCACAAATACGGTCATTTCAGGCTCAAAACAATGGCTCGTGCTACGTCTTGTATAGTGGCTAGCAATCATCCCAGGTGTTTCGATATCCTAGGTCTACGACGGCATCATTTGTGAGCGATCTCTCTCTGTAGTCTCTAATATATTAATCACGCTGTAATTACTCCTTTCATATAAATATATGAAACCCAATTCTGTATTTCAATCTTTATTATATGCATATATTTCACCTATATAGCACCTTTACATCTAAACACATATATCATATTCTACATATATATATATAACATAATATAGTCCCAACATGATTACCTCACTCTGAAAATGATATATCACCTACAATATAAAATGCTAAACTATAACCACTTGATTATATAAGCACAAATCTTCACTATTCAAGTCCTACACTCTATTGAATCTCTAATACAAGTTCATCACATAATTGTATTGTAAAGGTTAGTCTGAAGTCCTTAGAATGCCTCTGTCTATTTTAAAATGTTAATAGTTTTCTGTGGAACAGCTGTTCGGTTGAGTGTTCCATGGGTCTGTTACTTGTGACTTCAAAGATATATATTTCTTCAAAGTGTCTATTTTCTGTCTCTTGATGAAAGTTTGCTTTTTATACATTAAGATCATATCTGTAAAACGAGGCTCTGATAACTTGGTCACTTTTCTACAAATGGCAATTTAGAAGATATATATTTCCAGTTGAACAGGTAAGGCTTCTAGTGCTGTCTGTCTCATAAGATGCTACTTCTATTCTCTATCAGATTTGTCTATAGGTCTGATCGTGGCTACTCTGCTGTGTGGATCTATTTATGAATCTGCTGTCCACACTACACATGTCTAGTTATACTCACATATCCGAAGTCAGCGTTGGTCGTCTCTTCAACTCAGCACACTGGGCCATTCCGTCTGCCCTTTTGGGAGTTTTGCAATACTTTCCATGTTCGGCAAATCTCTATCCGAGTTCTAAAAGTCTTTCTAAGTCTCTTCTGCTAAGTTGCTACTGTTGTTTCTTCTCTATGTGTCCTATCGGCTGTCGGAGTGTTCTAGCCATACTCACATATTCGAACTCAATTTCAGTCTCTTCAACGCAGCACACTGGGCCATTCTGTCTGCCCTTTGCGAGCTCTGCAAGTTTCTCTACGTTCTGCACGTCTCTTCTCTAGCTGTCTCTTCTGCACGTCTCTTCTCTTCCTTTTTCAATTTCCGTCACCGTCTATTTATATGGGACCAAAACCCACCTTTGTCTTGCCCCAAAATATCTCCATTTCGTTTCATTATCATACTAATGATTACTGACTCTACCGGTGTCTATCTTCCTGAGAAATCGTCCAAAATCTGTCCGGCGTCCCTGCTTAATTTCCCATCTCAGTCTTTAACAAATCAGGCCATCCTACTTATCTTTCGGAAATTCATGTGTATTTCCATAATGGCTTCGTCTGCCTAATTTATTTTGGGGAAACCTAGCCGTTGCATTTTTAAACAGCTTCGTGGGGTCGCCTTACTTAATTAAACTTTTGAACTTTTGACTTGTTTATCTTGGCCTATTGAATTTGATACATTTTGTCCTTCTCACCCACGAACACTATTACATATAAGTGAGAGGGAAACATTGAACACAGAAGAACAAACTTAACGACATAGATATAAGTGAGAGAGAAACATTGATCACAGAAGAACAAACTTAACGACATAGATATATGAGAGGGAAACATTGATCACGAAGAACAAACTTAACGACATAGATATAAGTGAGAGAGAAACATTGAACACAGAAGAACAAACTTAACGACATAGATATAAGTGAGAGGTAAACATTGATCACAGAAGAACAAACTTAACGACATAGATATAAGTGAGAGAGAAACATTGATCACAGAAGAACAAACTTAACGACATAGATATAAATGAGAGAGAAACATTGATCACAGAAGAACAAACTTAACAACATAGATATAAGTGAGAGAGAAACATTGATCACAGTAGAACAAACTTAACGACATAGATATAAGTGAGAGAGAAACATTGAACACAGAAGAGCAAACTTAACGACATAGATATAAGTGAGAGGGAAACATTGATCACAGAAGAACAAACTTAACGACATAGATATAAGTGAGAGAGAAATATTGATCACAGAAGAACAAACTTAACGACATAGATATAAGTGAGAGAAAAACGTTGAACACAGAAGAACAAACTTAACGACATAGATATAAGTGAGAGAGAAACGTTGATCACAGAAGAACAAACTTAACAACATAGATATAAGTGAGAGGGAAACATTGATCACAGAAGAACAAACTTAACGACATAGATATAAGTGAGAGAGAAACGTTGAGCACAAAGGCTCATTGGTTGTGTACGTGAAAACGCTCGTATTGCTAGGCTAGGCGATTGGTGTCGTAAGGACTAGGGTAAGTGGTTCGAGTCCCGTGTTTGTCTACTTGTTCTTTCGGAAGCTCTTAATACCTGTACCATGTTTATTTGTTGATCATATTCGTTACTTCCGTTGCTTCCTCTGAGGTTCTTAAAAACTCCGTGTGCTCAACACAGAAGAGCAAACTTAACGACATAGATATAAGTGAGAGGGAAACATCAAGAGATGTATAAGTCAGAGGGTAATATCAAGAGATGTATAAGTCAGAGGTAATATCAAGAATGTATAACTGAGAGAAAATATCAAGAGATGTATAACTGAGAAATATCAAGAGATGTATAACTGAGAGAGAAATATCAAGACATATAAACAACCTATCAGTGTATGCTATCAGAACAAGAATAGAATTTGCTAGAACTTCATTTTTTGCAACTATCAATGTGAAGATGACACATGATAATGATGCTAATTATGATGATAATGATGAGGAATATGATAATGATGATGATAATGATGATGATGTAACAATGTTCATTAGTCATCAAATATACAAAGGTATGATCTGATAGTGATAATGGAGCCAAACCTCATTTACTGAGCGACTGCCTGTTAGATAATGAGATTGATACTGTTTCTCTCTTTATGAAGTGCATCACTTCCTTGTTAGAAGTATACAAGAACTCAACTATGATGGAATTACAAGCATAGTTACCTATACAAGAACTCAACTATGATGGAATTACTAGCATAGTTATCTATACAAGAACTCAACTATGATGGAATTACTAGCATAGTTATCTATACAAGAACTCAACTATGATGGAATTACTAGCATAGTTACCTATACAAGAACTCAACTATGATGGAATTACTAGCATAGTTATCTATACAAGAACTCAACTATGATGGAATTACTAGCATAGTTATCTATACAAGAACTCAACTATGATGGAATTACTAGCATAGTTATCTATACAAGAACTCAACTATGATGGAATTACTAGCATAGTTATCTTTACCCGTCAGCGCCGTCTAAGATGGCTGGGCTACCTGATCCAGATAGATGACGGTCGGATCATCAAGGATATCCTATACGGAAAGCTGGCTTCGTAAAGGCGATGTAGGAAATCTACAAATCTGAGGTAGTTAGACCAGACCAGATCTGGAGACAACCGTGGGTAGGCTGTGGTGATACTAAGTAGATCGGCGTTTAAGGACAAAGTCACGTGTGTAGTATCACATCAGTAAGCTAGAATTTAATTAAATATATAAATAAACAATACGAACGTTGGGTCGACCATACCTTATTTACAAAAACATATGCAAGCATGACTTTAGAAGTATGCTTAACATGAATACACAAGACTGGGAGAAGATTGCCAGGGACAGATCCAGATGGGAACATGGTCTGAAATCGGGTCTGAGAACTGGTGATGCCAGACTAAGATAACTTGCTGACATCGTACATTCCTGGAGTAAGCAGAACAAAAACACCATATTCACTAAATTCACTCTCTCACTCTCTCTCGCTCTTTCTCTTTCTCGAGACTAACAGTATGATATCATTATCAGAACCCAACTTACAGAACATAGTACTAGATACATTTTTAAAATCTTCTTCCAACGTTTTCAGACATCAACATGTTTACTTCTAAAGTAGTTAGTGGTCGTCAACTGAAGTCTATGCACACCTCCATATAGCTTGTCTTGGACTGACATCAACTTGTTTACTTCTAAAGTAGTTAATGGTCGTCAACTGAAGTCTATGCACACCTCCATATAGCTTGTCTTGGACTGACATCAACTTGTTTACTTCTAAAGTAGTTAATGGTCGTCAACTGAAGTCTATGACACTCCATATAGCTTGTCTTGGACTGACATCAACTTGTTTACTTCTAAAGTAGTAAGTGGTCGTCAACTGAAGTCTATGCACACCTCCATATAGCTTGTCTTGGACTGACATCAACTTGTTTACTTCTAAAGTAGTTAATGGTCGTCAACTGAAGTCTATGCACACCTCCATATAGCTTGTCTTGGACTGACATCAACTTGTATACTTCTAAAGTAGTAAGTGGTCGTCAACTGAAGTCTATGCACACCTCCATATAGCGTGTCTTGGACTGACATCAACTTGTTTACTTCTAAAATAGTTAGTAGTCGTCAACTGGTCTATATAGAATTCGTTATAAGTTGACTTGAATTGACATGGGTGTTTGTTTGCTAACTATAGACATCAATGCCAGTAAAACAAATGTATTTGTTTTCGTTCGTCCGCTATTAATTTTGGCGTAGTCATGGCACCCCTTACATCACCTGTCAATGATTTTTGCATAAAGGCTTGCTTTTCTTATCACCGGTGTAACTCATAATTTAGACGAGTCTTATTCCGATTTCAGAGGTAACAAAAGCTTTTTTTAAAATACCATACTTGTTAAACTGGCATACCAAATGTATACATCAGTGTTTAACAAAACATAGCTAAAACTGTACTTCTTTTCTTGTTCATCTGCTTACTTGCAGAGTTGTAAGATACACTATAGCGCAGTGACTCTCAACCTTTGTTGGCTGGCAGCCACCTTGAATATGAGAACAGACCCTCCGTCTCCCGACCTTTCCCCTAATCTCCCTATTCCCCAACCCTTAATCGAATTTAATGTAATTTCCAAATTGCAAACGAAAAAAAGGTTTCTCACTCTGAGTGTTTAAAACGAACACTGTTTCCTAAACACAATACCATTTGGTAGTGAGAAATGTAAACAGAACAATGTCTCCTAAACACAATACCATTTGATAGTGAGAAATGTAAACAGAACAATGTCTCCTAAACACAATACCATTTGGTAGTGAGATATGTAAACAGAACACTGTCTCCTAAACACAATACCATTTGGTAGTAAGAAATGTAAACATAACAATGTCTCCTAACCATAATACCATTTGGTAGTGAGAAATGTAAACAGAACACTGTCTCATAAACACAATACCATTTGGTAGTGAGAAATGTAAACAGAACAATGTTTCCTAAACACAATACCATTTGGTAGTGAGAAATGTAAACAGAACAATGTCTCCTAAACACAATACCATTTGGTAGTGAGAAATGTAAACAGAACATTGTTTCCTAAACACAATACCATTTGGTAGTGAGAAATGTAAACAGAACAATGTCTCCTAAACACAATACCATTTGGTAGTGAGATATGTAAACAGAACACTGTCTCCTAAACACAATACCATTTGGTAGTGAGAAATGTAAACAGAACACTGTCTCCCAAACACAATACCATTTGGTAGGTGAAAATGTAAACATAACACTGTCTCCTAAACACAATACCATTTGGTAGTGAGAAATAGAAAACAGAACAATGTTTGCTAAACACAATACCATTTGGTAGGGAGAAATGTAAACAGAACAATGTTTCCTAAACACAATACCATTTGGTAGTGAGAAATGTAAACAGAACAATGTCTCCTAAACACAATACCATTTGGTAGTGAGAAATGTAAACATAACACTGTCTCCTAAACACAATACTATTTGGTAGTGAGAAATGTAAACAGAACAATGTCTCCTAAACACAATACCATTTGGTAGTGAGAAATGTAAACAGAACACTGTCTCCTAAACACAATACCATTTGGTAGTGAGAAATGTAAACAGAACAATGTTTGCTAAACACAATACCTTTTGGGTAGTGAGAAATGTAAACAGAACACTGTCTCCTAAACACAATACCATTTGGTAGTGAGAAATGTAAACAGAACACTGTCTCCTAAACACAATACCATTTGGTAGTGAGAAATGTAAACATAACACTGTCTCCTAAACACAATACTATTTGGTAGTGAGAAATGTAAACAGAACAATGTCTCCTAAACACAATACCATTTGGTAGTGAGAAATGTAAACAGAACACTGTCTCCTAAACACAATACCATTTGGTAGTGAGAAATGTAAACAGAACAATGTTTCCTAAACACAATACTATTTGGTAGTGAGAAATGTAAACAGAACACTTTCTCCTAAGCACAATACTATTTGTAGGAGAAATGTAAACAGAACAATGTTTCCTAAACACAATACTATTTGGTAGGGAGAAATGTAAACAGAACAATGTCTCCTAAACACAATACCATTTGGTAGTGAGAAATGTAAACAGAACAATGTTTCCTAAACACAATACCATTTGGTAGTGAGAAATGTAAACAGAACAATGTTTCCTAAACACAATACTATTTGGTAGGGAGAAATGTAAACAGAACAATGTCTCCTAAACACAATACCATTTGGTAGGGAGAAATGTAAACAGAACAATTTTTCCCTAAACACAATACTATTTGGTAGAAAAATGTAAACAGAACAATGTCTCCTAAACACAATACTATTTGGTAGTGAGAAATGTAAACAGAACACTGTCTCCTAAACACAATACCATTTGGTAGTAAGAAATGTAAACATAACAATGTCTCCTAAACACAATACCATTTGGTAGTGAGAAATGTAAACAGAACAATGTTTCCTAAACACAATACTATTTGGTAGGGAGAAATGTAAACAGAACAATGTTTCCTAAACACAATACTATTTGGTAGGGAGAAATGTAAACAGAACAATGTCTCCTAAACACAATACCATTTGGTAGGGAGAAATGTAAACAGAACAATGTTTCCTAAACACAATACTATTTGGTAGGGAGAAATGTAAACAGAACAATGTCTCCTAAACACAATACTATTTGGTAGTGAGAAATGTAAACAGAACAATGTTTCCTAAACACAATACTATTTGGTAGGGAGAAATGTAAACAGAACAATGTCTCCTAAACACAATACCATTTGGTAGTGAGAAATGTAAACAGAACAATGTTTCCTAAACACAATACTATTTGGTAGTGAGAAATGTAAACAGAACACTTTCTCCTAAGCACAATACTATTTGGTAGTGAGATATGTAAACAGAACACTGTCTCCTAAACACAATACCATTTGGTAGTGAGAAATGTAAACATAACACTGTCTCCTAAACACAATACCATTTGGTAGTGAGAAATGTAAACAGAACACTGTCTCCTAAACACAATACCATTTGGTAGTGAGAAATGTAAACAGAACAATGTTTGCTAAACACAATACCATTTGGTAGTGAGAAATGTAAACAGAACACTGTCTCCTAAACACAATACCATTTGGTAGTGAGAAATGTAAACAGAACACTGTCTCCTAAACACAATACCATTTGGTAGTGAGAAATGTAAACAGAACACTTTCTCCTAAGCACAATACTATTTGGCAGTGAGATATGTAAACATACACTATTTAAAAAAAACAAGAAATTTGAGAAAAATGTCAACATATATGAACATCATTTATGTTCTTGGTTATATTTTAAAAGAAATTTTGAAGTTTTAATTTAATGAAAACGTAGTTCGACTCGAAAACAAGTTGGTACAAAAACTTAATAAAACACAAAATCCACTAAATGTTCATACCGTTTCATGCCTACATACTCATGACTCCCTGGGAAGGGTGGTATCTAGGCTTAGAACCATTACTATAGAGCCTACCTGTGTGGCCTATATTTCTGAATGTATACACAGGTCTAGGTGGGTGTGACGAATAGGGTGTAAAATGTGCAGCCGGATTCAGAAATTTTTTAAATGTTTCTATTTAATCATAAAACAGTTTTCAAAAATACATGTGACATTATTATTCTATGCATGCACATCCTAGTTGCTGGATTTTCTTGTCACTAATACTGTTTTGTCTCACAGTTTCAAGACGATTGACAACTGACCCGAAACATATGATAAAACATATTTTATTACAATTACCTATTGTGGAGACGTAAAGAGGATTTGCTAACGATTTGATATTGTTTGTTCATCATTTATAATGAAAACCATTCGGCGTGTTCAGTGGATCAGGACGATTCTCTGGGTGGAGTCAGTGTAAGGGGGAATGAATGACTTTATGGGCCGCGATACAGACCTGGAGATCTGGATAGTGTGGGCAGAAAATGTTTGCCATTGTTGAATGCTGTTTTGGTTTTCTGGTTTGTTTGCTCTGTTCTGCTGATGTCATTCAGATGTACACACACTACTTCACTATAGCTGTAGTCTAAAGTGTGAATGTGAAGCATGGACATTTAACAATGTGGTGTAAAAACATATATCTGCTTTTGAATATTAGTGTTACAGAAGAGTCCTCCGTATATCATGGACAGAGAAGAGAACAAATACATCTTTCCAGTAAGAACTCAAAATCAAAGAGAACTGGCTGATGCTACAAATAAGAAAGAAAAAAATTAAGGTATTTTGGACATATAAAAAGACAGGAAGGACTAAAAAGACCATCATGGAAGGTGGCATCCCAACAATAGGAGAAGAGGAAGACCTCGTGAAGATGGATTCAGAATGCACCTGATGGTTTGAGCATGACGGCTGCAGATGCGGGACATCTGACCTACGAGAGATAAATTCCTAAATAATGCTAATGTCGCAAAGTTCTGCTCAGGACAAGCTATTTGATGATGATGATGAGTCTACGTTTAGTTGTTGAGTCTTGCTCAACAGCCTCTCACGTTTCAATGTTTGTACTAATAGTTTTTAGTAAGGACTAAAAATTGTACCATCCTTGAAACATTTCTTTTGGTCACCATGACAACTTTTACCTTTCTGTTAGTTAGTTTGTTCCTTTCGTGCCAAAGGCGGCACATAGGGCAGAGGTTTTAGATCTCCATGTGATACGGTTCTTTGCTAGCAGTTGCAGATCTTGTATGGTTTTACATCCCAATAGTTTACTTCTTGTTGGATGGTTCTTCGAAGAGTGGTCTTTGGTCTTCCACGTTTTCTTTTCCCAACTGGTGACCACATAAGGACTTGTCGATTTAGTCTCTTTTCGTCTGATCTAAGCACATGACCTAAATATTTCCACCGTTTCCTTATAATATTTGATATGGGTTGTTGGTGTGTTCTATCTCTCACTGTGTTGTTAGAAACGAAATCACTCCATTTTACTTTTAATAATTTTCGTAGACATTTATTCTCAAAGCTGTCCAGTTTCTTATCAATTTTCTTTGTTGATTTCCAACTTTCACAATCGTAGGTCAGTACAGGAATCACACATGACCTAAATAATTTAACTTTTGTGCATATACTAAAGTCTTGAGATTGCCAGATATTCGTTAATTTAGTGAAGGCACTAGCTGCTATAGCAATACAGAGTTTATTTCTTCATCGTGTCTCCGTTGTTTGACACTTTACTACCCAAATATGTAAAATGTTCAACTTTCGTAATAATCGTAATAAATGGCCAAACACTGGAGAAAGTTGAACATTTTACCTTTCTGTAAGTCACCAAATATGAGTCTTTTTGGCAATTGCCAGTTTGTCATGAGAACTATATATAACAGTACAGCAGGAAACGCCAGAGCTAACTTCCTGATCAAATAATGGTAATACTTGGCGCAATCAACATCAGGATACTTGCAGCAATAATCCAAGACACAAATTAATGCAGATATTACGAGACAATAGATGGCAAATTGCCTTGACAATAACATTACTGATCCAATCAACTTATTCTCACAAATGCAATGGCGAAGCACGTAAAAACAAAGTACTGTTGTTTTGCAATATACAAAAACAGTAACAATGCACAGCAACGTTTCGACCAAAAGGCTTTTATCAAGCAAAGGATACAATAGAAGTGAGATCAAAAAAATTTCACAAAAGCAATATACCTCCATATTCAGATTCCGGTCGGATCACAACAAGCTCTGGAGTCACTTGTGTGCAAGAAATTCAAGATCGGCAAAGGCGTATGTCTGCCCGTGTGGTCAAGTATCACAAGATAATGTATACATGTTCCAGTCATGCCTCACTTAGACAGACTTGGGGCATCAAATATGACCAGTCCACACATCAAAAGAAACCAAACTGTACGGTGCGGTGAAGGACATGCGCTGCACCAGGGCCTTCATAGAGGCCTCGGATCTACTAATACGGTGTGGTGGAGAACATGCGCTGCACCCCGCCTTCATAGAGGCCTCGGATCTACTAATACGGCGCGGTGGAGAACATACGCTGCATGCATTACCGCCTTTATAGAGGCCTCAGATCTACTAATACGGTGTGATGTAGGACATGTGCACGACCTTCATAGAGGCCTCAGATCTACTAATCTAACAAATCACTGGCAGAAAGAACGAAGAAGAAGAAGAAGAAGAACTATATGAACGGCCAAGCTTGTACAAATATGGCTGTATTCAGATGACATAAATGTTATAGCAAGAATCGCTCACTTAGCCCGATAGTCTTTTAACCATTTTCTGTTGTAATATTTCAGCATGTTATTTATAGTCTATTCCCCTTCAGATGATACCGAAAAGAAGAAAGAAGATCACAGGAAAATTTATCTTACTGTCTAGCTTATATCCATTGGCGTCCATACATTAAGATGGAGGAGGGTGAGGGGGAGGTGGAGTGCCGCTCCTGAAAAATGACTTAGATAAACCAGTTTTATGTGATTCTGGTCTCCATTTCCGCTTAGTAAATAAACTACCAATAAATTAAAAAAATTAATGTTGCCCTCACTGGAAAATATGGAAGCTCACGCTTACATCAGTTCATATAAACAATTTATATTGAATCACAATTAACATATAAAATTGTTGATTATAATTTGATTGAATAATCTAATCTACCCGTTAATTATTCATTATCTTTCAAAGAAGTTAATTCCAGTTTGGTTTTAGATAAAGGGGAAGTAATTAAACAGTTGCGTCAGTCGTCTTGGTTATGTAAACACATTCCAGAGAATGATTCCATTGATAATTTTATCAATCGTATAACGTGATATCTGACGCAGATCAACTTACCCTTATACGTGATTTCTGACGTAGATCAACTTATCCTTCTACTTAAAAACTTATGTTTTCAACGTCAAGAGGCTTACGTGGATTTACTGTTCTGTGCATGCGGGTGTTCGGTGCGAGAGCAGACAGGTTAGCATCGACATCATTTATCGTTGGGGAGTTGAGAATCAGTAAAGGGGATGTTATTTGGTCTATTGGCGCCCTACTATTGGATGAGTACACTAAAATTGATATTGAATCTATTCCACGAATTCGTGAGTTTGAAATTACACATTGTACAAGTAAAAGTGGATGTATGAGGTGCAGAGTTAGGAGTGTGTTTAACCAGCGAGTAACGGAAGCCATTAGCATACCCTTCTAAATTTTGGTGAAGGTGGGGGAGAGGACTGAGCACTTATGGGTCTGCCTGGGGTAATAGAATTCAGTAACCAACAACTAGTCTCAGTTTTGTGATTGGTTATACGTGTGTTTGTTCCAAAGTATGCGGATGTTTGTTGCATGAAAAAGTTAGTCTGTCCATTAATTCGTGAGCACGTTTGAAATTGATTTTCTCGAAAACTACCTGTTGGATCTCAGTGATTTTTGCATGCAGCCTTAGAATATCCATGACGCTAAAATAAAGCTAACCAGTAGTTCATAGATGCTACGGATTTTGCACATCGGCGAATTCCTTTGATCTTTTATGACAATTGCAAATACGGAGGCTCAAATTTTAGATTTTACAGTAATCCCTAGAATTTGTCCATGTCAATTCTATTCATAGGTGTATCTCCATATTAACTTGATAGGTCAAGTAATTAATTGTGTTGCCCTTTATGTGCAATCGTGAACTTGGATACAATATGCAACAGTTAGTCCTTCCCTTCGGTCACCATTAGACCCCAGGGTGTCTTAACTTCACCACAAATTGTATGATGGTAGACGCATTTGGATATGGAAATGTATACGTTGCTATTTCTCAGTCTGTAATCAAAATATGATTTGTATCATCCCGAATCTGACGATTCCATGAGGTTGATAATTGTTACTGGCTGGACAAATTGTAATCCATCTCGGTGCCAGTACTCGTCTTCCTCTCGGAGCACATGTTCAACACACTTCTTCCAGAACTGCATGTCTATCATTGAGAGGGACTCACGTCTCAGAACTTCAACATCACACATTTTAAACGTCCTGTTCTGTTCGGCAACTTGCCCTTTTACTTTAGCCCAGACAAGCTCTATCGGATTGAGGTGAGCATGATATGGAGGTTGTCGCAAAGACGTGTGGCCGTATTCCGCAATGATTTTGTCAATATGAAACACCTTTGTCTTATTTGTCATCCTCACCAGGTGCAACAACTCGGGTTTCAAATATGTATCATTGAAGCTGACATTTTCCTTAGCAAGCCAAGTCCTAATTTGATCTTTTGTATTTGATGCAGTTGGTACTTTGTCTTCCGCTGATACTGCGTTGTGATAGGATGCATTATCCATTACCAAGCATGATGGTCTGTTTAGAATTGGAAGTAGATCTTTCTCCATCCAGTGCCTGAAAATATGTCCATTCATTTCTGTGTGGTAGTCCCTACCGTCGGTACTTTTTGATTGGAAAATAAGTCCAGCGTCATGGACAAGACCTTCTTCACTGCTTCCTGCATGTGTTAGTATAATACGCTGGCCTTTGCTGCTTGGTATTTTCTTTTCTGTTCACCGTCTACTGATTGCCATTCTTTAGCATTGGTGTGGTGAGCATTGACCCAGGATTCGTCCAAATATACAATATCATAGCCTTGCCTCGCCGCTCACGGATCTGCCTCAGGTATTTACTTCGGGCAGCAATTAAATGTGGCTTTTCACAAAAAATATTCCTGCCGCCTATAGTTTTTCTGAAGGTGAAGCCGGCGGCTCTTACAATTTTCCATAGAGTACTTTTAGAAATGTCTATGCTGCAATCTGATTGCAGTTTTAATTTCAGTTTCCTGAGAGTAACAAGTTGATTTGTCGCAAACATTTTCAAGAGCTCCTGTCTTATGACATCTATGTCAAAGTCGTCAATTGTTCTTTTCCTTCCTTGCTTGACATTAGTGCACTTTGTGTCCTGTTTAATCCATCGAGAAAAGGATTCTCTATTCAGACCAAGCGCCAGTTGCGTTCGTTTCTCAGGGTTATGAATATCGTAATATAGATGACCTCTCTTAGATTCCCTACGGAAGTGTTGGTATAGTAAAACTGTAACCTTCTGCATTGTTATAAATGTGCACTTCAGACTCATTATGAATGTGATATCAATGTCAGTTTTGATAAGCCAACAAATATGATACAATAGCTTCATACAAATAGCGAGATACACCTATAACTATACAACGGTATCCCAATTATAGAAATAGGGGGAAGACTGCAGTAAAACTTGGTAAATAGTGAAACACGTACAAACAAAGTACTATAGTTTTACAAAATACATAAACAGTGACGATAAACAGCAACGTTTCGACCAACAAGGCCTTTATCAAGCAAACGAACAAACAGGAGTGACAAATTAAAATGAAACACAAATGGACGACCAAATACCAACGTATCTAAGGAAAATCTGGAATAAAAACGAATAACGAAATAAATGTAACACAAAAACACACATAAAAACTAGAAATAGAACGGAAAAGAAACAATGAAACATCTAGTAAATATATAACTTGAATACATGTAACATATACCCATATAGATTATAAAGCATGGAAAGAGAAAGTACTAAGAAGCATACGAATGTAATACATGCAACATATACCCATATAGATTACAAAGCATGGGAAGAGAAAGTACTAGAAGCATAAGAATGTAATACGTTGAGCCCGCGTGGTCGCAAGGTACCATACAAAGAAATCAACCGATTCTCCAGAGCAAATCGACTACGATCATCAGAGGAACATGATCGGATGACTGTGACCTGGACATCGCAAGCTCCTGAATGGCCAGTATCATTGAAATGGGTAGCTACAGGGTCACAGAGCATTGGCGTATATCGCGCAAGTGTTGGGCGAATCGGTCACTGAGTCTCCTGCCGGTTTCCCAATATAGGCCTTGTTGCACCGCTTGCAGATAATGGCATAGATAATATTACGGACTCGCACGTGAAACTGTCTTCAACAACGAACGTGGCCTGTGGAAAAGACACCGTGCGGGTCTGTATTACATAAGCACAAGTGTTGCAGCGCCGACGGCCACACTGGATGGTGCCAAAATGACTCTGGATATTAGCTTGAGGCGACTGTGTACCAACATATCCTTAAGGCTTCTGTCCCGTCTGTACGCCAACAAAGGATAGTGTTGGAAGATTGAACGTGTCTCAGGATCAGACTGAAGAATGGACCGTGGGCTCAACGTATTACATTCTTGATGCTTCTAGTACTTTCTCTTCCATGCTTTGTAATCTATATGGTATATGTTGCATGTATTACATGCTTATGCTTCTTAGTACTTTCTCTTTCCATGCATTATAATCTATATGGGTATATGTTGCATGTATTCAGTTATATATTTACTAGATGTTTCATTGTTTCTTTCCGTTCTATTTCTAGTTTTTATGTGTGTTTTTGTGTTACATTTATTTCGTTATTCGTTTTATTCCAGATTTTCCTTAGATACGTTGGTATTTGGTCGTCCATTTGTGTTTCATTTTAATTTGTCACTCCTGTTTGTTCGTTTGCTTGATAAAGGCCTTGTTGGTCGAAACGTTGCTGTTTATCGTCACTGTTTATGTATTTTGTAAAACTATAGTACTTTGTTTGTACGTGTTTCACTATATCCCAATTATAACGTCATATGCTTTCCGCGTTCAAAGTCGACTGGGTTAGGTGCACGGAATTCCCGTGAAATTGTTGTTTACTCACGATATTTCAATGTTACCATAATGTTTTTTTAGAACAACGCGTCTGTGTACCGTAGATCTGTTACTATTGTGTACAATCCGGTGAGGTTGATTTTAATATAACCTGAAGAAGAAATATTTCAAACTACATCAAATTTTCTTGGAAAAAATATTTCTCTAGCGTCATGGATATTCTAAGGCTGCTTGCAAAAATCACTGAGATCCAACAGGTAGTTTTCAGAAAATCAATTTCAAACGTGCTCACGAATTAATGGACAGACTATAGTTATCAATGTGCTAAAACCAAAATGGCGGTATATGTAGAGCGATGTTATGGAGGTTGTGCAAACTGTGTCACATTGTTGTACAGAGTGTACAAACATTGTCGTAATGTCATGGATGTCGTAACAACTGTGTCTCCATTACCCCAAAAAATGCTGACATCACTCTTGTAAGCTGTTAAGTAAATATTGCCAAAATAACCAGGTTTTCAAATATGTACAGTTTCGTTCAGAACTGTTGACCTTACCTGCTTTATATTTAATGCATGTGAGTTGTGGCCCTTGGTACTTATTTGTTATTGGGTAAAAAAAATAATAACAACGATTCTATATCTAATATTTCATTGAATGTTGCAAAGAATGGACAACAATTCTATATCTAATTTTTCAGTGAATATTGCAAAGATTGGACAATAATTCTATATCTAATATTTCAGTGAATGTTGCAAAGATTGGACAACGATTCTACATCTAATATTTCAGTGAATGTTGCAAAGATTGGACAACGATTCTATATCTAATATTTCAGTGAATGTGGCAAAGATTAGACAACAATTTGGGCCATGTAAATCAGATTGTTCTATTAATCATGGATGTTTGAACACTTTAATATGAATTATATAATTATTGGGTGGATGAAAATATGGCGGTTCCTTTTATTTAGAGGATGATGAAAGATAATAAGAACGTCCATACATGCTCCATCCTCCATTGCATCAACCACCATCATATTCTCACACTCTCTGTACCAGCATAGTCTTTCTCTTTCCCTCAGATAACATTGCCGTGCTTGTCCACGCTTATTTCATTCAGGCAGTTCAGTGTTTATGATTCTGTGTTTCCATATGTAGAGCACACGTCATTTCTGATGTCCACCTTTTTCATTTTTGTCCACCTTTTTCATTTTTGTCCCACTTACATTGGATGCCGTTCCAGCTAGTTTATCGGGGGAAAAAAAGAACTAACTAATGAAGATATGCTACAGTGGAGAGATTACTTAAAGTAGCACATCATTGCTATCCATCTGATAACTTTAACGCCAGTTGAGAAACTGCGTTAATATGATGAAAAAATAAGAAGCAGAAAGAGAAGAAGACAAACAGAAAGCGCTTTCCTGAAGACATAGTACACTGAAGACATAGTACACTGAAGACATAGTACACTGAAGACATAGTACACTGAAGACATAGTACACTGAAGACATAGTACACTGAAGACATAGTACACTGAAGAAATATGTTCTGACGACTTGAATATCAATCTAGGAACTGTTTAGCACGAAGCAAACATAAATATGGTTCTATGTCTCGGAAACATGGAAGACAACAAAAGAAATTGCCAGAAAACTACAGACCTTCATAAATGGATGTTTACATAGAATAGAGTGGACTGAAATGGCATGATAAGATTAGGAACGAGGAATTCAGAGAAAGAACTAAGCAGATACCAGTGGAGAAAGAGCTAAGGAAGAGACGTTAGCGGTGGATAGGTTACACATTGAGAAGACTGACTGGAAGCATTGCAAGAGAGGCACTGTTTTGGAACCCGCAGAGAAAGGGGAGATGGGGAAGGCCTGACAGACCTGGAGAATAGAGCTGGAGGCTAATATTAAAAGGATAGGTAAAACATGGAAAGAATTGGAAGGGATGGCAGGAGAGAGGAAGAGCTGGAAGAAGTTTGTTGAAGACCTGTGCTCCGCTGGGAGTTGACAGGCGAAGAAGAAGAAACAGAAAAAGAATAAGAGGAAGAAAAAAAAGCAAAGAAATCACATGATGACATGGTATAGTAAGTACAGTATTGAGATATTGCTAGATTTCAACAATAGTATTCCGACTGCCTAGCATAACGACGAGTATCTGTGTTAAGTTTTCTCTGTTAAAAATTAGAGTTTCTTTAAGCCGAAGTATGACTTTCCAACCACCGAGCAAAGGCTAATTCATGTATCTGTGTTGTACCTTCTCATTACTGTATACAAAATATGGTTAACGCCTAGTTTCTGTCACATTCATTGATATGAAGGTAAACATGTTCGCAATAATGTATTTTCACACGTGACCAACTTCTCGTCCACGTTAACACTCTGATGTAATCATGATACGAGCCTGTCAAAGTTCTGTAGTGAACGTGCCTGTCTGTACGCAAACCAATGAGATGACGATCTGGTCTTTCTTTTCAGATAATGGTTAGAGTCAGCTCTGATGTCCTCCCTATGCCCAGTCAAATCTGATATCATACTATAGTATAACTCCAGATGTGGTCATAGTTAGAGTCAGCTCTGATGTTCTCCCTATGCCTAGTCAAATCTGATATCATACTACAGTATAATTCCAGATGTGGTACTTTAAAGTGGGGGTTTTCTGTTTGGAAAATTGCACAGTTACTCGAGTTAGCAGGAGTTGGTAGCACTTGTTAACAAGAACCGCTGAGATCTTCCTTTGTAAGCAAGATATCAAAATATGGCACTAGTGATGGTACTATGAATCAATGATGAATCAATGAACTAATTTATTTGATATCATGAATATTACTCAGTTATGTCAGCATTTGTGACAGTATTATGACACCAAATGTCATCCCACAAACGTTTGTAGTTCCGATGTTTGCATTAAGTATCACAATAATATATTTTAAAATATGTCTAGAGAAGGAAAATTGACTTCATTGTCCTAGTTGACCCCATAGGTTCGGTCCCTCTGCGCAGAAATGCACGCTACATGCCGCGAGTTGACCCCATTGGCTCGGTCCCTCTCCGCAGAAATGCACGCTACATGCCGCGAGTTGACCTCATAGGCTCGGTCCCTCTCCGCAGAAATGCACGCTACATGCCGCGAGTTGACCCCATTGGCTCGGTCCCTCTCCGCAGAAATGCACGCTACATGCCGCGAGTTGACCCCATTGGCTCGGTCCCTCTCCGCAGAAATGCACGCTACATGCCGCGAGTTGACCCCATTGGCTCGGTCCCTCTCCGCAGAAATGTAGGCTACATGCCGCGAGTTGACCTCATAGGCTCGGTCCCTCTCCGCAGAAATGCAGGCTACATGCCGCAAGTTGACCTCATAGGCTCGGTCCCTCTCCGCAGAAATGCAGGCTACATGCCGCAAGTTGACCTCATAGGCTCGGTCCCTCTCCGCAGAAATGCAGGCTACATGCCGCGAGTTGACCTCATAGGTTCGAGTATTGCTGCACAAAGCATGATCTCCGCAACTATTAAAAAAACAATCCTATACATCTCTGTGGAAAAAAAGTCACTCGTGAACATAACGACGTAGATCAGATTCAGATATGCACTCGTGAACATAACGACGTAGTTCAGATTCAGATATGCACTCGTGAACATAACGACGTAGTTCAGATTCAGATATGCACTCGTGAACATAACGACGTAGTTCAGATTCAGATATGCACTCGTGAACATAACGACGTAGTTCAGATTCAGATATGCACTAGTGAACATAACGACGTAGTTCAGATTCAGATATGCACTAGTGAACATAACGACGTAGTTCAGATTCAGATATACACTAGTGAACATAACGACGTAGTTCAGATTCAGATATGCACTAGTGAACATAACGACGTAGTTCAGATTCAGATATGCACTAGTGAACATAACGACGTAGTTCAGATTCAGATATGCACTAGTGAACATAACGACGTAGTTCAGATTCAGATATGCACTAGTGAACATAACGACGTAGTTCAGATTCAGATATGCACTAGTGAACATAACGACGTAGTTCAGATTCAGATATGCACTAGTGAACATAACGACGTAGTTTAGATTCAGATATGCACTAGTGAACATAACGACGTAGTTCAGATTCAGATATGCACTAGTGAACATAACGACGTAGTTCAGATTCAGATATGCACTAGTGAACATAACGACGTAGTTCAGATTCAGATATGCACTAGTGAACATAACGACGTAGTTCAGATTCAGATATGCACTAGTGAACATAACGACGTAGTTCAGATTCAGATATGCACTAGTGAACATAACGACGTAGTTCAGATTCAGATATGCACTAGTGAACATAACGACGTAGTTCAGATTCAGATATGCACTAGTGAACATAACGACGTAGTTCAGATTCAGATATGCACTCGTGAACATAACGACGTAGTTCAGATTCAGATATGCACTCGTGAACATAACGACGTAGTTCAGATTCAGATATGCACTAGTGAACATAACGACGTAGTTCAGATTCAGATATGCACTAGTGAACATAACGACGTAGTTCAGATTCAGATATGCACTAGTGAACATAACGACGTAGTTCAGATTCAGATATGCACTAGTGAACATAACGACGTAGTTCAGATTCAGATATGCACTAGTGAACATAACGACGTAGTTCAGATTCAGATATGCACTAGTGAACATAACGACGTAGTTCAGATTCAGATATGCACTAGTGAACATAACGACGTAGTTCAGATTCAGATATGCACTAGTGAACATAACGACGTAGTTCAGATTCAGATATGCACTAGTGAACATAACGACGTAGTTCAGATTCAGATATGCACTAGTGAACATAACGACGTAGTTCAGATTCAGATATGCACTAGTGAACATAACGACGTAGTTCAGATTCAGATATGCACTAGTGAACATAACGACGTAGTTCAGATTCAGATATGCACTAGTGAACATAACGACGTAGTTCAGATTCAGATATGCACTAGTGAACATAACGACGTAGTTCAGATTCAGATATGCACTAGTGAACATAACGACGTAGTTCAGGTTCAGATATGCACTAGTGAACATAACGACGTAGTTCAGATTCAGATATGCACTAGTGAACATAACGACGTAGTTCAGATTCAGATATGCACTAGTGAACATAACGACGTAGTTCAGATTCAGATATGCACTAGTGAACATAACGACGTAGTTCAAATTCAGATATGCACTAGTGAACATAACGACGTAGTTCAGATTCAGATATGCTCTAGTGAACATAACGACGTAGTTCAGATTCAGATATGCACTAGTGAACATAACGACGTAGTTCAGATTCAGATATGCACTCGTGAACATAACGACGTAGTTCAGATTCAGATATGCACTAGTGAACATAACGACGTAGTTCAGATTCAGATATGCACTAGTGAACATAACGACGTAGTTCAGATTCAGATATGCACTAGTGAACATAACGACGTAGTTCAGATTCAGATATGCACTAGTGAACATAACGACGTAGTTCAGATTCAGATATGCACTAGTGAACATAACGACGTAGTTCAGATTCAGATATGCACTAGTGAACATAACGACGTAGTTCAGATTCAGATATGCACTAGTGAACATAACGACGTAGTTCAGATTCAGATATGCACTAGTGAACATAACGACGTAGTTCAGATTCAGATATGCACTAGTGAACATAACGACGTAGTTCAGATTCAGATATGCACTAGTGAACATAACGACGTAGTTCAGATTCAGATATGCACTAGTGAACATAACGACGTAGTTCAGATTCAGATATGCACTAGTGAACATAACGACGTAGTTCAGATTCAGATATGCACTAGTGAACATAACGACGTAGTTCAGATTCAGATATGCACTAGTGAACATAACGACGTAGTTCAGATTCAGATATGCACTAGTGAACATAACGACGTAGTTCAGATTCAGATATGCACTAGTGAACATAACGATGTAGTTCAGATTCAGATTGGAACCTATGATCTTCGGAACACAAGTCAGCAGCGTAACCACGTAGAAATAGAGACCCTGAAACTAATATATATCATTCAATATACTATTTAGTTACATTTATTTGTTTTACTATTTCTAGTTACGATACAAACTTGGAATGTTTAGTGCGAAGAAAAAGCAAGTCATCTATGTTAAACACAACAATAACGGTTGGTGGTGTGATTGGTGCTCGATTGTATGCTTCTATAGTCGTCAATCGTATGTATTGAGTTAAAAGGATCATTGTTCACTTGGCAAATAATCTGAACGAGCCAAAGGTGTCACTAAACAAATCTGCACTCTACAAGCAAAAGGCGTATGTAAATATCGTCTTTCAAGAGAGTGAATTACTTGATGATGTTTTGTACTGAATGTGTAGACAAATAGGAGACATTATTCTATTCATTGAGGTAATAAATTGTGTAGAGTGTGTTTAACATCTTATACTTGTAGGGTATGTCCGAAATGTTAGACATGTGTCGCCTGTGTGTTGTCGGAGCTAGCTGGGGGAGTAAAGAATAGTAACACTGCGACCTACAAGGTATGTTGTAAGAGGTGACTGAGGTACGGGACTAAGGAAGCTACACTAGTAAATAAAAAGCGTCGCAGAAATCGGTTGTGCTGGCTTACTTGTGGGCGCACAACTGACACAACAAACAATCGCTATTATGCTCGGACCACATACAGATCACAAAGAGTAGTTAACAATTAGTCGATATAGAACGTTTATCAAATTCTAAACGCTTCTAAACGATATATCACCAGGGGTTCTCTGTGGTGGGGAGGTAAGGTTGATGGGAAATCAATAAGGTTTGGCCCTTTGCTCCAACAATGTAGGTGAGATCAAGTTCCCATGTCTATCGGAGACGGGTGATATAAACTAGGCCCCGTTTTCAAGTAACAGATCAAGTAAAAGAACCATTGGAAGTTGAAAATTCATAACAGTAGATTGAAAGTCGCTGTCTGGACAAAATTAATAAACAAATTAAAATAAAATTCATGCCAACATTTTCACTATCTTCAAAGTATAGCCAACGAAATTTGACAATATGTCTTAGATTTTTGGAATTTGGAGATTGGATTGCCATTGAGCACATATTGGGTTATCATCACGCAAATATTGGATTGACATGAAGCACATATTGGGTTGACATGATCACATATTGGATTGCCATCAAGCACATATTGGATTGCCATCAAGCACATATTGGATTGCCATCAAGCACATATTGGTTGCCATCACACATATTGATTGCCATCAAGTACATGTAGGGTTGCTATCAAGCACATAATGTGGTGCCATCGAGGACATGTCGGTGTGCTATGATTGCAGATATCTCTATTCAGTAAGTCCTCCAGCTCATTCCATTTCTACTTTTCCATCAATCGTCAGTCCCATAGTAGCACAGACAGGGAAACGATTTAGATAATTCACCACTTCTCAAACTAGTACTCAGAGCTTATTTCCAGTCGACCCTAATCCTGGCAAACCCTCAACAGTTTTTGTATTTATATCTAATAAAATCAAGTCTGTCTCACATTGTCCTTAAGCCAAGAAACATTCGTATCACAGTTCTCTTCTCATAACGAGCTTTCTGTACAATATGTCAATATGTGATATGGTTGAGAACATGTATACAGCAGGATTACAAAGGCAATGATAAAATTAATAATTGAATATGTAAAATATTTTTGCGAAAAGGCTTGCTTTTCGTATCACTAGTGTCCCTAAACAATCCGACGAACCTTATTCCAACTCTATGTGTACTTATAATTTAAATCTACATGTAAAGAATCAGGGTATCATGTAAAGAATCAGGATATCATGTAAAGAATCAGGGTATCATGTAAAGAATCAGGATATCATGTAAAGAATCAGGATATCATGTAAAGAATCAGGATATCATGTAAAGAATCAGGATATCATGTAAAGAATCAGGATATCATGTAAAGAATCAGGATATCATGTAAAGAATCAGGATATCATGTAAAGAATCAGGATATCATGTAAAGAATCAGGGTATCATGTAAAGAATCAGGATATCATGTAAAGAATCAGGGTATCATGTAAAGAATCAGGGTATCATGTAAAGAATCAGGGTATCATGTAAAGAATCAGGATATCATGTAAAGAATCAGGATATCATGTAAAGAATCAGGGTATCATGTAAAGAATCAGGGTATCATGTAGTCTATCCATATATAAAGTGCACACCAAATTTTTTCCAATAAAGCAAATAAAATAATAGGACAAATGGCGCCAATTTTAAAATACAGGCATGTTACCATGAACACATAAAGAGCAATGTTCAACACAATCTGTTTCCTCACATTATGCTACCAGTGCCAAACCTGGACGCTGACATCAAATGATAGAAGGAAACTAGTTACGACAGAGATGAAGTGTTTGCGTATAATTCTGAGATTAACAAGAAACGAAAACATCAGGAAAAAGTGGGTACAACATCAGTACTGAACTTCACCAAGAAACAACAAATTAAATGTTTCGTCCACATAAGCAGACTATCAACATACAGTGCACCTCAAAGAGTAATGTTGCTTCGATACAATGAATACAAAGCAAAAGGTCGATCACTCAAAAGATGGACATCCGAGATAACAGAGACGACGAAAGACACTATTTATGAAGCGCACAGTAGGACTCGCTCTATGAATCTCTTCTTATCCTGACGCTGTGAGGCAAACTAGGATTGGAGACAAGAGAGACCACATTTTGAAATTTTTTGGGGGAGGTGAGGCGTGAAAGTTGGCTATAAATCTCAAACGTTCCACGGCACGTCCTCACTAACGCAATATGTTATCAATTTCTCTATCGATGAACTCAATTTATGTTTAGCTCTTGAGATCTGATCGTATAGACGGCCATGACGTTTCTGTGGGTTTTTTTTTTACACTCATTCTTTATAGTACTGACTGTCATTACACAATATCATTCACCCATTGTAGATCTTGTCCAAGTGTAACCGCACGAAATGATCAACATTATGTTGTTTAATTTACTGTCCATTGATTGCTATTCCTGACATCTTACTACTTGATCTAATTATATAGCCACTTTGCATAGAAAACTCAAACTATTAGATCTAATTATATAGCCACTTTGCATAGAAAACTCAACCAAGTAATAGTAAACATTTCCGTTTGTTGAAATTCTGTAATCTAGTTGTGTCACTATGTAATTAATTAAACATTCCAGTTGTGCCCTTTTTGATAACCTTCATTTTAGAACAATCGAACAACAGCAAAATCTGAACATTTCCAACAATAGGTATCGACGTCTTAGTTACTGTGCCATTTCTTTGTTGCTGGCACATTCGGATATCTGAAAGGGGCGTAGTACCTAATGGGAGCCCTGAGTTTTACGCGTCGTTTCTTTTCGTATACAAGTGTAGTTTTGTTGATTCTTTTCAGTTTTATTTGTGTAATAATGTCGACTTTTCAGATATTCCAGTTTGAAAATATCGATTGATTTTGTTTCCAGTTTAGCAATGTAGATTGTTCTAAACAAGTAGTCGGTAAACTTGTTTTCTCGTAATCTTCTCTTTCATTCTGTACTTGTTTTCTCGTAATCTTCTCTTTCATTCTGTACTTGTTTTCTCGTAATCTTCTCTTTCATTCTGTACTTGTTTTCTCGTAATCTTCGCTTCATGTTTTCTACGACTCACGGATGTCATCATTGAGGTTGGATGAGAAACTTGTATAACTTTACTGTTTTACTTCCCATTCTTAACTATTCAAATAAATTATAAATTCCCAAGAAACATTTCATTATTAACAAATAACTTCAGCATCCTTATGACCAATCAGATCTGACAAATTCGCTACAATATAACTTGAGATGTGGTTTTTCTGTTTGGTAAAATCTTGCAGTTTGTTCAAATTATTGTACTGTTGGATAATATGCATAAACTTTGACCAAAATTTGAACTTGCTAGTTTTACATGCACTAATGGATTAACGAGGCTCAACCTACTCGCTTTTTAACCGCAAAATACACAGATCATAAAAAGTGGCTAACTTGGTTGATAAATAAGAACAAACGCAAACAACAACAGTTGATATATCCTATTATAATGAATTTATAATAGATTATATACATTGATATATTCTATTATAATGTGTTGTCTATCAACAATGTTTACATTCAGATTTTTGTATATCAATTTTCAGAAGTCATGTCAGAGATGTGTGTATATAATGTTTTTGTATATCAATTTTACAGAAGTCATGTCAGAGATGTGTGTATATAATGTTTTTGTATATCAATTTTACAGAAGTCATGTCAGAGATGTGTGTATATAGTGTTTTTGTATATCAATTTTACAGAAGTCATGGCAGAGATGTGTGTATATAGACGCAGCAAACATAACTTTATCACAAACAAATATGATAGTGTGATCACCACCAAAGAATGTCAATGGGGGTGTTGTTACAACAGTGATGCTGCTTGCTGTACAGCTCCGTAAGTTACCAGTCACTTGTCGATTCTCTGTACCTTTCACTATTTCATCCAGTCTATGTAAGCAACGTTCACATATCTGTGTGTCTCATTGACACCATTTCATCCAGTCTATGTAAGCAACGTTCACATATCTGTGTGTCTCATTGACACTATTTCATCCAGTCTATGTAAGCAACGTTCACATATCTGTGTGTCTCATTGACACTATTTCATCCAGTCTATGTAAGCAACGTTCACATATCTGTGTGTCTCATTGACACTATTTCATCAAGTCCATGTAAGTAAAGTTCACATATCTGTGTGTGTCATTGAAACATTGATCATAATGTTTGTTACTATCAGTGGAACACATAGCAATAACAGTAAATCACAATACCAGAAAGAACATAAACAAGTAGGTAGAGTAGTTAGTCTTACGACAAATGTTAGGCTATGTATGGGAGTAGGAAGATCTGAAGCGATCAGATCAGATCTGAAAGAAACGGGTTGATGCTGCGGTATATCTAAGTATGCAAACGATATGGATGACAATATCATGTCTCTAAAGCTAACAGATCTAAAGACAAAGGATTAATCTCATTCCCGGATTTTCTCTTATGGCTCCTCGGTATCTGTCTGCTACAATGATACACCATCTGCCGGGAGTGCTTAAAAAGCACAAACTCCGTCACTTTGGCAACATTGCTTGGGATCTCTGAAAATCAAGAACAGAATGACGCTGTCAGGATTCGAACCCTCGACCTTCGAAACGCTTAACCACTTAGCCCCAGATGTCCAGAACTTGGGAAATGAAATATGTTAGTCTGAATAAAAGAACAGAGACTTTGAGAGAGGCAAAATGGAGGTCCTGGAAGACTAGGCAGGGGGTGACCAAGACGTTGGTGGCTACAAGACGTTAAGGAAACCTTGGACAAGGCGATGTTGGAGACTGAATAACTGACAAGATATTGGAATTCTTTCAGGTAGACTGTGCTTACAGTGACTGAGTTTCCAAGCAAGCGGTGTCTATATCGAAACATTTTAGATACACATTAAGAGTGGTTTTGAAGTGTGTTGTCTGTCCACCAACAGGTCACTCTCCCCATCATGCTCATCATACATCAGCTGTTAGATACACATTAAGAGTGGTTTTGAAGTGTGTTGTCTGTCCACCAACAGGTCGCTCTCCCCATCATGCTCATCATACATCAGCTGTTAGATACACATTAAGAGTGGTTTTGAAGTGTGTTGTCTGTCCACCAACAGGTCACTCTCCCCATTATGCTCATCATACATCAGCTGTTTCTGAAAGTATATAAACGACGAAGAACATAAAAATACAGAACTCGTCTCATTTGAAATTTTTTTATATTTATTTAATTTCAGCACATTTACATTATGTCTCTACAGCTATCATGTTTAACCACTCTTACTCGTCTTCAATTGTTACTGTGGTTCCAGTCAATAGACTGTCTAGTTATACCGAGTTTATCCCTGCCCAGGGAATACCCTATATTCACAAAGTAAATAAAGCATTTATCTCCTGAAATCAACAATTTAACAAACAGTTCCATTAAATCCTGCCAGCAGCAAATACAACAATATTAGTAAATAAATAATCCAAGTGATCATGGACGGTGAAATTAAACTTTTAAATTATAAAGTGATCAAATAACGTAAATAAATTAAATTTCACATAAATATATTAAATTAATGCGTCTGGATATAAGTGGTTTTACAGCTGGTATACTGTTCCAATTAAGAAACATACTTCTCAGTTATCTAGTGACACATATCGTTTGCGTCACACCCAAAGAGTTTGGGGATATTCACTCTGCAGTACTGTCATGTGAATAGTACGAAAACTGTGCACACGAAGTTTACTTGGAATCAACTAAACTGACAGAATAACTCAGCAGTTACCACTTTATTGCATCATAACCCCGACTACACATATTTGATTTGATGTAAAACTGATGTGATATATCAATTGTGTCTCCCCAAGAAATTATAAGATTTTACTCTCTGCTGTTGTACAAATGGAAACATGAAAACGGAAATCACTGATATAATACGCTAGGACAAAGAATGTTGGTTTAACAAACCAGTTAAACTTTCAGGGCAGGGATACTTTGTCAAACATGCGGTGCTGACCTAATGGTCTGAACTTTTTTCATAGACACCTTGCATCGTAGCTGTTCTGGGGCCACCCCTTTAGACATGGTCCATGACAATTGCGTACTCACACATATTGATATATTGCTCGTCTTTTGTGCCAACAAATTACTACATAGCTGCATAGTACATCCTTTTACCACTAACTTCCAAGTTCGATCCCTACTCACTTTGTCGAACTGCAGCATTGTAATGTCAATGACGACGCAATAATAAAGTGAATATATGACCTTTGTCAGTGTCAGATCAATAATCATGACTCTGAATTAACATCTTATTCATTGATCTCTAATGCCACACACAAATAAACCAAATTCAATCAGACATAACCACAATCGATTTTTAATTAAATCAGTTAATCTGGTAAAGGGTTTGCAAACTAGCTCACTTGACAATGTCGTCGCCTAGCACATCGTGCTAACGGGGCATACACGACAATTATTTCCATCATTAAAAGCTGATCCAGTGAAAGCCGTTCTTAAATGACTATCAGAGATTCCACTTACTAGGGCAAGTATCGTATCTAACTAGAAATCCATGATTTCCCAAAAACCAAATTGATTTGTTGTAATGTATTTGTATATATATATAGAGAGGGAGAAACGGTTTCAATGTGAAGATTATGTGGAAATTCCTGGTGTTGAAAATAAGACAGGTTTGTCGTACCTAAAGTTGTGATGCTAAAGAAGATATATTTCAGCTGCTACACGACTGCTTCGGGGATGTGACTGGTTGATAAAACTACCATTCTTCCACTTCAGTAAATAACTACGTGTTCTTGCATCACTTTGTTACACAGAAAGATCTCAGCAGCAGTGCATGGACTTTGTAGCATCGGCGTCGGTACCCGATGTAGTATTGAGGATTGTGAAAATGTGTACGAATGTTACTTTAATTGTTTTTAATGATGTTTAGATTTGTAAAATTGTTGAATAAGGACACAGTAATCGATGACGCTATAATATATAAGTGATAGTAAAATATAATCTATACTAATCAAGCTTAATGTTCTCAAACAGAATCAGCCTGATCGTGGGTGTAGTACTAGGAGGTGTGTTGATGTTCTCATTGATTGTCGCAACTGTATGTTGCTGCTGTGTATGTCGGAAGAATCAACGAAGAACACAGCGGACAGAAGAGGCATTGAGACCTGGAGCAGGGCATCGGCCATCATCATCCAATCAACAAAACGTTATATTTCATTCAGGTAAGCAGTGAAATAAAACTGTGTTTTTCCCTTGGCAACATATGGCTGTCAGACATGGCCATTGACATATTCAGGAAGAGGAAATAAAACTGTGTTTTTCCCTTTGGCAACATATGGCTGTCAAACATGGACCATTGACAACGCGGAAGAGATCATTAATGCCTTTCAATACAAATACTATAAAAGAATACTTAGAATATCATGGACAGAGAAAAGAACAAATGCTTCTGTTCTGCAAAAGTTTGATATTAAAATGAGTTGGCTATTAAATAACATAAAACTATGAAAATTAAATATTTCGGACACATCAGAAGACATGAGTGCATAGACAAGATAATTTTGGAGGGAATGGTGTCTGGAAGAGGTAGGAGAGAAGACATAGAAGACGATGGGTGCAAGGTGTCATTGACGATCTGAGAATGACAGCTGCTGATGTCGGTCAACTTGCACAGAATAGAGTTTTTCAGGACTGCTGTCATGGGAGCCTAGTTGAGGAAGGGACAAGCTACTTGATGATGACGATGAAGCAGTGAAGAAACATTGTATCATCTTACTTATTTAATGATATGGTGCTCATCAGGAATATCATCTTGGGCATTGCATTGAATTGCATTTGATGTCGCAGGATATCTATGATATTATCTATCCATCGAGTTTTGCCCTTTAGGCTTTGAGTTCTACTTGTACCACGGGTATATCCTAACTGCTTAAATCGGTGGATCGATTCAACATCTATCTTAGTGTCTTCATCCAACAGGCAGTCGCGAAGTTACTGAAGAATATCCCCCTTATCCATCTTCAACTCCCAACAATCGATGCTGTTGATGCAAACCTTCCCCTTTCTAATTGCTGCATACACCTTCATGTCCAGGACAGTAGATCAACGTAAGTCTCTGGAAGTTAGAAACTTCTATAGATAACATCCACTCATACCGAAACCTTTCTTTACGGATCTTGTGAAACATCTGAAGTCAGAAACAACAACGGCCCCCGTAAATGGAGTCGCAGAAAGCCAATGGGGGTCAGCAGTAACGACCTCAACCTCCATCTTCATACTGGAAGTAGTTGTCCTGTATGCCCCACTTCGCTCTGCAACAACCGTCCCATGCGCATTAGACAATAAATCCCAGAATTACTTCTACAACGATGCACCGACCCATCGGTATATACAATAACATCATCATCCTTTGCATTATCTTCTATCAGCTGCTTAACTGCGAGTTCAACCTTCATGTTGTCCCAATCTCTACATTCTCTGAATGGTACGTCGGTCTATTAGAAAATATATATAATTCGAAATTGTACAAAGACAAAGAAAAAAAGGCAACAAAAGCAACGAATTGAAGTCAATTTATGCTTCATGCAAACAATACGAACCGAGTTGAAATTACATTTAAAACATAAACGTAAATAAGAGCGACAACTAGAGAGCGTGAGAGAGAGAGAGAGAGGGAGAGAGAAAGAGAGATAGGAGGGGTAGAGAAAGCAAAGAAAAGTGTAAAAAATAGCTTTATGTATTCCTAAACTGCACATATGTATATGGTATTTTTCCACTTTACATACGGTCAATTTGGCAACTGTCTTACTGTGACAACTTTTCAGTTTGTCCTTGTATCTCTTACCGTTTAGCTCATCCACAATTCTCTTTACAAAAGATATATGAACCTCTGTTGTTTCTCACATAACTTGGTCATCAGCTAGTTTTCCCGTGTGTTGGGACCGATAGAAAAGATCTTCATTGAGACCTTGTAGTCATCCTTATATCTGAGCCGTGCCCAGCGTGTTCGTAGCGCGTTGGACTACGGGTGGCTAGTCCTCTGTAAGTGCGGGTTCAACTCTGCGGACTGGCAGAAAAGCTACAGGTTCCCAGATTTACGGTGTTCGTGGCACCGAGACGAAGAGTTACGATGTCCATGGCACCGAGCCGAAGGTTACGATGTCCATGGCACCGAGCCGAAGAGTTACGATGTCCATGACACCGAGCCAAAGAGTTACGATGTCCATGACACCGAGCCGAAGGGTTACGATGTCCATGGCACCGAGCCAAGAGTTACGATGTCCATGACACCGAGCCGAAAGTTACGATGTCCATGCACCGAGCCAAGAGTTACGATGTCCATGACACCGAGCCGAAGGGTTACGATGTCCATGGCACCGAGCCGAAGAGCTTTCAACTCAAGTGTTTCTGGATCGAAAAAAAAAATATATCTGAGCCGTGGTCTGTCTTGAAGCCTCTTCCTTTCTGAAGTTCACAGAACAACACCTGATGGGTTATACGGGTATTTTCCATTCTTCTCACATACCCTAGCCATCTTTATCTTCTACTGCTGAGCATTCCCATGATGGAAGGCAAGTTTACACGTTGTATGCAGTACTTCAGAGTTGGTTATCTTGTTATAACACATGATGTTCATAATCTTGAGATGACATCTAAGGTGAAAGATGTTAAGTCTCCTATCGTGTCTTGAGTAGGCTGTCCATGTTTCTGAGCCAGTCCATGTTTCTGAGCCCTTATAGTAAAGAATTAAATACACAGGCTTGATATATTTGAAATTTCGTCTGCAATGTTAATTCTGTGTTTTCCCAAATAGCTGCACATAATATGTGTACACAATTGCAACACACAAAACGTCTTAACACATTTAGTCAAACTATTCAACATATAACTGACCTTACCTGTTTATTATATGTTAATATCACTTCATTTGCATATTAAATCCACAGAGACTAGTGGTTATATGGACGCACCAGATTACTCCAGATATGATGATCAGCCACCGTCTTACGACGAAGTTATGGGCGGGGAGACAAACCAAGCTTTCAAACCAGAAACAAGCTAGCAAGAGAACTCTAACTATGACTGTATCTCCAGGCATACCTCCATCTTGGATATTAACTTTGTCACCAACAGAAAATCGAGAATTTATTGAGAACAAATTGTGGTTGTGAGGAAATATAATATACATATTACTGGCAGGATTGTGTGTAAACTGTCAGTACATCTTCCGATATGTGTGCAAGTGTGTATGTTTGTGTGTGTGTGTGTGTGTGTATGTGTGCAAGTATGTGTAAATAAAGATGTCCCGTTTTCATACAATGCGGCAATACTTTTAAACTTGAATTCTCCGATAGGGGTTAATTCTCATTGTTCATGTTTGTTGGCCTACACGTTCTCGTATGTTATGTTATGTTATGTTATGTTATGCGATCGACGTCATGGCACATTGGACATTCATATGCGGACTCTGTCCTCCGCTGCAGCAGCCATCCTAAAGTCCATTTGCTCATCGTACCCATGAGAAGTTGAGTAGTATAGTATACATTCTCTCTACACCACGAAGGCGACACTGTCTGGCATGTGCAAACTTAACTCTCAACGTTCTAATATAACCAAAACAATGTCCGTGCTTAGGTTAAAAGGGCGTTCCTCGTTCAAAGAGGCTTCAATTCTCTACAAAATAAACAAACAAACAATGAGGTATACTTGTTTATGCGGTTGTAGACCAGTATCTTACTTTGCCCAACGACACTTGATGTGTGATATGGTCAACTTGGCGCCGTCTGTCTTTACTTCCTAGTGATTCTCTGGTGCTAAACTGAGCCTTGGTCGACCTGAAAGCCACTCTCGGTCCGAAAAATTCAACTCCAATTAAGGATCGAATCGAGACTATCCTGCTAAGAAGCAAGTGCACTGACCACTGAGCTCGGTTCGTGCAGTCGTGTATACGTGTGCCTGTGTGTGTGCATGCGTGTGTGTGTGAATAAATGTACTTTCTGACATACATATATGTTGCATGTAGCTGTACGTGTGTATATGTATATTTGCATTATGTACACACATGTAGTTAACTTATCATTGATTGTCCGTGATCTGAATATTGTCTTAATGATCATTAAAATAGGGGGAAGACTGCAGTAAAACTTGGTAAATAGTGAAACACGTACAAACAAAGTACTATAGTTTTACAAAATACATAAACAGTGACGATAAACAGCAACAAGTCCAACGACCAACAAGTGGAGAATCGGTTGATTTCTTTGTATGGTACCTTGCGACCACGCGGCTCAACGTATTACATTCTTATGCTTCTTAGTACTTTCTCTTCCCATGCTTTATAATCTATATGGGTATATGTTGCATGTATTCAAGTTATATATTTACTAGATGTTTCATTGTTTCTTTTCTATTTCTAGTTTTTATGTGTGTTTTTGTGTTACATTTATTTCGTTATTCGTTTTTATTCCAGATTTTCCTTAGCTACGTTGGTATTTGGTCGTCCATTTGTGTTTCATTTTAATTTGTCACTCCTGTTTGTTCGTTTGCTTGATAAAGGCCTTGTTGGTCGAAACGTTGCTGTTTATCGTCACTGTTTATGTATTTTGTAAAACTATAGTACTTTGTTTGTACGTGTTTCCCTTAATGATCATTACCTATTGTATGTCGATCGATCAGAGAGTAATACACCTCATTTTTTTATCACAATAATTAATGAAGATAAAATCATGGATTTTTTACACAATACAATTTGAGAACTTGTTTATGAATTTCCATCACATTTAGACAATATGATTAGCTGTAGTAATTTGTTTAAAATGACGCGTGTGAGAACAACTAATTCGAGACAACTCCATCAGGAAGATAGATTTGTATCACTATATTTAGGGACAATGGTGTTGAGATTCTTGTAGATGTGGTGCTAAGAGGTGAGAAAATCAATTATGATGCTTGCATGAAAACAAAAAAAAACAAAATTTAATAAGCTTTTCTGCATAGTTCGGCCTAAAAAGAATACAGCAGAACTGCGCTGCTCTATCACGACAATGCACGCGCTCACACAAGACAGTAACAAAGATGAGAAGGGAGAAATTTGACTGAACTCTACTCTGTCATCCACTCCTACAGCCTCAATCTGGTTGTCTGTGATTTCATCTTTTAGTCCACTTAAAAATGTGCTACGTGGAATAATGTTTAATGATGATGAACATGTTATTAAATCAGTCAAGAAATGACAGCCTGATTAGGATACAACACGGTACATGCCAGGCATTGATTTTCCGCAAGGAGTTAATTCTCATGTTTGTGTCTTCGTTGGCCTAAACGCTCAGATATAAACAACAAAAAAAGACTCGTTTTTAGGTTGAAATCGCAGAGCACCGGCTTAAAGAGGTTTTAATTCCCTACAAAACAAATAAATAAAACATGCATGTATTTTGTTTTTTCTGCTCTAACACAAGGTCGTACAAGTTAGTTGGGATTATCTAGAGAAATAGAATGTTTAGAGGAAATGTTTAGAGGAAATGTTTATATACATTATATTTTGTAGAAACGTAATTCTTTCTGAACAAATGGTTGGCCAAAAAAATTAAGTTATAACGCACTACTTTCGCCACCCTCGTATTACCAATGAAGAACGATCAATTGTTTAAAAAATGTTAGCACTCTGGAAGATCGATGTAACAAAGTTATATGAAAACAAAACGTGTATATGTGAAATTCATATGTGTATATGTGTACATTTATATATTATATGTGTATAATCGAGTGCATGGATAAAATTATATGTATTTAAAACATCTCTGGGAAAGAATGGGATATTATTTTATACCTTTGATATACATATATATATTTAAAACGATTACTTTGTACATTACAAATTTTGATGCATAAATGTGTATGTGCCTCTCATCGGAATGCGCAATATGTGAGTGTTTTTCTATAAGTGGGTATGTTATATTTGTATTCGCGTCTTACTATAAACATAATGTATGGGTGTACTTGTGTGGGTGTACATAGTGAGCGAACTATTTTACATTCGATTACGAATGTATTCATAAAATGACACAGTAGTAGAAACGTGTCGGAAGTGTTAGTCTGAAGGATCATATTGGTACACATATGTTAATATATCGACTGAGCATCACTTCGACGAATAAGCATGTGTGCTCTGATCTCTTTCTTACACAGGACGATCTCAACGGCAGTGCAAGAACTATATAGCATTGCGATAGTCTCCCATGTCATTTTGACAATGGCGAACTTTTTGTAGGATTTTATTACAATATTTTGAATGAATCTTGCCCTGATAGTGACATTGCAGCTTTTATCGATTTTCAACTAGTAGGTTTTTAACGTGTCCTCTTAAAACGGGTCCTAAGTTTTGTCGTCCGTCTCCGATAGGACTAGTAACTCCATCTGACCTACATTGTGATCAGGGATATCTGGTAAAATGTTCCGATCGCTTCACGCGAGGAACGAACCGAGTACCTTTTGAGCCAGAACCTTATGTTCATACTTGGGAAAGAAACATCGAGATATAGCTCACGTAGCAGTATTTTAGAATGTACCACTAAGTGAGAGAAAGAAAATGTTCTAGATGCACTAACTTCAAGATTTCATACTGTGACTACACTTTATCTCAACTGAATTTATGATGTACCGATGGAACTCAATATTACCTAAACTATTGATGTACAGATGGAACTTGAACTTACCTGTGATGTTGATGTACATATGGCGTTTGATCTTACCTGTGATGTTGATGTATATATGACATTTGATCTTACCTCCACTGTTGTTGTACATATGAAAGTTGATATTATATGAGCTGTTGATGTACAGATGAGAGCTCATCTTACCTGAGCTATTGATGTTGTTATGGCATTTGATCTTACCTGAGCAGCTGATGTACAGATGAAAGTAGATCATACCTGAGTAACTGATGTACAGATGAAAGTTGATCTTACCTGAGCAACTGATGTACAGATGAAAGTAGATCATACCTGAGCAGCTGATGTACAAATGGTATTTAGTTTACCACAGTTGTTCATGTACATATGCAAGCTTACCTGAACTGCCTCCAGCGAAATAATGTGAGCGCTCTGCAGTTTTCTCTAATGCAGAGCGCTCACATTATTACTTGAACACAACGTCAACTATGTTGTTGTTGCTGTTGTTGTGAAGGATCAGGTAGTGACATTGTTTCCATGTAGCTCAGGGGTATTTGACTACCGCTACAAATGATATTCGTGTAAAAATGAATGCTCTCAACATTGGTTCTTCAATAAAATTCAAAGAAAATATATTTGATTTCCTTAATTACATATTTATGATGTTTTAAGATGTAGGTAAGTAGAAACATGTGTGTGTATGTGCGTGTGTGTGAACAGCAGAAAATAGGAAGAAAGATCAGACAATCTGAAGCCTAACTGGCAGAGCTCAGGTAGACGTCCAAGAATAGACAACGATGCAGATAAACAAAAGTAACTATGTTTCACGTAGAACAAGACCACAAAAAAAACCCATGTAAGACATTATAGACAAAATGTCTGTTCTCTCTGAACAAGTGGTAGTTTCTTGAAAATTATAAGTTGCATTCATCAGATTTTACATTCAGCATTCATACAGTTCACAGGTTCAGTAAGCTATATCTCCATACAGTTCTTTTCTTGTAGTACATTAAGGTTTTTAATTAATCTTCTATTAGTTTATCTCTGAAATTGAGTTCCATATTTCTCGCCTCTCTCTCTCTGCAAAGTTCGTGTTAAGGTTTCCTGGTCGTTCTTTCTTTCTTGAAACATTTGGCTCCTAATACAATTCCTGTTTTGGAGATTCTTTAATCATTTCTTCTCAGAGTATGCCCAAAATATGCCCATGTTATCTTTCTTATAACAGCTGTTACTAGTGCTTGACCAGACATTTATCGGATTTCATCACCTTACCTGAATTCGTTCCATTTTTTGTTCATTATTTTTAAATGCATTCAACTTGCTTTCTATATCTTTAGTCATTTTCCAACTCTCGTTGGCATATGTTAGGACTGAGACAAGATTGGAATTGAAAGTTCGTAAGTTAGTTTTAAAACTATATAACTTGAAGTTTCATATTTTATTTACTTAGAAATTACTAGAAACATAATCTGTATGCCTTGAAAAGGTGCTTATTATTTGATGGCCAAATAAAATGTGACATGTTCAAACTGTTTATGTGAATTTTCGTAGCAGTAAACCTGTTATTTAACTTGACTTTTGTGTTCATTTGTTTGTTGATTGTCTATGTTTATTGCCTGCCTTGAGTTATTGAAATATTAGAATCTGCTTCCTCATTTGTTTGTTGGTTGTCTATGTTTATTGCCTGCCTTGAGTTATTGAAATATTAGAAGCTGCTTCCTCATTAAGTCAGCATTGAGTATAGGAAAATGCGTCCCTAACCTTTTCATGCGGGAATTTGTGGGATATATATCGTGTTGTCCGCCACCTTGCCTACACAGTAGAAGTACAAGCTAATTTACGACACTGGCAACAGACAGTATACTGCGTGCGTCAGAGGTCACGAAACACGCAGCAACAACAACAAGAAGCATTATTTGCAACAAGTCCTTGTCAATCCCGATCAGAATGCGAGTTATTCAGTGCTACATAGAACCAATACTGACATACGAATGCGAGTCATGGACAATGAACACATAGATCGAAAAATCTCTGAGTGCCACAGAAATGGGGTTTTACAGAAGAATGATGAGAATCCCATGGACTGCTAAAATGACTAATGTTGAGTTATTGAATGAGATCAAGATACAGAGAAGGCTTATCATCAATATAAGAAAGAGGCAGTCATCATTTTTCAGGCATGGGATGAAGCGGGGAGGTTTAGAACACATTGTGACAACCGGTAAAATAGAGGGTAGACGAGACAGAGGAAGACAGAGAGAGAAAATTTTGGATAGCCTGACTTCATGGAACGATAGAGCGTCAACATCTGAGTTGATAGCAAACACTAACAACAGAGATTTGTGGAGATCCATGATCGCCTACGCCAGTCGGCACGGCACCTGATGATGATGACCGACATCTGTGCCATACTATTGCAGAATGTGCCTTTATTTCATTTTCGTGGAAAATATCTTATTATTTACGTAGTGTGGCTGTCGGCGTTGTAACACGTGTGCTTATGTGATACAGATGCGTACTGTATCTTTTCATTTAGCCACGTTTCTTATTGACGATGGTTTCACATGTGAGTCGCGTAATCTTATCTATGCCATTATCTGTAAGCGGTGTAACAAAGCTTATATCGGCGAGACAGGCAAGAGGCTCAGTGACCGATTCGCCAACACTTGCGCGACATACGCCAATGCTCTGTGACCCCTGTAGCCACCCATTTCAATGATACTGGCCATTTAGGAGCTCACGATGTCCAGGTCACAGTCATCCGATCATGTTCCTCGGATGATCGCAGTCGATTTGCTCTGGAGAATCGGTTGATTTCTTTGTATGGTACCTTGCGACCACGTGGGCTCAACGTATTACATTCCTATGCTTCTTAGTACTTTCTCTTCCGATGTCTTGTAATCTATATGGGTATATGTTGCATGTATTCAAGTTATATATTTACTAGATTTTTCATTGTTTCTCTTCCATTCTATTTCTAGGTTTTTATGTGTGTTTTTAGTGTTACATTTATTTCGTTATTCGTTTTTATTCCCATATTTTCATTAGAAACGTTTGTATTTGGTCGTCCATTTGTTTTTTAAATTTGTCACTCCTGTTGTTCGTTTGCTTGATAAAGGCCCTGTTGGTCGAAACGTTGCTGTATTTTGTCATTGTTTTTGTAATTTGTAAAACTACAGTACTTTGTGATTACGTGTTTTGCCAATCAAATAGTTTTACTGCAGTCTCATCTATTTTGAATACTTACGCAGTACAGATTCGTGCAAATAGATCGTAGGGATAGGTATATTACTTTCCAAATAAATAGATCGTAGGGATATGTATATTACTTTCAAAAAGTTAATGAAATAATTAAACAAAAATTCATAGAAAGAAAATGTGGGATATCCTCTCCATTCCCAGTAAAAAGAAATATATGTAGAATTGAAGCACAACAATTCTATAAAATTAGACATACGATTTAAACTCTGACGATTAGAATTGATCTATGAAGATACAGATCAGCTACAAAATCATATAAATTCAATGTTAGCATTATGCAGGAAGTACAACATAAAATTCAACACACAAAAGACTGAGACAATGAAAATCTGCAGAACACCAAGCCAAACAAACATACAAATAGACAACACAATATTAACGCAATTTTCTGATTTCAAATATTTAGGCAGAAAGCTTGATAAAGAAGTAGAGCCAAGATGTCAAAAAACAAATGCAGTGACCTACCTGCTGGCACCATTACTACAACATCCAAATTTCAAGATGAAAGTAAAAAGACAGTTGATAAAAAGTATTTTCTACCAACACTTTGTTACCAGTGTTAAATTTGGTCCTTGACAGCAAGGCACCGCCGAAAGCTCATCACATGTGAAAAGAAATGCTAGAGGAAGACGGTGGTGGTCACCAGGAAAGATAGACTACAAAACGAGGACATCAGAAGAAGCAGAGTGGACATAACTTCATGCACCAAATACATTGAAAGACAATAAATACATTGGTTCGTAGATTTAACAACTAACCACCAATAAATGGTTTGTAGATTTAACAACTAACCCCCAATAAATGGTTCGTAGATTTAACAACTAACCACCAATAACAGTTTATAATAAAAAGAGATCAGGTTACAGAGCCAAGGGAAGACCGAGAAAAAGATGGATAGGTAATATCAAGACAACACTAAATAAACACATATAACACAACAAGGACGACTCATCTGGCCATGGAACGCATTATTAAAGTTTCCATCCCTACGTTTAAATGAAAGAGTGGACAACCAATTTCATCATCCACCTGAAAAAAGACAAAAGACAATAGATTAGATCTAATTCTGACGATTAAATACAATGTTTGCACACACAAAAAAAACCAACCCGGCTGTAGTAAATATGTTTCAAAATAAATGAGCTATGTAATAATAAACTGCATAATTATAATGCAGTAGAGCAAAGCGCAGCCATAAGACTAGAGAGTAAGATTGGAATCTATCAGGAGATACAGTTAGGAGTACGACAAGGGTGCGTACTCTCACCAGACCTGTTTAACTTATATAGCGAAAACATCATGAGATCTATAGAAGAAAATACAGGAATAACAGTCGGTGGACAAAATATAAACAACCTAAGATACGCTGGTGACACAATTCTCATGGCTACAAATGAACAGGATCTACAAGACTTGATAGACATATTAGTGAGAGAAAGTGAAAAGAAAGGATTAAGCATGAATATAAAGAAAACAGAGGTTATGGTTGTCTCCAAGAAACAGGAAACACCAACATGTAATATCAAAATAAATAACACAACACTGAAACAAGTCCATCGATTCAAGTATCTAGGAACATTCGTAACATCAGATGGAAGATGTACAACAGAGATTAGGAGTAGAATAGCTCAAACGAAAGCAGCTTTATGAAAATGAAGAACACACTATGTGTGAACTCACTACCAATGACATTGCGAAAACGAGTACTCCAGTGCTTTATTGAACCAATACCAATGTATGGGAGCGAATCATGGACAATGAACAAACAATCAATACGATCATTGGAAGCCACAGAGATGTGGTTTCACAGAAGAATGCTGAAAATTCCATGGACAGCAAAGAAAACAAATGTAGAGGTTTTAATCAGGCCTGCACACAAAGAAACCTTATCAAAAGAATAAGAATCCGACAATCAAGGTTCTTCTGGCATATAATGCGAAGAAAAGGTTTATAACATTTGGTGACTACAGGTAAAATTCAGGGAAGGAGAGATCGTGGAAGACAGAGGGAGAAGATGTTGGATGGCCTGACATCATGGTTCGACAAAATATCGACGTCAGAACTGATTACATGCACCTAGCAAAGAGAGTTGTGGAGAGACATGATCGCCTACGCCGGCAGGCACGGCACTTGAGTGAGTAGAGGCATTTATTTTGTTTCGGTAACTATGCAAACAGGCCACTTTTGCAAAGTTTACAATTTTGTACTGCTAGGATTAGATTACACAAAAACCATTGAATTTAAATTTTATACCTTCCGCTGTGCAAAATAACAACAAACAATTTCACTATCATGTTCTAGTTCTGGTAGTCTTGTAGAAGAGAACAGCTTCGCATCTAGTGCACCGGTTAGCGTACATTAAAGATATAGTTTACTCAACCTCTAGTTGTGCAAGTTGAACTTTTGAGTACAGTTTGATTTAGTAATTGGTCATGGATAATTATTATTATTGGCTTCTTTTTCTGTTTATGTTTGCCTCATTCATTTCATATAATATTATTTTAGACTAAAGTTTAGTTTATATAGCTGAGCGTCACAGATAAGTAGTATTTCTAGAACGGGCTCTTGTGCGCACTTCGTACATGGTGTAGACCCTAATTCACTGCGTCCATTATATCTGTGGCCTACCCTTCCGTTGACTACCTTTTGCCTTGTGTCCACAGCATCCTAGTAGCATTTGCAGGCGCAACGTCGCCGTCTGTTGGTGCTTTATATAGTAATTAGTTATATGGTATGTGTTCGAACCATTTTATGATTTAATTTGTTGTTTCTTGATTAAGTTCAGTACTGATGTGCCCACTTCCTGATGTCTTCATTCCAAAACTGGTCTTTTCTTGATGCTCCAAGCACTCTGCATAGACTCTTCATCTCTGTTGTTAATAACTTTCTTCTGTTGTTTGATATCACCATTCAGGTGTTGGCACTGGCAGCATAATGTCATTAGATAGATCATGTTGTACATACATTACGTGATCAGTACCATGTACACAGTACATTACTCGATCAGTAGTATGTACACAGTACATTACTCGATCAGTAGCATAAGACAGTACTGTGTTCATGGTGATATTCTTCCATTTCATAATTGGTGTCATTTTTCTATGATTTGATTTGCATCATTTCATATATGTTGTATTTTGTTAGTTATTCTTCCATTTGTTTAACAAACGTCTCCCAGAATTTATGTTTGCAGATATTGGCAGTGCTTTACTCTCTAGTGATATCATTACTTCGGTTTTTTTCTATGTTGAGGAGTTTCATGTTGTTAGTTATCACATGTTAACTGGAGTTTGTTAATTTATTGTACCCGTCTTTCTGCTGATTATGGGAACTGCCTGATCATTGGCAAAAATCAATTAATTTAAGAGTTCCTCAGGGCTGTCCCCTTCACTGGTGTTAGCTATTTTACAGATTTGGTCAACATGTGATGAACAACAGCAGCGATAATACACATCTTCGTCTCACTCCAGACCTAATGTGGACATTTTCTAAGAGACTTGTGTTTGTTCTAATTGTAAACACGCTATTTATGTATAGGCTCTTGCATAGATTGATTACGTGATCGTTAACTCTATAGCTGGGCAATATTTTCCACAACTTATTTCTGTCTACATGATCAAAGGTTGTTCCTGATCCCCGAACGCAACATTTAGGTGTTTATCAAATTCAACTGTCCTCTCCTCTAACTGCCTGAATGCAAATATTGCATTGGTACATCTTCTGTTCTTCCGGAATACCATTTATATGGTAAGCTGTGACTAGGGCACAACCTTTTTTTCAAGTATATTACATGCTATTTTTTCAGTGTGTCCGGTAGCACTATTTCTTTATATTTCGTACAATCACTTTTGCTACCTTTCTTCTTCCAATCGGGAACTATTATTGCATTCCTCCAATCTTCTGGTGTTTCTGGCATGATCCAGACTTGGTTGAATAGTTTGTGTAGCCAGTTTATTCCAACCTCTTTAATTACTTTGAGTAGGTCAGCAGATGTATTGTCTGGGTCTGGTGTTTGTTAGATGGAGCCACTTTTACAGCATTTCTGATCTCTGAGTTGGTTATACTTGGTTCTAGTTCTTTTCTTATGATTACAGTGTTTTCTTTGTGTGTTAATTTGCTCCACTGGTTATAGACTGAGGAGTTCCCTAAAGTATTGTCACCATCTGTTCATGCCCGTTTCTGGTTCATGCCCATTTCTGGTTCATTTAGGACATTTCCATTTGCATCGATAATAATTTCCGTAGGATCATATTGTTCTTTTCTACCTCTCATGATTTTAATTTTCTTATAGAACTTTCTCATTGCACTTTGAAATCTGAATTCAATATTTTGCAATACTCTTACTTACCATGATTGTGTTTTAGTCTAATTGATAAACTTGCTGTTCTATATTCAGGAAGACCATTTTTGTTGTTTACTTTTTGCCCATGTACTGCAGCTATGCTTTTTCTCCTTTACTGCTGTTTTTACTTTGTCATTCCACCACTTTGTTATATTTGGTCTCATGCCTCAGCATTTTTCTGTTCTACATGTTTCTATAGCTGCTTCTAGGATGGCTGCCTTAAATTTTGTCCATTATTTCTCTACTGAGTTGCTTTCTGTTGGTAGTCTAGCAAAATCTTCTTTAATGATATGATTTTTATGTGTAGGCATCTGTTAGTTCATTGAATTGGAATATTTCTCTGTAGCCTTGCGTTTTCATTTGGTGTTAGTCTTGTTCTTTTTCATTGGCATAATTACGACTTTGTGTTTAGTGTCTTCTTCAACCTTCGCCCCTAGGGAGGCATAGGTCCGTAGCCAAGGCCTACCAAGCCTGCCTATCCAAGGCCATCTTTTCCAGATCTCTCTACTCTCTCCCATTTTCTTGTGGTTAGTGTATATACATAAATTTTGTCCTTGCATTTATCACAGATTTCTTTCTGAACCTTTTGGCTAGTATAAAATTTATTTGCTTTTTACAGTCTAGGCTGTTCCATTTATAGCAGATATATATGTCCGACTTATGATGTTGGATGTGGGTGTTGGGTATGAATAGGTCAAGCTGGTTGCATAATTCAAGGGGTCTGAACCATTCTCATTTTTCTTAATGGTCTCCAAAGTGCCTTAGGCTTTCATACACTCCCTTTCTGTGAGATCCTATGCCTATATTAAGACCTCCCATGACAGTGCAGTTTTCCCATTTTTAAAATTTTATTATCATATCACCAATTATCTCAATAAATTCTACACATACCTCATTGTAAGGAAGTAGCATTACAGGGGGCGTGAATGTATGTAGTGTTTTCCTTTTATTCCCTATCATAACTGTCATAATTCTCTCCAAGATGTAATATGTGCTCAATATGGACTTGGCTTTAGTTGGGTCTATAATAAATCCAACTCCATGTTTTACTGGGTCAAACTTATCACATGAGTGTGCCATATAGTCACAGATACTAACTAACATTTTTTATGACTATTCTTGTATTTTTTCACAGATTCACATATATTAAATATAGACTCTCATATCTTACTATGAAAGTGAGAGTGAAGCTTGGCTCCCAGAGTCAGACTATTGTTTTTGAGCAGCAAGCGCCATCAGGTGTTAGACTAGAAGATTTGAGGCAGTCTGTGTCCCGGCAATTTCATCTAGAAAACCAGTAAGTCTTAACAAATGGACAGAGTTGACAGGAACTAATTAAACCTATAATATATATATATTTTTTTCAAAGTAAGGTGTTAGATGTTGATGAGAAACTGATGTTTTTCATATATGTAGTCATTAGCTCTTAGAAGTTTAAGCGCCAAGCTACGGAGTATTTGTGTTGGATGCCTTTTTACAAGTGCCACACTATGTGACATTTTGTAAGTGCCACACTATGTGACATTTTGTAATCTAAGAATTAAACAGTTGTAGTACATTTATGGTGGCATCTGTGGCCTAGGGGGTACTGAATCGGTCTATTAACCCCGACGTTCTGAGTTCGAATCGCGCTGCGGACAGTTTGGTGGCAGATTGTTTCGCGCAGATTTTTACAAAAGGATGATGACCACCTGTTCAAAAAGTAATGGCAAACTACTGAACATAATAATGCCTAGAAAATCACAAACAGCGTTAAAAGCTGGAGTTGATTCGCAAAGTCCTGTAAAGGATATGCAATTAACTTTAGTACATTTATATTCAGTCTAAATTTATTATTTTAATCTAAGGTCATTCTTTATTTCCAGCTTCACATGTGGACATAGCTGTTTTAGATTTGAGTTTAGTAAACTCTGATTGCATGTAAAAAAATCTGTTGTCAAATTTTTAAAAGCTGATGTTGCTTTGACATTCCAAAGCATAAATTCTTTTTAAATATTTCCAGTGTAATTAAAATTGCTACCCAAATAGATATCGGATCTGCTTTTATGCGTGAATTGATTAGTGAACTCAGCTCGCAAATTGTAGCTGTAGTCTGCAATCCCACTTTTGATGCTATAGATGACCAGTTATATATTTTTCTTTGCATATCTTGTTTGTTTTTATTTAACAAGGCAATATCATCTGCAAAAATCCTAGTCTTACAATTGACTGTTTACCCATGAACATCGCCACTGCAACATTTCAACTCAGTCAATGTGCACTGAACAATAGGGGAGAAAAAATGCAACACCAATTAATACCCTTTAAAGGAAATCAATGACTCATGAAAACTTACTACACACATTAGGAAGACAAATACACATTAGATGTACATGTTCTTTATACATCTTATGAAATGAGCATAGTTGAAATGTGGTACAATAACTGATCGAGTGATGTAATCTGTCACTCAAACACACATCTAACCATACCCACTACCACTTTCTTTCTTGTATTTTAATGCAAATGTATCAAATTAAAAAATAAAATTCCTGGGGTAAATTTTATGAAAGTCAAAATGTTACAATTTTTTTTACAGTAGTGACTTTCAACTCAGTCTCAACCAAAATGATGCTTTGTCTGGTGAGGATCAAACTTTAGATTCCTTTGGTATTGTCTCAGGAGATCTTCTTCATGTGATTGGATCTAACTTGCCACAGGTAAGCAAAAGCAGCACCCTCCCTTTCTTTCTTTCATTTATTTGGAATTTACTTCATAGCTCACACAGGTCTGTGTAGTTTTTTCCCTCCAGTGTAGTTTCACTATGCCAGTAAGTTTGACACATATTCAGGACAGTCTTGAAGTATGTGCTTTGCAGCCTGAGGTGCCTGTCCACATGTACACATGACTGAATTGCTAATCTAGAATTTGTTGGTGCTGCAGTGGCCGGTTGTGTCCTGTTCAGAGCCACAGAATGACAGCTTGTTGTAATCTGTTCATACTTTGGTAGTCGTTCTGTGTTAGTAATTGATTTTCTGATTTATTTAGTCATCTTTTTATTTTGGTGGTAGTTAATTGGTACATCAGATTGCTCTCCTGAAGCCCCTTCCTTGGCCAGTCAGTCTTCGGTTTCCTTTCCTGGTATTACAAAAAAGCAGCATGAAATCAACACATGACATCTTCTCTACATTTCTTTATGTCTCTCTGGACAAACTAAAACTGTACAAAAATGGAAATGAAATCAAAATTGTGGCATACCCTTTACATGACGTTGCCATTAACCACAGTAAACAAGTCTGCAAGTTTCTAGACACCACTTATACTTTCAGTAGTTTGCCATTGCTTTCTGAACAATGAAGTCTATTTTTACCATTTGTAAAAATCCACTGGAACATATTTGTTTCTGAACTGCCTGCCGCAGAGTTTGAACCAGGTACTCTTGGGTTGGGATTGAGCTGATTACCACTAAGCCACAGACGTCCACTACTAATACTAACAAGAATTCAATATTTATGTGTTCAATATGCTCCTATATGTACTCAGTTGCTTTCAGCAAGTTTAACGTTTTGACTGCAGAGTAGAATTGGCAATGATTCTTGCATTTCCTGTAATGATGTTTAAATACTTGATAGAGTTTGTTCTCCAGTCACGCAGGGGAAGATTAGTACTTTGTGAGTTCAGCGAACATTGGGAGAAGAATGTGAAGTGCATGAAGCTGAGGAAGAGATAAACTAGATAAACACAGAGAAATTCTAACTTTGACTTATCATATTTAGTCAACAGGGAAAGAGAAGATGTAGAAGACTAATGAACACATGTAATAGAGACAGTAAGATATGTTTGAAGTATTGGATATGAGACTAGAACTAGTAGCATAGAGATGTGATAAATGGAAATAGGCAGTAGTACTCTGCACCTAGTGGAGGTCAAGTGTCAAACTTGACCCGATTTGCAAGATTTTCTAGTGCAAATATGAAATTTATTGTCAGTCACAAGACTTTCTTTTATCCAATTTTGTGAAAAGTGTCATCAGTCACAAAACTTCATTCTTATCCAATTTTGTGAAATTTATTGTCAGTCACAAGACTTCATTCTTATCCAATTTTGTCAGATTTATTGTCAGTCACAAGACTTCATTCTTATCCAATTTTGTGAAATTTACACAGGAAAACTTAACACGAAATGTAAATCAGACGCAGAACAGACGTCAGCCTTTGGCCACATATTCAAGCCAAAATTCAATTGAGAGTCAACAGCATAGATGTATAGAGATTTCACCTTCTTTGGATGTACAAGCACCAGCATCGTCACTGAAAACTTCAGCAGAGTCCAAGTCAGCAGAGTCAGTCACTATCAAAGTAAGCAAGCTTGGTTATGTCTTGGAGTGACATATTTTAATGCCCTCATCTTAGGTGAATGTTGATTATTCCAGATATTTACATCTGAGTTAGAGCGGAAAAACCCTAACTAATTGGACGCAGTATTTGTATGTGAAGATTAAGTAGATTCTTCGGAATGAAGAGGGAATTGTTGAAGATCAAAGACAAATCAAATATTTAGAACACTTATAGAGAAATGGTCTAACGGAATATTGCTGTGCATAGAAAGCTCACTTTTCAAAAAAGGATTGTGAGTTCAATTCATGCAACCAGTGTTCTACAAATGAAGAAATTAATTTGTCCCTCTTCTCATCTGCATAATTAGGTTTATAAATGTTAAGTGACAAGTATTTCACACACTTTCTGTCTAGCCTTGACACCTGTGGCAGCAACAAATGCAGACCATTCTTCTCTATTCTTGGCCGTCCTCTGTATTGTGTTCCAGTTGTGATTCATTTCTTTCAGTTCTTATTCTTCTGTTCTCCTACAGGTCTTTCTGGTAGTCCACATTTTTTGTTTACCCTCTGGTGTCCATCTCAGTGCAGTTTTCATGAGAGAGTTAGTCACCATGCATATCTTATGTTCGATCCATCTTCTGCCTCTATTTTGGATGGTGTGCTCATATTCTCTTGCTGGTACTATACAATCAGTTCTTGGTTAGAGATAGTATTTGTCCAGAGCACACGTAAGATCTCTCACAGACAAGTTGTATGGAAGGTGGCGAGTTAGGACATATACTCTGAAGAGTCTCCAAAGACTACATGACATTTTCATTTTGTAACTAAGAGGTTAAGCCATTTGCTTTGATTTCCAAAAGTCATGGGTTTGGATCCAGACTGGTCTGTTCGCAAGTGTATTTTTTCGAGACTCTAGGATGGTTGCTGGAGCTACAAATTTTGTGCTTTGTGCAATACTCTCGGCAGGTGACATGCAATTTCTGCGGAGAGGGGACAGAACCATATAGGGAAACATACTGCAATGATATCAATACTTTGTCTTTAGACCTTTATTCTCATTTAATTGTACTCATCAAACATTAGTTTAACAGTGAGAGTCTTCAAGTGTTTACATATATTTGTAGTTACAATATTGTGCAGAATTCTCCAGGTAACAATTGGTAATACTATTTCCAGGTGTGAAATATGTGTTATTTGTTGTCCAGGTAACAGTTACTGATAGTGATAACGACAGGTGTGAAACGTGTGTTACTTATTATCCAGGTAACAGTTACTAATAATGATAACGACAGGTGTGAAACGTGTTAGTTGTTGTCCAAGTAACAATTACTGGTAATAATATAAACATGTACTTTAATAACTGTCTTACAAGTGCTTGAATTCACAGTGATTGTTTTGCTTTTAAGGATGTCAACAGTTTAATGGATACCAGGACTGGTTCTCATTTGAGTGACAGCAACATGCAGACAGAATCAGAAATCAATAGGTTTGTTTATATATCTTATATGTATACCAAGTGCCTTCTATATCACAAGATAGAAGAGTATGTATACCAGAGTGCCCCTATACCACAAGATAGAAGAGTATGTATACCAGAGTGCCTCTATACCACAAGATAGAAGAGTATGGATACCAGAGTGCCTCTATACCACAAGATAGAAGAGTATGTATACCAGAGTGCCCCTATACCACAAGATAGAAGAGTATGGATACCAGAGTGCCTCTATATCACAAGATAGAAGAATGTATCCAGGTGCTATACCAAAGTCCCCTATACCACAAGATAGAAGAGTATGGATACCAGAGTGCCTCTATACCACAAGATAGAAGAGTATGTATACCAGAGTGCCTCTATACCACAAGATAGAAGAGATAATAACAGTAGCAATCATAATTCCTAAAGATGAAATATGATACCAGAGTGCACCTATAAACTAAGATAGAAGATAGATAAACCAAAAGTGCCTCTATACCAAAGATAGAAGAGTATGTTACCAGAGTGCCTCTTTATATCATCAAGATAGAAGAGTATGGATACCAGAGTGCCTATACCACAAGATAGAAGAGATGGAACCAGGAGTGTCTATTCACAAATAGAAGATTGTATACCAGATGCCTATATACCACAAGATAAAGAGTATGATGACCAGAGTGCTATCCACAAGATAGAAAGTATGGATACCAGAGTGCCTCTTTATATCACAAGATAGAAGAGTATGGATACCAGAGTGCCTCTTTTATACCACAAGATAGAAGAGTATGGATACCAGAGTGCCTCTATACCACAAGATAGAAGAGTATGGATACCAGAGTGCCTCTATATCACAAGATAGAAGAGTATGTATACCAGAGTGCCTCTATACCACAAGATAGAAGAGTATGTATACCAGAGTGCCCCTATACCACAAGATAGAAGAGTATGTATACCAGAGTGCCCCTATACCACAAGATAGAAGAGTATGTATACCAGAGTGCCTCTATATCACAAGATAGAAGAGTATGTATACCAGAGTGCCCCTATACCACAAGATAGAAGAGTATGGATACCAGAGTGCCCCTATACCACAAGATAGAAGAGTATGGATACCAGAGTGCCTCTATATCACAAGATAGAAGAGTATGTATACCAGAGTGCCTCTATACCACAAGATAGAAGAGTATGTATACCAGAGTGCCTCTATACCACAAGATAGAAGAGTATGTATACCAGAGTGCCTCTATACCACAAGATAGAAGAGTATGTATACCAGAGTGCCTCTATACCACAAGATAGAAGAGTATGTATACCAGAGTGCCTCTATACCACAAGATAGAAGAGTATGGATACCAGAGTGCCCCTATACCACAAGATAGAAGAGTATGGATACCAGAGTGCCTCTATACCACAAGATAGAAGAGTATGGATACCAGAGTGCCTCTATACCACAAGATAGAAGAGTATGTATACCAGAGTGCCCCTATACCACAAGATAGAAGAGTATGTATACCAGAGTGCCCCTATACCACAAGATAGAAGAGTATGGATACCAGAGTGCCCCTATACCACAAGATAGAAGAGTATGGATACCAGAGTGCCCCTATACCACAAGATAGAAGAGTATGGATACCAGAGTGCCCCTATACCACAAGATAGAAGAGTATGTATACCAGAGTGCCTCTATATCACAAGATAGAAGAGTATGTATACCAGAGTGCCTCTATATCACAAGATAGAAGAGTATGTATACCAGAGTGCCTCTATACCACAAGATAGAAGAGTATGTATACCAGAGTGCCTCTTTTATATCACAAGATAGAAGAGTATGGATACCAGAGTGCCCCTATACCACAAGATAGAAGAGTATGTATACCAGAGTGCCTCTATATCACAAGATAGAAGAGTATGTATACCAGAGTGCCTCTATACCACAAGATAGAAGAGTATGTATACCAGAGTGCCTCTTTTATATCACAAGATAGAAGAGTATGTATACCAGAGTGCCCCTATACCACAAGATAGAAGAGTATGGATACCAGAGTGCCCCTATACCACAAGATAGAAGAGTATGGATACCAGAGTGCCTCTTTTATATCACAAGATAGAAGAGTATGGATACCAGAGTGCCTCTATACCACAAGATAGAAGAGTATGGATACCAGAGTGCCTCTTTTATATCACAAGATAGAAGAGTATGGATACCAGAGTGCCTCTATACCACAAGATAGAAGAGTATGTATACCAGAGTGCCCCTATACCACAAGATAGAAGAGTATGGATACCAGAGTGCCTCTTTTATATCACAAGATAGAAGAGTATGGATACCAGAGTGCCTCTTTTATATCACAAGATAGAAGAGTATGTATACCAGAGTGCCTCTTTTATATCACAAGATAGAAGAGTATGGATACCAGAGTGCCTCTTTTATATCACAAGATAGAAGAGTATGGATACCAGAGTGCCTCTTTTATATCACAAGATAGAAGAGTATGGATACCAGAGTGCCCCTATACCACAAGATAGAAGAGTATGTATACCAGAGTGCCTCTTTTATATCACAAGATAGAAGAGTATGTATACCAGAGTGCCCCTATACCACAAGATAGAAGAGTATGGATACCAGAGTGCCCCTATACCACAAGATAGAAGAGTATGGATACCAGAGTGCCCCTATACCACAAGATAGAAGAGTATGGATACCAGAGTGCCTCTATACCACAAGATAGAAGAGTATGTATACCAGAGTGCCTCTATACCACAAGATAGAAGAGTATGTATACCAGAGTGCCCCTATACCACAAGATAGAAGAGTATGTATACCAGAGTGCCTCTATACCACAAGATAGAAGAGTATGTATACCAGAGTGCCTCTATATCACAAGATAGAAGAGTATGTATACCAGAGTGCCTCTTTTATATCACAAGATAGAAGAGTATGTATACCAGAGTGCCCCTATACCACAAGATAGAAGAGTATGTATACCAGAGTGCCTCTATACCACAAGATAGAAGAGTATGTATACCAGAGTGCCTCTATATCACAAGATAGAAGAGTATGTATACCAGAGTGCCTCTTTTATATCACAAGATAGAAGAGTATGTATACCAGAGTGCCCCTATACCACAAGATAGAAGAGTATGTATACCAGAGTGCCTCTATACCACAAGATAGAAGAGTATGTATACCAGAGTGCCTCTATATCACAAGATAGAAGAGTATGTATACCAGAGTGCCTCTATATCACAAGATAGAAGAGTATGTATACCAGAGTGCCTCTATACCACAAGATAGAAGAGTATGGATACCAGAGTGCCTCTATATCACAAGATAGAAGAGTATGGATACCAGAGTGCCTCTATACCACAAGATAGAAGAGTATGTATACCAGAGTGCCTCTATATCACAAGATAGAAGAGTATGTATACCAGAGTGCCCCTATACCACAAGATAGAAGAGTATGGATACCAGAGTGCCTCTATACCACAAGATAGAAGAGTATGGATACCAGAGTGCCTCTATACCACAAGATAGAAGAGTATGTATACCAGAGTGCCTCTATTCCACAAGATAGAAGAGTATGTATACCAGAGTGCCTCTATACCACAAGATAGAAGAGTATGTATACCAGAGTGCCCCTATACCACAAGATAGAAGAGTATGGATACCAGAGTGCCCCTATACCACAAGATAGAAGAGTATGGATACCAGAGTGCCCCTATACCACAAGATAGAAGAGTATGGATACCAGAGTGCCCCTATACCACAAGATAGAAGAGTATGGATACCAGAGTGCCCCTATACCACAAGATAGAAGAGTATGGATACCAGAGTGCCCCTATACCACAAGATAGAAGAGTATGTACACCAGAGTGCCCCTATACCACAAGATAGAAGAGTATGTACACCAGAGTGCCCCTATACCACAAGATAGAAGAGTATGGATACCAGAGTGCCTCTTTTATATCACAAGATAGAAGAGTATGGATACCAGAGTGCCCCTATACCCCAAGATTTCCTATACGGCAGACATAACATAAACAGTCAGACAATCCATAATGGTCCTAAAATGAAAATATGTAACTAAAAACAGAAAACAAAATAAATGTGAAAACTGAAAATGGAAGAAAGAAGATAAAACAATAATAATCAAATATATACAAAGTATTTTTACATTTAACATATACACATATAGTTTTTTAAGGCTGTTGAGGATTTAGTGTTTGACTGTACATGTTATGTCTGGCATATAGGAGGTCTGAGGTATGAATTTCTTCACTTTTTGTATACTTTGTTTGATAAAGGCATTTTGGTAGAAACATCGCTGTATATTGTTTTGTACTTTGTAAAACTACAGTACTTTGTTTTTACATGTTTCACTTTTGCTACATAGTGTCACTGCAATCTTCCCTTATATTGATAATACCAAGGATTTTGATGAACAAAGAAAAATTGATGTTTCCAACAGATATTTGCTGGAACCATTGGTTATTCGAGAATCCACAGAGCAACAAGTGCCAGTCCTCCTGAGTCAGCTGTACACTTCTGCCAACTGTAGCTGTATCAGTGATTCTTTGTGGGTGGCCATACACACCCTAATGTTGGAATCTGGTTTCTTGCCGTCAGAGGTAAGGCTAGTTTGGTTTAATAACTTGGGAACAGTATGTGTGTGTATATACATATATATATATATATATATATATATATATATATATATATATATATATATATATATATATATATATATATATGGTACATAATATATATATGAATGTATGTAATAGTTTAGGCATAATACTTTGACAATCCATTTCCTGTTTCACTACAATTTGAGGTCTGGTGGCACATTTTCCATCTTCTTTGCTTTCTATCGTTTTGCAACAGATTGTCATATATCTACCCAGACTTATCATTTGGGGACGAGTTACCCCATGAGATCAATGGCTACCATTGCATCCTCTAGCTTCTCACCCTGCGTGTTGATGGAAGTGTTACCCCATGATTTACCTTTGGAATTGAAAATTCGACTGAAAATTGGATGATCCTCATGTGATAGATTCTCGTTAAAACACTACCATCTCAGGACATCCACCATTGTGCTACAGACTTACATATCACCAACACAAAAGGGTGGCCAGCCATCTTGATCCTAGCGGTCCGAAGTTGCAACTTGTCACAGTTATAACTGGATATGTCCGCCTCTCGTACATCAATGTTATCATGTATTAGAATTGTCTGCTCCATATGTCACCTTTTATAACATCTCTGAAATCTGACCATTCACAGCATGTCAATATCACTCAGACATGTCTCCTGAAGGGTTACAATATCGGCACCGTAGACAACACAATCCAGAACTTTGACACCATCTTTGACACTTGCACAATTTGAATACAAAATGTGCACATTATTGAGACTCAGCTGGATTGTCTTTAGTAATGTCCTTCAGGCCTTCACATGCTTCCTCTTCTTCTTCATCTACTGCACTTCAACTGGTATGTCTCACCCACCACTATTATTAAGTGATGAACAGTTTTGTGTTGCTACATTAGCGACGGCCATATGCATTTTATGCGGTGCCGGTTTCTTTTGTGGCGGCATGCGGCTGTTTCATTCTGGAATTAGTTCACACAGGAAACATTTCACAGTTGTTAGCATTTCGTGTGATTTTCATTGGCACAGAACGGAGCAATTATGGGGTGACCCGTTGCAGTGAAGTTGGAACCGTACTTATGAACTATTATGAACTAAGACATCATTACTGCATATCAGTGGATACACTCAAAAAGATTTCATTACAGATGCATGAACTCCATAGCGTTGGCGAAGATCCTCATTGAATGGGCCTCCTATATTATGGCACAGTTCTGCATACGAGGGATATTATTAACCATCCCCTTACAAAAAAATAGTAGCGTTACAAAAAACACAACATTGACATTCGTTGTTTTGAATCAGAAACTATTGTAAGAAGTATGTAGTAAATGGAAAGCCACAGTAGCATAGTTGTTAGTGAAATCACTTCTTAGGCTAGTGGTTCAGGTTCAAGTCCACAGTGGGCGTGGAATATTTTTCCATCCGTAACGGCTCTCAGGTCAACCCAGCCTCAATTGGGTACCAGGAAAAGCACTGGGAAGTAAAGACGACTGGTGTGATGTTGACTAGATCACTCGTCGTATGCCAACGGTCAGGAAAATATATATCCCTAACACTGTATTACCCAATATATCTTGAAGGTATAAAAGCACTTGGTAGTAAAGACGACTGGTGTGATGTTGACTAGATCATTCGTCGCATGCCAAAGGTCAGGAAAATATATAGGCCTAACACTGTATTACCCAATATATCACGAAGGTATAAAAAAGAGTTCCAAATTTAGTAAATACAGTTGAAGATGTTTAATTTTTTACTTTATAGACAGGTGATGCTATCATAATGCCAAGTGATTGGAAACGTTCAGGATATTATACATGCTCGTATGACTATGCAGTGACTTCTGAGTCAACAGGAAGCTGCTCTGTTGTGGGTGTAACAGTTGGAGCTTCAATTATTGTGCATGGTAAGATTCACTTAGTTTAGTTATCTTGTACATGGTAAGATTCACTTAGTTATCTTGTGTATGGTAAGATTCACTTATTTATCTTGTACATGGTAAGATTCACTTAGTTATCTTGTACATGGTAAGATTTATTTAGTTATCTTGTGTATGGTAAGATTCACTTAGTTATCTTGTGTATGGTAAGATTCATTTAGTTATCTTGTGTATGGTAAGATTCACTTAGTTTAGTTATCTTGTGTATGGTAAGATTCACTTAGTTATCTTGTGTATGGTAAGATTCATTTAGTTATCTTGTGTATGGTAAGATTCACTTAGTTATCTTGTGCATGGTAAGATTCATAGTTATTGTACATGTAAGATTCATTAGTTATCTTGTACATGGTAAGATTCACTTAGTTTAGTTATCCTGTACATGGTAAGATTCACTTAGTTTAGTTATCTTGTACATGGTAAGATTCACTTAGTTATCTTGTACATGGTAAGATTCACTTAGTTTAGTTATCTTGTACATGGTAAGATTCACTTAGTTTAGTTATCTTGTATGGTAGATTCACTAGTTATATTTGGTAAGATTCACTTAGTTTAGTTATCTTGTACATGGTAAGATTCTTACGTTAGTTTAGTTATCTTGTGTATGGTAAGATTCACTTTTAGTTTAGTTACTTGTTATTTATATGGTAAGATTCCATTAGTTTAAATTAGTTAGTTATCTTGATTACAGTAGTTAAGATTCACTTAGTTTAGTTATCTTGTCATTATACAAGTCTTTCTAGTTTTACTTCTACTATTTTTAACATTGTTATTCTAATATGTTGTCTAGTTTTCTTCAAATTAGTTTAAAATAAGATATGTTTATTTATTGACCAGTAGTTATGATTTTTGTGGTTAAATTGCTTTTTTTGTCTCCCTTGAATTAACTGTGTACAACTGAGGCAATAACTGCATACGGAAAGAGTTAAATGTATATTGTTAGTTTGTTAAATGTGTATTGTTAGCTGTTAACTTTGTATTGTTAGTTGTTAAATGTGTATTGTTAGTTGTTAAATATATTCTTAGATGCTGAATGTATTGCTAGTGATTAAATGTATTATTAGTAATCTCTTGCCAAACTGAAACATGATGTTATTTCTACCAGGACTGGTCAAATCAAATCCATACTTTAAGACAGAACATTTGCAGCTGAAATGTTCAGACTTTGTCCGAGCATTATCACAAGGTACTTGGTTTATTCTTGCTTTTTAATTACTGTATGATAACTGTCTCACCTTAACCACAATATGCTTTATATGTTAGTTGGTTAACAGGATCGATACCACCACACTCTTGACAGACCTATATGTACTCAGTGTCTACACCAGGTGGTGAAGAATGTGTGTACTGGTAGCTCTTGTATGCTCAGAAAATCTACAAAATAGCTTAAAAAATGTCCCAGAGTTTTTGTCTTGTATAGAGATAAATCAACGGCCTCTTTATCTCAGACAATAGGTTTTGTGTCACATAGTTTATTGTGTGCTGAATCACATCATCTGTTGTGGTTGTAATATCCAATTCTGGAGTAGTAATTCTTCCTTGCTACAGGTGAAACTGGAAATGATACACAGAACAATCCTTCCTTGCTACAGGGGAGACTGGAGCTGATACACAGAGCGCTCTCTCTGCCCTCTCTTTTGCCTCAATATGTGATGGCGTTTCTTTATTTTCTTTTCAGCCATCCCTCACTGCCTCTCGCCATGCAACTGTACTTTGTATTTAATTTATCATTTGTACGTTGTTCAGCCATCCCTCACTGCCTCTCGCCATGCAACTGTACTTTGTATTGAATTTACAATTTGTACGTTGTTCAGTCATCCCTCACTGCCTCTCGCCATGCAACTGTACTTTGTATTGAATTTACAATTTGTACGTTGTTCAGTCAAGGACATCCAGTGAACTTAGACAAAAATAAATATGTGTGTCCAGGGAGGTTGAACAAATATATATATATGTGTGTGTGTGCAGGGAGGTTGAACAAATATATATATGTGTGTGGAGGGAGGTTGAACAAATATATATATGTGTGTGGAGGGAGGTTGAACAAATATATATATGTGTGTGCAGGGAGGTTGAACAAATATATATATGTGTGTGCAGGGAGGTTGAACAAATATGTGAATGTCCAGGGAGGTTGAACTAATATGTATGTGTGTGTGCAGGGAGATTAAACAAATATGTATGTGTGTGTGTGTGCAGGGAGATTAAACAAATATGTATGTGTGTGTGCATGGAGATTGAACAAATATGTGTGTGTGCAGGGAGATGGAACAAATATGTGTGTGTGAGTGTGCTGGGAGATTGAACAACTATATGTTTACATTTTTTGTATTGAGCAGATGTGCCAGCTTCTTACAGGGCACTAGATAGACTGTCAAGACAGTTCAAGGACACAGTGTGTTTACCTCTAATCAATGAAATTGTCACAGGTGAGAACTGATAGTGTAGTAGTTGATGCTTGTTACATTATTGGCTTCATTAGTTTCATTTAATAGCTTTCCATGCAAACAATAATGACAACAGCCTCGGATGTTGCTGTTGTAGTTGCAACAATTTCAACTAATACTAATTAAAAAGTAGATATTGTTTTGTATGACAGATGATGTTGCTTATAGAAAGTGCAGTTGCATATACCCTATTAGTTGTTTACAACCTTAATTATGTGTTCTGCTTGCAATTATTCAATCAAGTGTCATGTCTGCCGGCTTAGGCAATCATGTCCCTCCACAACTCTCTCTCCTTGGTGCAGTTAATCAGTTCTGACGTTGGTCTTTAGTCAAACCACTATGTCAGACCATCCAACATCTTTCTTCCACAATCTCTTCTTCCCTGAATTTTACCCGTTGTCACCAAATGTTTTAATACTCCTTTTTGCATTACATACATGAAGAACCTGATTGTCTGATTCTTATTCGTTTGATAAGGTTTCTTTGTGTGCATGCAATACATAAGTGTATTAAAATCCTTTCTCTTCACGGCAGAGTGACGGTCATCATTGCGTAGTGGTTGGTGCATTTATTTCGTAGGCCACATGCCAGGGTTTAATTCCACAGTTGGAGTGGAATTTTTCTAACTGTAACAGGCTCTCAGGTTGCCCCAACCTCAATTAAGTAGCAAAGAAAAAATGGGAACTTAAGGCATCCAGTGTGATGTTAACCACATCAACCATCTCGTTATTGGTTTGGTTATTGGTTACTAAACTGACGTCATTGCACTCCGGGCAGACCCATAGGTGCTCAGTCTCCCCAACAGATATCGAAGAGTATGCATACTGATGGTTCCTGTGGCTCGCTGATTAAACACACCTCTCACTCTGCCTCTCAGGCATCCAGTTCGACTTGAACAACGGGTAACTCCAAACTGGTTAAATTGCTTGATCGATTCACCATCGATTTTAGTGTCCTCATCCAATAGAGAGTCGCAAAGAGACCGAAGAATATCCCCTTATCTAACCATCTCGTGCCATTGGTCAATGAACAATACAGACCTAACACTGTATTTCCCAATATACCTCATGGTATGAAAGCAGGCCCCTTCCATAACAAAGAGTGCAGCTCTTCCATAACAAAGAGTGCTGCCCCTTCCATAACAAAGAGTGCTAGTGCTTCCATAACAAAAGTGCAGCCCTTCCATAACAAAGAGTGCTGCCCTTCCATAACAAAGAGTGCTAGTGCTTCCATAACATGCAGCCCCTTCCATAACAAAAGTGAGGCCCCTTCTATAACAAAGAGTGCAGCCCCTTCCATAACAAAGAGTATGTCCCCTTCCATAACAAAGAGTATGTCCCCTTCCATAACAAAGAGTATGTCCCCTTCCATAACAAAGAGTATGTCCCCTTCCATAACAAAGAGGCTGTGCTTTCAAACAATGTATGAGACCATAACTGACAAAAATTTGTTTTGCAAAACTGAATCCTCTAAGTTCTAAAAATTGTTTTTTTATTTGGGCCCTACCTGGAAGTGCCACAACGAGTGGATCAAGTATGGTTGAACGTGTAAACTTTGAGCATCATCATTCTTTCAAATGAGAGCTGCTCTGAATTTGTTTAAGTGTATTAAGGTATTGACTATTGACTCTATGAAGGCTCCCACAATTTGACAGCAACGAGTGGGCACTACACTTTGATCTTAGCCACAAGACAGAAAAGTGACCAAGTTCTGTAACATACATACAACTGGGAGACCCTACATTATTTAAATGACTTGTTATATGAATGAGAAACATGTCATTAAACTTGTATACTACTTCAGCCATCTTTTAGAATAAATCTCTGTCAATCTGTCTACTTGATAACAGCTGCTGGATTCCCAGAAAGACAAGGCTTACAAGCACTTCCTTATGAAACAAAGGTAAATTGTCCTATCAGTTCTTTCAACAAAAATTGACTTTCATTAATCTGTTAGGTCACATTTCTAATCTTTCTGTTTAATTTTTTTGTTTGTGAGTTTCTTATAGTGATATTTGTATTGCTAGCTTGGTTTATTACTAGCTTGATTTATCACTGGTTTGTTTATCACTGGCTTGGTTTATCACTGGCGTGGTATATCACTGGCTTGCTTTATCACTGGTTTGGTTTATCACTGATTTGGTTTATCGCTGACTTGGTTTATAACTGGCTTAGTATATCACTGGATTGGTTTATCACTGGCTTGGTTTATCACTGGCTTGGTATATCACTGGCTTGGTTTATCACTGGCTTGGTATATATAATGCCTCAAACCTAGTCCTATGCATGTCTGATCTCTGTCTCAAACGTTCCCCTCCAAGTGACTAGGCCTCCTTTCTTCGCTGTCGCTGCAGTGTCTACTGTAAATGGCCATTACTGCTCATCTTTTATATGCTGTCTTATGTACAAGATGAGTGTGCTTGCATATCATAGGCTTATCATTTTATACTACTCCAGTTTCTGTTTGGAATATCTTCATTGCACTCTAGACATGTCACAAGGTGTTCCGGTTTCCTACGCAATATCTCCAACAGCATCCAGCAACTAACTGCACCAGTTCGATGTTGATTGATGAGCCTACTCATATACCTGTTGTGCTGTTCTTTTCTGACCACTCCAATCTTCAATTCAAACTCTTGTAATCTAGCAGTTTATGTGGATTGGTTTAAATAAAAACCTTCTTTGTGGCCACAGTCTATGAGGATGTTCAGAGTGTCAGCTTTATTTTATACTTCACATACATCTAATCCATGTATTGTTGGGCCATCAGTTTATTACTGTATCTCTCTCTCCAGCTGTACCTATTCCTGATAAGATTTTCCTAGTCTTGTAGCAATGCTATTATTCGGTAATCCATGATGTAATGATAATAATGATCAAATTTTAAGTCCTATTGAAGATGGGCAATAAAACCTAAGTCAGGTGTTCAAGTTGAGTGCATGAAAGGAACAATGTATGCATATTCCCAGTGACAAATCAGTTGAGTTTAGATATTTATCAAGGCAGTTGAAAAGCAAATATGTGTTTTTGAATATAAGTGTTATAGAAGATTCCTCCATTTGCCATAGACAGAGAAAAGTGTAAATAGATCTATCCAGAAGGAACTCAAAATAAAACTGCCTGATGCTACAAATAAGAATAAGAAAATTGAAGTATTTTGATCATATAAAAATACATGAAGTGCTGAAAAATACCTTTATGAAAGGAGACATCCTGACAAAAAGAAGAAGACCATGGAAAATATGGATTCAGGATGTAACTAATGATTTGAGCTCGATGGGGCCAGGACATCTGGCCTATGAGAGAGAGAGAATTTCTGAAGGACTGTTAGGGTGGCAAATTTCTGCTCAGGACAAACTATTGTATAATGATTTACTGTAGAAAACTGTTTGTCAGACATGTGGCTTGAATGTGGTTATGTTTGTTTTTAACATCTAATTTCTGTGGAGAATAAAATTAATACTCAACTCTCGTAATTTACCCAACAGCTTCGAGTGATTTCTTTCTTAGATCCTAAGAGCCTGTGTCACCTCGGACAAACTTGTCAAGAATTTAACACATTGTACAGAGATAAAACAGTCTGGAGAATATTGTACATACATGCTTTTGACAGTAAGTTCTTTTATTCATTGTTTGTTTTTGTAGAGTAACTATTCATGAATTATGTTTCACATAAATTTAGGTATTCTTTGTAATACTTGTGAAAGTGAAGATTTAATATTACATTTGAATTACTACTACTACTCTTTCCTGTTCCTTTTCATTCCCAATGGAGCATAGGACTGCACTTTATCACTTTTTATTTGCTTTTTCCATTTAGCTGTTTCTTATAGGGCAAGCCACAGTAGGGTAGTTGTTAAAAAACTTGCTTCTTAGGCTAGTGGTCTGAGTTTAATATCACACACTGGGTATGGAGGTTTTTCTGACCGTAACGGCTCTTAGGTCAATACAGCCTCAATTGACTACCAGAAAAAAGCACTGAGAAGTAAAGGCAGCTTGCGTGATGTTGATCACATCACACCCATCATGTGCCGACGGTCATTGAAAAGTAAGGGCTTAACACTGTATTACCCAATATACCTCAAGGTATGGAAAGGGTTCCTCCTTTTATTTCTTATTTTAATTCTTATTGAAAATTAATGTTGAAGTTCAAACAGTATGTCAGTTTTTTCATTGCAGTTTTTGTAGCATGTTTACATTCACAGTTAAACATTCTTCTTTCTGTTTTCTTCTTTTATTTAATCCTGGGTTACCCTGCACAGTGTCAGAATAACAAGAGGTTTCTAGAATCAAGAGGTTTCATGGTGTCTTTCACTGTTATTTCTGTGGTCCACTTTTTACATGGACAACTTTTTGCCTTGTATCCACTGTTCCTGAATATTACTGCTCAGGAAGGTTAATTGTCTGTTAGTAATCTGTTTATGTGGTTGAATCATTTGTTTGCGTCTCGAAGTTCAGTATTGCACCCACTTTTTTCCTAAAGGATTTCATGCCAAAGGATTGACTTCATTGTACTGGGTTTTACCCCATATGGCTTGGTCCCTATATGCATAAATGACACACCACCTGCCGAGAGTATTGCTCAAAGCACAAACTCTGTAGATCCAGCAACAATCCTAGAGATCTCTGGAAAAAAGGCACCTCAGAACAGCACAGTCCAGATTTGACTCCACCTTTTCCTGATAACTTCATTCTTAAACCGGTCTTTTGCTGATTCTCCCAGCATTCTGCGTAAACACTTCCTCTCTGCCATGACTAGTTGTCTTTTGATGTCAGTGTCCAAGTTTGGCACTTATAGCATAATGTCAGCAGAAAGATTACATTGTACAATGATCTTTTAGTGTTCATAGTGACATGTTTGCATTTCAAAATTGGTGCCATTTGTTCTATGATTTGATTTATTACATCTTTGTTGGATCTCATTAACTATTTTTTCATTTGCTGACAAAATTCTTCTCAGATATATCAAGTCTTAAATTTGTCAAATTTCAGCATTATGTTCCATTTAAAATGAAAATCATAGCATATCCTTTACAAGATGTTGCCATCAACCAAAGAAAACGAGTCGTCGATTTTCTAAGCACCACTTATATGTTCAATAGTTTGCCATTGCTTTCTGAGTGGTGAGGTCTATTTTTACCGTTCATAAAAATCCTAGGGAACTAATTTACTTCCAAACTGCACACCGCAGAGTTTGAGCCAGGTACATTTTGTTTAGGATCAAGCTCACTACCCGTAATACTACAGATGCCAGCATGTCCCATTATAAGAGCTAAATTCATAAACTAATATAAATGATATGTTGCAACCCTTTGTTCCATGGGAACAGTGAGTTACCTTCATTCATAACTCCAGGTGTGTGACAACATACAGATGTTACTGATGTCAGTTTGTCAGTATATAAACATAACATACCAATCATATGTCAGTATGATTATTGCTTACAATGGATGACATATTATTATCTTTTGTAGAACCTGATGATTGCAGTCTTGCCAGAAACTGGTACGAGGTAAGTATGAATGTGAACATAGACGTCTATGTAGTGCTTGATAGATTTGGCTACTCTATGCCACAGGTAGCCTATTTAGTTTCTTTTAGCAGATAGATTTGGCTACACTACATTAAACTCCAGGTAGCCTAATAGTTATTTAGTTTCTTTTAGCAGATAGATTTGGCTACACTCCTGGTAACCACATATCTATTTAGTTTCTTTTAGCAGATAGATTTGGCTACACTCCTGGTAACCACATATCTATTTAGTTTCTTTTAGCAGATAGATTTGGCTACACTCCTGGTAACCACATATCTATTTAGTTTCTTTTAGCAGATAGATTTGGCTACACTTTTGGTAACCACATATCTATTTAGTTTCTTTTAGCAGATAGATTTGACTACACTCCTGGTAACCATATATCTATTTAGTTTCTTTTAGCAGATAGATTTGGCTACACTTCTGGTAACCACATATCTATTTAGTTACTTTTAGCAGATAGATTTGACTACACTCCTGGTAACCATATATCTATTTAGTTTCTTTTAGCAGATAGATTTGGCTACACTCCTGGTAACCATATATCTATTTAGTTTCTTTTAGCAGATAGATTTGGCTACACTCCTGGTAACCACATATCTATTTAGTTACTTTTAGCAGATAGATTTGGCTACACTCCTGGTAACCACATATCTATTTAGTTACTTTTAGCAGATAGATTTGGCTACATTCCTGGTAACCACATATCTATTTAGTTACTTTTAGCAGATAGATTTGGCTACACTCCTGGTAACCACATATCTATTTAGTTACTTTTAGCAGATAGATTTGGCTACACTCCTGGTAACCACATATCTATTTAGTTTCTTTTAGCAGATAGATTTGACTACACTCCTGGTAACCACATATCTATTTAGTTACTTTTAGCAGATAGATTTGACTACACTCCTGGTAACCACATATCTATTTAGTTACTTTTAGCAGATAGATTTGACTACACTCCTGGTAACCACATATCTATTTAGTTTCTTTTAGCAGATAGATTTGGCTACACTACATGTAGCCTTATAGTTATTTAGTTACTTTTAGCAGATAGATTTGGCTACACTACACTCCAGGTATCCTTATATATATTTAGTTTCTTCTACCAGATAGTAAAATATATGCATTATCACAGCTTCTGTAATAAAAAAAACTAATGCTATTTTGTAAGAGAAGTCTTTCTATTTTCTATTAGATGATATTCTGTTTTACATTCCCTAGTTGTTTAAAGTAAAATACCGGCAGTTCAAAGAAGATGAAGATAGAGCCAGGAGAGTCTTTTATATGGATGACATGGACCCACCATGGGGATTCAATGGATCTGGGTATATGAGGCCAATGCTACCTGGGATCCCATTTCCTCACATCGTGGGCGGAGATTACGATGTCAATCCAGAATTTGCATCAGGTAAGGCAGTAGCTGTCAAAGAAAAGAACATATTGTAATACACTGTTTTTAAAGAGCATATTTTTATTTGACCAAGAACACATGGTGGGTGATGCAGTCAGTTTCATGCCAGATGCCTTTGCTAGTGAGGATTGTGTTTAACCAGCGAGCCACTGGAACCATTAGTATGCATACCCTTCAACATCTTCTAGGTGGACTGAGCAGCTATGGGTCTGCCCAAAGTGCAATAACGTCGGTTCAATAACCAAGCCTTTACTTCCTAAAGATGTTCTGATATGCAATTTTTAAAAACTCTGTACTGGAGGATTGAAACAAAACCACATGTATTGGAGACCAGTTCACCAACCACTGAACTACTGCTGCTCTTTGTGCTGTTAGGCAGTATGAGTAATTGTAGAAGACTATTCTCACAAAGATAAAACTAGTAAACAAATATAGCAATACAATAAGATTATCTCTTTCTTTACCTGTATGCCTTTATTAACCTCGATAAATATAGAGTACAGTAAAACATGGAGAAGAACTGTGGAAAGACTGTTGAAAGATTGTAGTCTGATTTGAGAAACAGTTGGTAGACAGTTGCACAACAGCAATAAATGGAAATCTCTTGTGAAATCCTTAGGTGTCAAATGGAATACAAAGAGGATATAGATAGGTATAAAACTATATACCAAATGATGAAAAATTATTACATAATAAGAATTCAATCTTGAGTCTTTCGTTCTGCCTCAAACCTAGTACGAAATCAGTTCAGTTGAAATGTCATTTTCTGGACATAATCTAATCTATCTTCCTTTTATGTTTCTAGTAGATTTACTTAACTATCCGAATCAACTTTCAGGACAAACTTCTCACTTCTATCTAGGACTCTCACTGAGACTCTGTCTGACACTAACTGCTCTATCTTGGTCTGCTTCTGGACTATATATGGTCCAACGATTTCCACCAAGTTACTTTGTTCTTAGGCACAGAAGAATCTCTTCTTTGTCTGTCTCTACCTACAGTTCAAGGCTAGAGCAAAATACCAACATATTCCTTACTTTATGTGTTCACAGTTAATCTATTGTTTCTAAGACTTAATACTACCACTTAATGAGAGGTCTAAAACTACTCCCTCAGATTCCAATTACAGATTAAAAATCACTTCTAGAATATCTGGTTAATTGGTCAGTGACTCGATCAGAGTCCAACTATTCAGATCTGCTGTCCATTATATACTTGTTTCAGTTCCTCTTCACTGCCCTGTTACAGTGTTATCTCCATCTCCTTCTTATAACAGTTGTGACTAGTGGTTGACCAGATATTTCTCTGATTTCATCTCTTTTCTTGAATTCGTTCCCATTTTATGTTCATTATGTTTTGCAGACATTGATTTTCAAATGCATTCAACTTACTTTCTATATCTGTTATGCAGTCAACAAATAATGACTGTATCGTATTCATTGTTAATCTTATAATTTGATTCGAATTGATCTTATTAATGAAAATTCCACAGGAATTTGGAATCCTCTAGGAGGTAACAGGCAGACTGGTCCATTACTGCCTTCTGTTACCATACCAGACCCCTTCTCATCAAGTGTTGGAAGTCTTGGAATACCTGGTAGACCCAGACCAGGTGCTGGAAACTTAACCGGATCACCATTCTCCAATAATTTCAGAGGTCCATTCATGTAGTCCTTGCTTCAGAAAAATCATCACAACAGCAGACACATGAGAACAAGAATGTCATATCTGAGCTAACAGTTACCAGATTCTATAGGAAGAATATTTAGTTTGAAATTTGAGAACGTTTTGGTATATTTATTTTGATGATTTAACCTCTATGCTCTATCTTCTGTGAGCCGATATACTGTCTCCCAGTTTTATTTTGAGATAATACAAAGCCAGTACTGGCTAGTTCATTATACATTGCAATGTAGGTGCGTCCAGAAGTAACAAATAATGTAACATGGTTTCTAATGTGGAGGTTGGTTATCAAAGAGAAAGAAATGGGTGGTCATGTGGTTAGATCACTGGTCTCTGAATCTGGAAGATGCAGATTCAAATCTTGATGTGGTTCAGTGTGTAGAAGGTATTTAATACTTATTTTTATATGGATGGGGGGACCAATAGTCTTAGTATGAAACCATTTTTCTCATGTTGTTTGGTTGTTTAACCAGAATATTTTATTAAAATCATTGAGTAGATTCTTACAAGATTTTTGTGCAGAAATTGAAAGAGTTTGTGTCATCTTGTGCAGAGATTGAAGAGTTTGTGTCATCTTGTGCAGAGATTAAAAAGTTTGTGTCATCTTGTGCAGTAATTGAAGAGTTTGTGTCATCTTGTGCAGAGATTGAAGAGTTTGTGTCATCTTGTGCAGTAATTGAAGAGTTTGTGTCATTTTGTGCAGTAATTGGAGATCTTGTGTCATCTTGTGCAGAGATTGAAGAGTTTGTGTCATTTTGTGCAGTATTTGGAGAGTTTGTGTCATTTTGTGCAGAAACTGGTTCGTATGTGTCATCTTATGTAGAAATTGGAGAGTATGTGTGTCATTATGTGCAGTAATTGGAGAGTATATGTGTCATCTTGTGCAGAGATTGAAGTATGTACATCATCTTGTGCAGAGACTGAAGTATGTGTCATCTTGTGCAGGGACTGAAGTATGTGTCATCTTGTGCAGAAACTGGAGCTGTTTGTAAAATTGTTGAATGATTTCTTTAGTGCTGAGGAAAACAAGACAAACCATGTAAATCCTTGTTTGATTAAAACCACTGATAGGTTGAAGGGGGTGTAGGAGATAAATAAAGGAAAGGACATACTTCAGCTGATTAGCAATCAAGTGTTGGATAAGGGCTTCTTCTAGAAATCTCTTCTTATCCTGATGCTGTGAGGCAAAACATGATTGGAGAACAGAAAGTGTTGGATATGGTCACAACAATTCGCCCGAGTGGTTACAGAGTGGGGCCCAAATTTGGGGTGTAAAGAATAGAACCACTGTTACCTGCCACGCATGTCGTAAGAGGCAACTAAGGAGGTTTGACTGAAATCGGATGCATGTGTCCTAAACGTGTAGAAGTCTATGCGTTTAGGGGCCTACAAACCAATGTGCAACGTATACACGTTTTGGCAAAGATCAAACATATCACAAAGAGTGATTACAATTGGTCGCAAAGAACGAACGCAAAGAAGAAGAAGTCACAACAATTGATGGCATATCTGTACTGCAATTGTAGGGATTTGAAATAAAAAATTGCTAGAGTAGGACTGGACAGATGTTGGGTCAGAAAAGGATACAGGAACGATTAGTATGCATACACTTGGATGCCTGCAGGGGAACGTTGGAATCGAAGCATGAGATGAACAGGGAAGGACATAAGAGGGAGAAATTAGGCGTATGTTTAGTGAACAAGAGACAGAAACAATCAGATTGTATGCTCTTTGCAATCAGGGAGGAATTAGGTGTATGTTTAGTGAACAAGAGACAGAAACAATCAGATTGTATGCTCTTTGCAATCTGGGAGGAATTAGGCGTATGTTTAGTGAACAAGAGACAGAAACAATCAGATTGTATGCTCTTTGCAATCAGGGAGGAATTAGGCATATGTTTAGTGAACAAGAGACAGAAACAATCAGATTGTATGCTCTTTGCAATCAGGGAGAAATTAGGCGCATGTTTAGTAAACAAGAGACAGAAACAATCAGATTGTGTGCTCTTTGCAATCAGGGAGAAATTAGGCGCATGTTTAGTCAACAAGAGACAGAAACAATCAGATTGTATGCTCTTTGCAATCAGGGAGAAATTAGGCGCATGTTTAGTCAACAAGAGACAGAAACAATCAGATTGTATGCTCTTTGCAATCAGGGAGGAATTAGGCGCATGTTTAGTGAACAAGAGACAATAACAATCAGATTGTATGCTCTTTGCAATCAATCTTCTCTCGAACAATACTGAGTAACCTTGTCCGTATTGCAATAATACCGGTTCTTGTACACTTGAGATATTCTACTTAAGATTGCACATAACTCATCCATAGAAAGAATATGATATGTATTAACACCATTTTCTTTTGGTCAAATTATCGAACTTTCTTGGCTAATTTCTGTCACGTTGACAAGGTCAAGTCATTAGAGTTCTGGCATCACAACTGAAAGATAAGAGGATTAATTTACCTCAAAATTATGAGTGAAACACTGGGGTAGGGAAATGAAGTTAGACAAGAAGGAAACTGATCGCCTTAATTGATAAATGAATTTTCTTGTAGCCTTTTCAGACCTTAGGGTATGAACTGCCTATCATTTCACATTGCTAAACCCTAGTGAGCAGGAAGTAGGAGGGCCAATTCCTTTCCTCACATGAGGAACATTGAGTGAGGGATTAAACACACAACCCTCTTTTGTCCTGAGTCGATATGCAAACACAGTAATCCGTCCCACTACCACCTAACTTACAATTGACAAAATCTAGTGCTTTGAGATCTGATTAATAAAGATACAGTATACAAGTATTAAGAACTTCTGAAAAAACAAATTACCAAACACAGGATTCGAACCACTTACCCTTATTTCTTACAGCACCCATTGCCTTGCCTAGCAATACAAGCGTTCTTACTAACACAACCAGCGAGCCATTCCAAAAAATGGTTTTACTGAGGAGTGTCTCACAAACGCTTCATTTTAGCTAGACTAATCAGGTGCGGTTCGATCGAACAGTGTTTGCACATATACATGCTATGAGCTTATTGTGCTTGTATATTTGAGATGAGACAATATCATACATATACACATGTAACAAACATGCATACATCATTCAAAGTAGTGTCAAGTTTATCTCTACTGTGAGATCTCTACGCTTCATACTATGCTATTATAAACAATGAGATTACATATCTTTGACAGATAATAATTGCAACATCTACCATCTCACAAAAACAAACCACAACAATGCTTTATTGTTTGTTTGCTTCAAATATCAATAAACAAAAATATGTATCCAAATAATAAATTTAATATGCCTAACTGCATACTGAGACATACAAATAAAGTACATATTTTAGGATTTGTTCACAAACTGAAAGTGTTGTATTTGTAACATAAGAAACATTTTCTTCATCATAAATCTGCATCGTCCACTATAGTTCATTTATGGGCTTATATGAAGCTGGCATATATGAAGCCAGCTAAAATAACCAAACTAACAAGGTCTGAAAAAACAGACAATTTACTCTGAGAGGACCAATATTCCTCTATCAACAGTTATATCTCAAATCCTATTGTGTTCAATCGTACAAGTAACTAGTTGGTATACAATTTGAGAAAGATCAAATAATCCTCTATCATCACTCATGTTTTAAATAATATTGCAATCAGTCTTAAATGAATAATTAGTTTGTATGAACTCTGTATAAGACCAAATAATCCTATATCGTCATGTCTCAAATCCTATTGTGTTGAGTCTTGAATGAATAATTAGTTGGTATAAACTATACAAAAGATTAATCATCTATCATCAATCACGGCTAAAATCCTGTTGCAATCAGTCTTGAATGAATAATTAGTTATTAGAACCGGTTGTGGTTAAGAGTTATCCATAGCTGATGCAAGTTGCAGCTGGAATGTGAGTGTATTTGGGGTTGTCACATCAGCTACAAACAATGCTTGGCCATTCTCTAGCCCCAGTTCTGAAATATTGACGTAAAAAATCATATTTATAGCTTCAAGAAATCATGTTTATAACTTCAAGAAATTATATTTATACCTTAAAGAAAATCATTGCTAGAGTCACAAGACATAATTGTTAGTGCTACAAGAAATCATATTTAAAACTACTACAAGTAATGATATTTATTTTAGTTGCAAGATAATATATTTCAAACAAATAACTGAAAATATGGCAATAGAAAATGAATGTGCAATAACATTGTGACTATATGAATCAGTTTCAGGATATATGAATGTGCAATAACATTGTGACTATATGAATCAGTTTCAGGATATATGAATGTGCAATAACATTGTGACTATATGAATCAGTTTCAGGATATATGAATGTGCAATAACATTGTGACTATATGAATCAGTTTCAGGATAAAAGAGAAAGAAAGAAGTAATAATTTGCAAACTTTTCATTGGTCACAAAGATACATTTTCAATAAGCTAAAGATAGGAATATCTGATGACCTCTTCTTCACCTTTCAACTCCCAACAGAGCACAGGTCTTCAACAAATTTCTTCTAGCTCTTCCTCTCTCTTGCCATCTCTGCTGAGGTGAGGTGGAATCAGCTGCATGAGCAACAGTGATCCTTCATATCAATATGCCCAAAAAAGTACCCTGGAGAGGTCATCACAGCTTCACAAGTTGGTGTCGACAAGCTATAATGTCTCCTTCACCTTTTAACTCCCAGCGGAGCACAGGTCTTCAACAAACTTCTTCCAGCACTTCCTCTCTCTTGCCATCTCATCCAATTCTTTCCATGTTTTACCTATACTTTTAATATTAGTCTACAGCTCATTTCTATAGGTATTTCTAGGCCTTCTGCTCCTCTATCACTGTGTTTTCATAAACAGTGCAAGTTTTGCAATGCATCCGGTCAGTTTTTCAGTGTGTGTCCTATCCATCTCCAGCGTCTCTTCCTTCAGGGGGTTTAAAGACAAAGGATTGCCTTCATTGCACCGGGTTTTACCCCATATAGCTTGGTCCCTCTCCGCAGAAATGGCAAGCCACCTGCCGTGAGTGTTGCACAAACTCCCTAGCTCCGGCAACAATCATAGGAGTCTCTGGAAAAAATGCACTTGTGAATAGAACGGTGCTGTCCGGATTCGAACCCACAACCTTCAACTCACAAGGCAAGGGCATAACCACTTAGCCACAGAGACCCCCCCATGTAACTCACAAGGCAAGGGCATAACCACTTAGCCACAGAGACCCCCCCATGTAACTCACAAGGCAAGGGCATAACCACTTAGCCACAGAGACCCCCCCATGTAAAAATGTACTTCTTGTTGATACTGGCCAAACTTTAACAAAACAATTAACTAAACGTAAACAAAATCGATGAGAAGAATATCATTCAAAGAAGAATATTATCAGTGACAGAAGATGATTGTCAACAATTTACTCATCATTAATATGTCTCTTCCTTAGCATCTGTTTAGTTCTTTCTCTGAGTTCATCGTTGGTAATATTATCATACCATCTCAGTCCCTCTATTCTACAAAAACATCCATTTATGAAGGTCTGTAGTTTTTTGGTGGCTTCTTTTGTTGTCCTCCATGTTTCTGAGCCATAGAACAGCACTGACTTCACATTTGATTGAAAGATTCTCAGCTTTGTGTTTGTTTAGATCTCCTTTGGCTTTTATATATTACTCAATGCAATAAAATTTCCCTTGCTTTTGTATTCTTATCTAGACAATCTGATGACTGATATTGACAAAATGACATCTGGTAAAAAGTGTTCTGCGTCTGAGGAGCACAGAGAACTAATGTATCTGTCACCAGTACCATTGCAGGTCAAACTCTTTGAAGATGTTTGAGACTAACCACTATATTAATTAACATAAACAAGTTGATGTCTGAGAGGATGTCTGAAGCAGAAGAATAAAACAACTATAAATCATGTTGATTAGCAAGATAGATTTTATGCTGGAATCCATAGAGACAAATAAACAGAGAAAGACCAAAAACTGACTAGAACATGATATTAAAGTGATTCATGGAAAAACATGTAATGGATAGCACAAGATAGAAAAGAATCAAGTATATTTGTTGAGACTTGTGCTCCAGAAGGGGCTGAAAGAGATATATAAGTATATATATATGATGCTGTGGACATTTGCTCAGAAAAGATCCAGGGAACATCATAAGAACTGCCATGCAGTACACTTCCAAGGGTAGACAAAACAAAGACGGATCAAAAACAATGTGACTGAGAATAATGAAGGTGGATATGCACAGTGTGGGTAAGACTTTGGGCACATTCTGAAGGAATGTCACATACTGAGCTTGATAAAGAGATTAGTTGTTGGCCTACAAGAAGTGATGGCCAATGACTGCTTTGTCCATCTATAACCAAGATTCAACAAGAAAATAAAATACCATGTCGATCAAACTTATTTAGTGTTACCTCTCATGCAGCAAAGAAAAGTTTACCTTTTAGAGACTTCTTGAGATTGTCCCTGGTGGCTTCCTCTATAGACTTGACAGTCTGTATATACAAGGTCTTATTTTTCCCTCCAACACTGGTGGTTATGCCTGGTGATTTCATTTGGCTGAAAGAGTTGAATTTATCAGCTATCAAGTAGAAGACTTCACAACATTTAACATATAATACTATGTAAACCCCAAAGGAAGCTGGCATATTTTTTTTTTGGTGGGGGAGGAATGTAATGTGGAGACATGCTTTGGCTAAGATCAAAGTATAGTGCTCACCTGATTGCAGCCAAAGGGTGGGAGCCTTCATAAAATGCCAAATGGCACACTCAAATACACTTAAGCATTGAGCAGCTCTCATTCAAAAGAATGAAGACACTCAGAGCTTACACACGCAGCCATATTGAGTCCACTCGTTGTGGCACTTCTGGGTAGGGCCAAATAATAATAATTTTTTTTTAAAAGCAACATGTTAGAAAACACATTTTGATAATGGAAATAATGACTGGAAAGAGACATACTGAGTAATCAGACATCATAGCATAGAAGAGTGTCAACAACCTCTTTGAATGCTCCATATCAACCACTTGTTAACCACTCTTTGTGATTTGTATGTGATCCTAGCCTAGAACGATTGTACATTGTGCTAGTTATGTGCCTACAAGTAGGGCAGCACATCCGATTTCTGCAACACTTTTTATTTACTAGGGTAGCTTCCTAGGCTCCTACCTCAGTTGACTCTTACAACATACCTTGTAGGTCGAAGTGTTACTATTCTTTGCTCCCCTTGAGAGTCCCGGCAACACAAGGGCAGTGTCAACAACTAAGTTGATTGTCAACATTAGAGAAAGAAAGCTGTCTAGATTCATTATTGTCAATGCAAGTAGGCACAACACCAGATGATAAATAGAGGGTGACCGAATAGTTAAGACAATGGTATCTCAATCTGGCATGGGTTCAAACTTCGATACAGTCAGAACTTTTAAACTTCGACTGTGAAATTTAAAAAAATTATCTACACACTGCATGGCAGCTGCACAGGCAATGATTCCTTACCTTTCATTATAAAAGTTCCCATAACAGACCTAAATCAGTGAATATAGTATAGAAAAAATGTCTCTTGAGTGAAGCCTGTAACATACAACTGTCATGATGAAATATTGTGTGCTAAGTTGAGCCAAATCTATGTCCTCACATGCATGCTGAACATTTGTTACTTATAAATACTTGCCACTAATATTACATGTTTACTAGCATACAGTTTGTTTAATCATACTTTACTCACTAGGTAGCATTTTCTTGTAAGTGTTTGATGATATCCTGCAGCTTATCCAACTCAGTAAATGTCAACACTTGAGGTTTGTCACTGCATGCTAGACAGTCGGGCTGGAAGAACCACATCAAAGAAAATGGTAAAGAGTATCAATAAACAGCTGATGAGCAGTAAATAGTTGATAAACACTTGCTAAAAAGCACAACATATATAAGTTGCTTCACACAAAACATCATGAGATGTTTATTTATGCTTTGATTGTTATCATCAGTCCTCGTCACAACCAAGGACATATACGGCTGACACCAAATAAGGTTTCACTCAATTCAATCTTGTGTCTTTATTTCCACCTCAGACCTAAGAGGCAGGCCATTGAGGCTGTGGGCTCTCCCGTAGGCTTTCATCGCCCTGTTCTTTATCATTGACAGTTGTTCTGTCCCCTACCATCTGGATCTTCATGAACAGTTTGAGGTTTTTATATATCTGTTTCTGTAGCTGTTTGTTTCTTTTTTATATCTCTGTTTCTGTAGCTGTTTGTTTCTTTTTTACAGTGTTGGCTGACAGGACCAATGAATAACCCCTCTTTCTGCACCTTTGATAACATATATTTAAAGGAGTCTGTGATTCTATTCTTATCTATAACCTGGAAACCACACAGAGGGCTTTGATAATAATGAAGTCTATATTCACTTACTGGCTCAGTAGCTCGTGACTTATTCCATTCCCAAATTATGGCAGTGTGATTTGTTAAATTATTTTATTTTATTTATTTATTGTATTTATTTGTATGTTTCTATGGATTCTGTATCACTATCATCATGTAACATCTCGGCTTGTGTAGGCAATCATATATCTCCATAAACATCTGTCCTGAGTGATGACTATCAGTTCAGATGATGACTATGCTGGATATGATTATGGGAAATATTTCCTCAAAGACCTCGGCAGAACAAACCGGACACTGCAGACGCAATAGACACACAGACTAGGAATAAGTCAAACAGTTCTCTGTCAGTGTCAACAGTTAGAGCACACACCGGAGCATGTCCTGTAAGACTGCTCTCTCCTGTGTGAGCTGAGAAGCAACATTTGGCCACATCCAGTTAACCTGATAATTAAGCTCTGAGGATACCTGACAGACCTGAAACTGACTGCCCGGTTTGTGGCCCACAGTGGATTGAGAACATGACCAGAGATCAGCAAAAAAAAAAAAAAATATGTTGATGTTGAACTGTTTATGTGTGCTGACATCTTTCAGCACATCAACATTAATCATTCGAGCATATTCTACATTATAGTTTATATTAAGACAAGTAATAGTATCAAACAGTTATCATAACAGGTAAAGATCTCAAACAATGAATATGAAAGTTATTAGTATCAAACAGTTATCATAACAGGTAAAGATCTCAAACATTGAATATGAAAGTTATTAGTATCAAACAGTTATCATAACAGGTAAAGATCTCAAACATTGAATATGAAAGTTATTAGTATCAAACAGTTATCATAACAGGTAAAGATCTCAAACATTGAATATGAAAGTTATTAGTATCAAACAGTTATCATAACAGGTAAAGATCTCAAACATTGAATATGAAAGTTATTAGTATCAAACAGTTATCATAACAGGTAAAGATCTCAAACATTGAATATGAAAGTTATTAGTATCAAACAGTTATCATAACAGGTAAAGATCTCAAACATTGAATATGAAAGTTAAATGAGTCAATAGCATTTCCAAGACAGGTCTAAAGGCAAAGAATTTACATCATTACACTGAGCTCTTCATATGGTTCCGTTCCTGTTGGCAGAAATGGTACATCATCTGCTAACAACAATAATCCTAGGAATCTCATGAAAACATTGCACATGTGACAGTTCGGATTCGAACCCACAACCTTCAGAATGACAGGCAAATGTCTTAACCACTTTGCCACTGAGACTCCTTACCAAGACAGGTATATGTGTGAAACAAATCAAAAAGTTTGCTTGATGGAGTTATTAAACATAACAGACAAGTAGTTAAAGATTTAAATAGCAGAATATTTAATGGTAACCAACTGTAAAGAACATAGGTAAAGTTATTAAACTGTTAACAAAATAGGTAAAAGTGTCAAACTACTGACAACATGAATAAACGTGTTTAACAATTGACAAGACAGGTAAAGCTGTAAAACTATAGACCGGATAGGTAAAGTTGTTTAACAATTGACAAGACATGTAAGGTGTAAAAGAAATGACAAGACAGGTAAAAGAAATATTTGGGAACTAATGCGCATACAAATATACAATAGTATATACATGTCCTGACCGTCTTCTCAGCCTCAAATGTGTACGTATAGACTCCATTTGTATCATTGAAGTTCATGTAGTTGTTTAATGGTAAACAGCAACTGTGAATGATAACCAGTGAAAATTCAAATAGATAATATCTTACTAATCTTATTTATACAAGAGAATTTTAATAACTGATGATGACAATAACATTGTGCTGATAAGTAGAACAACTAACAAATATTATTGATTGAGTTTTTTCAGAAAAGATATTGTTAGATTCAGAATGATTAAGACATTATTCTGTCAGTGTATATAATCTAAGTTTATCTACGTATTCAGACAAAATGTTCTGATCTTTGCTGTACACTATATTTGAAATAAATGATGTGAAATGTTTCAAATCTATGTGATTGTATTTACATTTTTCAACACAAGTATTACAGAATGAGAATCCCTGGAGTTGCCAAATAAGAGAAATTATTTTTTGTTGCAAGATTTAGACAAATTCTCTGAATTTAGAATGATCAAAAAATGCCTTAATTTACAAACCTTGTAGCAATCTTGAACACCTCAGTTGCACAAACAGCTGTATAAGACAACAACATGGATTACAATTTAAATATAACTATTATTATCATACAGGATAATATTCAAAAATTATGTTGCATTGTTTAAAAGAGATAGATAGTATTATTGTAAAGACATGCAGGGATATTAAGACTCAGGTGTGATAGTTTGATTGGACCATCATCATTGCACTTCGGTGAAAAACCATGTGTGCTCTGATATCTTTCTTACACAGGAAGATCTCAGCCACAGTGTACAAACTCTATAGAACCAGCAAGAGTCTGTGATGTAATTTTGAAGATAATAAAAACTTTAAAATTTTTTTTTTTTTGAATTTTGTTAGAGCAGTGAATTTTCAGTGTACTCTTATTGATTTTCAACTGTCAAGAGTTCTGTTACATGCTCAACTTGAACATGAGACCCCATTTTTGTATCATCCGTCTCCGATAGGACTAGGAACTTGATCTAACCTACATCAGATATCTCTGGAAAAATATCCTGATCAATTCAAGTGGAGAAAGAACTGAGTATCTTTGAAGCTAGAGGCAAGTACATTACCTCCACGCCACAGATACCCCCATTATGTTGACCTAATGAGAGTTGTTGGGAAGAGTGTACAGAGCAAGGGGACAGTGTACAGAACAAGGGGACAATGTACGGAGCAAAGAAACAATCAAACAACTTTATAACCAGCTTTCAGTCTAACCTGATGAGAAAGATGTTTGATGAGTTCAAGACAAACTAATTTCTACATACAAAAACTATCGAGTATTTTTATGTCAACATCAAGGTGTGTATCCTTTATAGGATGTTGCTCTCTTTGCAGCGCATCTGAAATTAACTCTGTCTCTAGCTAGTTCACCCACTTCACCGATGGTCATATTCAAATAGTGAAACACATACAAACAAAGTACTATAGTTTTACAAAATACAGAAACAGTGACGATAAACAGCAACGTTTCGACCAACAAGGCCTTTATCAAGCAACGAACAAACAGGAGTGACAAATTAAAATGAAACACAAATGGACGACCAAATACAAACGTATCTAAGGAAAATCTGGAATAAAAACAAATAACAAAATAAATGTAACACAAAAACACACATAAAAACTAGAAATAGAACGGAAAAGAAACAATGAAACATCTAGTAAATATATAACTTGAATACATGCAACATATACCCATATAGATTACAAAGCATGGGAAGAGAAAGTACTAAGAAGCATAAGAATGTAATACGTTGAGCCGCGTGGTCGCAAGGTACCATACAAAGAAATCAACCGATTCTCCAGAGCAAATCGACTACGATCATCAGAGGAACATGATCGGATGGCTGTGACCTGGACATCGCAAGCTCCTGAATGGCCAGTATCATTGAAATGGGTAGCTACAGGGTCACAGAGCATTGGCGTATATCGCGCAAGTGTTGGGCGAATCGGTCACTGAGTCTCCTGCGGGTTTCCCCAATATAGGCCTTGTTGCAACGCTTGCAGATAATGGCATAGATAATATTACGGGTCTCGCACGTGAAACTGTCTTCAACAACGAACGTGGCTTTTGGAAAAGACACTGTGCGGGTCTGTATTACATAAGCACAAGTGTTGCAGCGCTGACGGCCACACTGGATGGTGCCAAAATGACTCTGGATATTAGGCTTGAGGCGACTGTGAACCAACGTATCCTTAAGGCTTCTGTCCCGTCTGTACGCCACCAAAGGATAATGTTGGAAGATTGAACGTGTCTCAGGATCAGACTGAAGAATGGAGAGATGACGGAATAAGACTTTCTTCACAAGGGAACTATGAGGGTGGAAAGTTAAGACAAGTTTCACCCTGTCAGAATTGGAAGTTCTATGCTGGTTAGAGAGAGCCTCCTGGCGAGAAATTTGCTGAACGCGCCGAATAGCAGAAGCAAGCACCTTATCCGGGTATAAGCGCTTACGAAAGGAGACTTAGTGACCGATTCGCCCACACTTGCGCGATATACGCCAATGCTCTGTGACCCTGTAGCTACCCATTTCAATGATACTGGCCATTCAGGAGCTTGCGATGTCCAGGTCACAGCCATCCGATCATGTTCCTCTGATGATCGTAGTCGATTTGCTCTGGAGAATCGGTTGATTTCTTTGTATGGTACCTTCGACCACGTGGCTCAACGTATTACATTCTTATGCTTCTTAGTACTTTCTCTTCCCATGCTTTGTAATCTATATGGGTATATGTTGCATGTATTCAAGTTATATATTTACTAGATGTTTCATTGTTTCTTTTCCGTTCTATTTCTAGTTTTTATGTGTGTTTTTGTGTTACATTTATTTTGTTATTTGTTTTTATTCCAGATTTTCCTTAGATACGTTTGTATTTGGTCGTCCATTTGTGTTTCATTTTAATTTGTCACTCCTGTTTGTTCGCTTGCTTGATAAAGGCCTTGTTGGTCGAACGTTGCTGTTTATCGTCACTGTTTCTGTATTTTGTAAAACTATAGTACTTTGTTTGTACGTGTTTCACTATTTACCAAGTTTTACTGCAGTCTTCCCCTATTTTGATATTCGTCGTCATATTCAAACATTTCTGTACCACATTAAAAAAAGACAACAAAATGTAACAGGTCTCAACCTGAAATCTAACTACTCTAAATTTCAATACTTATTAATGTAAACAAGAAAATGGTTAAAACATAACAAAATAGAACTACAGTCTGCCATTTAAACAAACTCAAAATATAATGTAATGGTGTGTTCATTAGTCACTTGAAACATCTTTATATCCCACTATAAATGTGGGGTTCATTAATCATTTGACACAATGTTGATACATTGTAAATGTGGGGTTTATTAATTATTTGACACACACTGTTGATACATTGTAAATGTGGGGTTTATTAATCACTTGAAATATCTTTACACAGCTCTGTAAATGTGGGGTTCATTAGTCACTGGGAACATTCTCATAATACTCTGCCAATGTTGAATTCATCAATCAATTGAAACGCATTAATGGTAAAATTCATCAATCGTTAAAATACACTGAGAGTGGAACTCATCAATCATTTAAAACACATTAATGGTAAAATTCATCAATCGTTAAAATATATTGAGAGTGGAACTCATCAATCATTTAAAACACATTAATGGTAAAATTCATCAATCGTTAAAATACATTGAGGGTGGAACACATCAATCAATTGAAACACATTGATGGTATAATTCATCAATCATAGCTGTATAGACAACTTGAAAATATCAAGCTTCTGCCTAACAATACATACATTGATGGCTTGATAATATACACTCTATAAAACGATCCTCTATATTCCATAGAAAATGTATGCCATGAGACGGCAAAAGATTTAAGTATCCCTATATTGTATTTTTATGTTTGCTTATGTTCATTCTTATCAACCAAGCTAATTCCTCTTTGTGATATGTGTTATATGAACTGAGAATGTTGAGTATTCATTAGGTTTCAAAGGCATGTAGGACGGGATATGCAAATTTCGGCAAAAGTGCATACATTTTATCTAACAGGACACAATTTTTGTACAGAGGAGTAACTGAAATCTAAGATGTGGCAGATTTTACAAACAGAAAAACCCCACTTCAGAGTACCACATCTGGAGTTATACTGTAGCTTGGTATCAGATCTGATTGGTCAGAGGAAGGTCGTCACAGCTCGACCCACGACAGGTGTTTTTATTTTTGAAGACAACTTTTTCTTTCAAAAGCTTCTATTTTTAGAGATTTTTAAAAACTGTTTAGTTTCAGATAATTCAATACACAAAAACATCAGCCAATCAAAACTACATGAACACAATGCAAGCTGTAAATTAAACTTTGCAAGCATGATGTTACAAAGACATAAATGTGCTGCACACAGAAAGAATTTAACTAAATAAGTTAATGACAAAGTTGTAAAGAATACAAATGAAACAGCATGGCAGTTACCTTACACTTGAATATTAAAAAGAATATCATATATGAAAAGTGACTAGATATTACCTGATATCACTGCGTTGGTGGATGCAACAGCAGGCATAATACGTTTTACCACACCTAGAAGATATCGATAAAATCAACTTGATAGCATCAAAGGTTTATCTAGCACAAGACACATGATAAATGTATCTTCTTTCTTTTGTTGTCACACTGCTACTGTGTTGTTGTCCAGTGTCGTGGTTTTCTGTTTTTGTCTACCGATGCTCTAGTGACTTGGGTGATATTTTTACTTTTTGACAAGATTCTGCTATGCTATTTATCCATCTTTGTTGTGGTATCCTCTCGCCTTCTTTCCTGATGCTCTGTTGTAGAAGACAGTGGAGCTTGGTTGCATTCTTATCAAGTGGCCAAACCATTCTTTGTTTCTCAATAATTCAAGCATGACCCAACTTTCTTTCTTATACTGATGTTGGTGACTTTGTAAAGGTGGGGGTTCCTTTGTCACTGGAAACATTCTCATCCTACAATGTAAATGTGTATCCTAAATTATGATGGTAAATATATCAAACAACCGTATCTATACAAGGACTTCATCATAAATAAAAGCCATTTAGTGCAAAGAGTACTAAGGGATTTAGAAGGATGGTCTAGAAAATAGCAGATAAATATAACATAATTTGAAAGACAAATATAAGAAAACAAAGGAGAGAAGATATGGTGATGTGAAATTCATCAGACAAAATATGTGCAAAGTTATAAGTCTAATGGGCCATTTCCTATACTGTGTTCATGCTAGATTTTCTGTCCTGTTGTCAGGATGAAGTCTATGATCTTTTCTTGGTTAAAGATGCAGGTTCATCGCTACATTGGAGAATCTGATAGAATGGATTAGAGCACCGGCTCCCATTCAGGAGACCCAGGTTCATTCTCTGGTACGGCTACAAAGTTTTTTCTGTCGGGGCATCAAAACTCATAAACTGAACAGTTTAGTCATTCAGCCATTAAATTCCACAGGCTCATGTACTCCCTGCTCTACACCTCCCTAAACAGCGGTATTAAAGGCAGTAAAGACAGCTGATTTGAGTTGATTCATTTGTGTACAAGCAACAAGTTAGTAGAGATGACCAAAAAATCTGATGTGATCAGTTCTCAGGCAAAACATCAAACAAGCAGAAGAAAGGAGTCTTTACTCCTGGATGCAATCCCATCTTGAGGGATCTGTCTCATCGATTAGGTGTGACAATTGAGATTGTCGATCTCATGTTGGATTGTACATTCCATCAACGGAGCTATGCAGTACCTACCCAGCAGCAAAGCTCTATGGTCTCCCGGGACAGAATGAGGCCTAATGTATATTGGTTGTTGATTATGGTTTTGGTTATTTGGACAATATGGCATAGTATTCTTATTAGTATGAACACTACCCAAATATATACTTTACTCTTGTACCGTTATACGTTGCATAGGGCCTGCAAGTAATTTCTGAATTCTGCTCTGTCCTGGACAACTTACCCAATCTCTTCCACGGAATTGAGTCCAATATTATTTTTTTCTACTCTCAGCAAAGTTTGTTTCAGGATTTCCTTAGGGCGCCCTCTCTTTCAACAAATAAACAGTGTACAGATATCAAGAGCTTCCAAAAAAACAAATAGATAAACACAGAATTCGACCACTTACTCTCATTCCTTACGACACCCATCGCCTAGCCTAGCAATATGAGCGTCATACAACCCAACCAGTGAGCCATTATTTTTAATGGCTCACTGAGGAGTGTCTTTCTCAAATGCTTTGTTATAACTAGACACAGAATAATCAGGTCATTTGTTTTTTCGGAAGCTCTTGATATCTGTACACTTTATTTGTTGATCATATTCGTTGCTTCCTCTGGGGTTCTTGCAAAAACTCCTTGTTCTCATCTTATAGTAAATTTGAAGCTACTTTGAATGATGTATGCATGTTTGTTATATGTGTATACACGTGTGTATGTATGATATTGTCTCGTCTCAAGCACAATAAGCTTATAGCATGTGTTTGTGCAAACACTGTTCGATCGAACCTTACCTGATTATTCTGTGTCTAGTTATAACGAAGCGTTTGAGAAAGACACTCCTCAGTGAGCCATTTTTTTAGAAAGGCTAGCTGGTTGTGTTGTAAGGCGCTCGTATTGCTAGGCTAGGCGATGGGTGTCGTAAGAAATGAGGGTAAGTGGTTCGAATCCTGTGTTTGTCTATTTGTTTTTTGGAAGCTCTTGATATCTGAACACTATTTTTTATCATATTCGTTGCTTTTGTTGCTTCCTCTGGGGTTCTTGCAAAAAACTCCTTGTTCTCCTCTCTTTCAAGAAACCTTTGCCTACCACTTAATACCTGCTTTGGTATTCTTTGATCATTTCAACTTACTTTCTATATCTTTATGAACACGCCCTAATATTTTTTGGCTACAATGTGTTATCAAATAAAGACTAATGAATGTCATACCTTGTGTTAGCCTGTAAGTAATGCCTGATATATTATACTCATTAGCTCTCTCTTGGGACTTATCAAAGATCCACTTGATATGTTTAGGATCATCTCCATCAATAGGCAGTCCAGCTAGTAGACAAAAACAATCAAAATAAATTTTGAGGTAATTTGTCACAGTATCAGAGATATCAAATGATGAGTCCCTAGGCAGCCAAAGGACATCCCCACTATCTAATTTATAAACTCCAAGATGATCGCAAATATCTCCATATCATGGACAGCTGATCGACATAAGTCCCTGGAGGTTAGCAGCCTCCATAAATGACATCCAATCATACTTTTTTCTTCTTGTTTGCATTTGTTCTCATCAACCAAGTGACCCACTCTTTGTTTAAATGACATCCAATCATACTTTTTCTCTCTTGTTTGCATTTGTTCCATCAATCGCAAGTTACCCACCTTTGTTTAAATGACATCAATCATACTTTTCTTCTTTTGTTTGCATTTGTGCTCATCACACAATTACCCACTCTTTGTTTAAAATGACTATCCAATCACACTTTTTTTCTTCTGTTGCATTGTTCTCATCAACCAAGTTACCCACTCTTTGTTTTGCCTAAATTATTATCTGCCTGTCCTACATTCCAAAGGGTCCTGGGGAGGGGGTGCAACATACTAACATTCTTAACGTAAACCCGTAATTACAAAGTACTGTAGTTTTACAAATTACAAAAACAATGACAAAATACAGCAACGTTTGACCAACAAGGCCTTTATCAAGCAAACGAACAAACAGGAGTGACAAATTCAAATGAAACACAAATGGACGACCAAATACCAACGTATCTAAGGAAAATCTGGAATAGCTATTATATATGAAAACAATAGTGACAGGAAATGACATACACCACACATATAACTACTAACACTTACCTAATACGTCACAACGAAGAGTTGCAGAGAAATGTCTAAACCCGCAGATCACAAAGAGCGGTTAACTTGGTTGATACAAACAAATGCAAGCAAACAACCCCTATAGTAAGTAAGACAAGCACACCCCAATATCAGCCTGACTCATACTGTGATATGGTGTTTTGTTGTAACAAAACTCGCAAATTCTCTGTGTGCACACACCGTATGTAGCTGAACTACTGGAAACCCTGATTCTTAACTTCAGGATCTAAATTACAAGCACTTATGAAGTCAGAGTATAACTTACCTGAATGATGAGGGACACTGATAATAAAGTAAGCAAGCCTTCAAGCAAAAATCTGTCAGAGGTGTCTATTAGGCACCATGGCTAAGCCCAAATTTATGGCGGGTGAACGGAATAATCTTTTTTTAAAAATCCCATTTCAACTCATCAACTCTCACATATGTACATAATTCTGTTGAATTCACTTCATAAATACACTTTTATTGTGTACAAACTACAAGACTGACTTACATGATGATAGTGAAATATTTACCTCCAAATGGTTCTTCTTTAGGCCACAGTAATATCCGGACAAACTCTATACAGTGTTCAGGTAATCGAGGTGTGTGGGCTATGGTACACAATGGAAAATTCACCTGGAGAGTAAATGGAATGGTGTCAAATTTTATACAGATGGTGACTGATCAGATGGCGTATAGCTAATCAGATAAGTAAGAAAAATTCTACCAAGACAGTATGGCAGAGAGAACACCAAAAATTCTACCAAGGCAGTATGGCAAAGCAAATATTCTACCCAGGTGGTATGGCAGAGGGAACACCAAAAATTTTACCTAGACAGTATGGCAGATGACACAATAAAAATTCAACCTATGAAGTATGGTAGAGGGAACAGCAAAACTTCTCTACTCAGGCAGTATGACATAGGAAAGCAAAACTTCTCTACCAGGCAGTATGACATTTAGGGAACACAAACTTTACTCAGGCAGTATGACATAGGGAACAGCAAAACTTCTCTACTCAGGCAGTATGACATAGGGAACAGCAAAACTTCTCTACTCAGGCAGTATGACATAGGGAACAGCAAAACTTCTCTACCAAGGAAGAAGGCACACATACTGACAGTTCCTGCAGATTGTTGGTTAAATACACATATATTTGACTTCTTCTTGCAGATACTTGCTATGTTTGATAATGTTTTCTGAAGTTACAACTCCAGAGAAAAAAAAGCTACAAATAGAAGTCAGAGAACCCATCTTCATGCCATGTGGTATATTGGGGTGTTACACCTGTGTTCTTCATTGACCAACAGCATATGATGGGGGACATTGTCAACACAGTTGGTCATCTTTACTTTCCAGTGTTAATTGGATAGGAAAATGAGACACTTGTCGACCAGACAACCGCTTAGGGAGTGAAAAATCCTACTTTAACTGGGGATCGAACTGAGAATATTTGTCTAAGAAGAAAGTATACTATTGTACAAAAGTAACTAAAACCTATACATAAGAAATGAACCTTTACCTGAGGTGGGTAGAGTCCAAGGGTGCACTCTACACAAGCTGTTATACCAGGCAAGATAACTCGAGCATTGCCTTTGAAGCCCTCTGTTCCTCCATCTACCATTGGGATGAGCTGGACTGGCCCAAAATATTGTCTTCATATCTCAGCAGGCTAATCTGATTTGAACCAAATACAATCATATACATTAACACTTGTTTACCAGAAAAGTAAAAGAGAACTGATTTAACATTAACATAAAGATAAAACAGGACTGATTTCCATTACAATAAAGAAACAAAAACAGGCTGACTTCACTTTACAATAAAGAAACAAAACAGGCTGACTTCAACTTTACAATAAAGAAACAAAAACAGGCTGACTTCAACTTTACAATAAAGAAACAAAAACAGGCTGACTTCACCTTACAATAAAGAAATAAAAACAGGCTGACTTCAACTTTACAATAAAGAAACAAAAACAGGACTGACTTCAACTTTACAATAAAGAAACAAAAACAGGACTGACTTCAACTTTACAATAAAGAAACAAAAACAGGACTGACTTCACCTTTACAATAAAGAAACAAAAACAGGACTGACTTCAACTTTACAATAAAGAAACAAAAACAGGACTGACTTCACCTTTACAATAAAGAAACAAAAACAGGGCTGACTTCACCTTTACAATAAAGAAACAAAAACAGGACTGACTTCAACTTTACAATAAAGAAACAAAAACAGGGCTGACTTCAACTTTACAATAAAGAAACAAAAACAGGACTGACTTCACCTTTACAATAAAGAAACAAAAACAGGACTGACTTCAACTTTACAATAAAGAAACAAAAACAGGACTGACTTCAACTTTACAATAAAGAAACAAAAACAGGACTGACTTCACCTTTACAATAAAGAAACAAAACAGGACTGACTTCAACTTTACAATAAAGAAACAAAAACAGGACTGACTTCACCTTTACAATAAAGAAACAAAAACAGGACTGACTTCAACTTTACAATAAAGAAACAAAAACAGGACTGACTTCAACTTTACAATAAAGAAACAAAAACAGGACTGACTTCACCTTTACAATAAAGAAACAAAAACAGGACTGACTTCACCTTTACAATAAAGAAACAAAAACAGGACTGACTTCAACTTTACAATAAAGAAACAAAAACAGGACTGACTTCAACTTTACAATAAAGAAACAAAAACAGGACTTACTTCAACTTTACAATAAAGAAACAAAAACAGGACTGACTTCACCTTTACAATAAAGAAACAAAAACAGGGCTGACTTCACCTTTACAATAAAGAAACAAAAACAGGGCTGACTTCACCTTTACAATAAAGAAACAAAAACAGGACTGACTTCACCTTTACAATAAAGAAACAAAACAGGGCTGACTTCACCTTTACAATAAAGAAACAAAAACAGGACTGACTTCAACTTTACAATAAAGAAACAAAAACAGGACTGACTTCACCTTTACAATAAAGAAACAAAAACAGGACTGACTTCACCTTTACAATAAAGAAACAAAAACAGGACTGACTTCACCTTTACAATAAAGAAACAAAACAGGACTGACTTCACTTTACAACTAAAGAAACAAAACAGGGCTGACTTCAACTTTACAATAAAGAAACAAAAACAGGACTGACTTCAACTTTACAATAAAGAAACAAAAACAGGACTGACTTCACCTTTACAATAAAGAAACAAAAACAGGACTGACTTCACCTTTACAATAAAGAAACAAAAACAGGGCTGTCATCATCTTTACAATAACATTGAGTGTAATGATATGCTGATTGGTTAGAAGCATACATACCAACATTCCATTCATCCATCTCCGCGCTATGATTGAGTCCAGCCCACATACAACTTTTGAAAACCTGTATAAATGAACAACATATTTATAAAAACCATGTACTGACTTACAACTTATATCATATACGTGTACAAAATACAGAAACATGAATAATGTTTTTTAACATTTTAAGAACAATTACTGCATAGAAATATGTACTTAAGCCTTGGCAATATTAACTATTTCTGTTTCACAAAACTTGTGAAAAATAGAGGATTGGGTGGCATGTTTCCCAACCTTGACAACTGTCTCTCAGTCTTGAAGAGGAAATTTGGATCAGGGTGCTGGAGAGTGGTAGAGCAAGATGTGTCTAGAACACATCTAGAACACCTTATCAGAGAAAATGGCCCATTGCTTATGATATTGCTGGCATTTTTACTAAAGGACTGTGGACTTACGTATCCTAATGGATATTGCCCCAGGTTATCAGGAGCTGGGTTACAGTTAACAATGCAAATCTTCCTTTATAAGAAAGAGATTAGAGCACACATGGCTATTCACTAAAGTGCAATGATGATGGTCCAATCAATCAATACAAATCTATAAAAATGACAGTTATAGTATTAAGAAACTGATATTATGTTAGGAATAATACCAGAACCATGTTCCAATAGAAACACTGAATTGACAGAGTAAATTTCAAAGGACTACTTTTGTAGTATATCTCTGTACAGGACAAGCTACTAGATGCTGATAATGATAACTATTTTTAACTGAGGGACTGTATTACATTTTATTACAAATGATAAAAAGCAATGCTGCTTACATTGTACATTCTAGACGATGTACAGAAAACTACAAATTTGAGGTGATCAGAGCGGATCAGATTAGATCTGGAGAAAACCGAGGGGAGGTTGCAGTGATACTTAATAAATCAGAATTTTAGAACAAAGACACGTATGTATTGTATCACATAAGCAAGCAAAATGAATAATTAAATTATAAAACTAACATAAATCTGATATTTTGACTTTTAAGTTTTTTTTCAAGGACATATACATATACAAAAGAATAAGAATTCAACAATCAAGGTTCTTCGGACATATAACGTGAAGAGAAGGTTTGGAACATTTGGTAACAACAGGTAAAATTGAGGGAAGGAGAGATCGTGGAAGACATAGGGAGAAGATGCTGGATGGTCTGACATCATGGTTCGACACAAGATCGACGTCAGAACTGATTACATGCACCAAGAAGATAGGGTACTTGTCTACAATTTCACCGCAGAAAAAGGGAAACCTCGCTGACCTAAGTTAAGTGACGTCAGTCCGCTATCAGTGTTTGTGGACGTGGAGGAGAACTGGGTTCAAAGGTCACGGATGTGGTGTTTATTGTGTATTTTGTTTGTAAATAAGCAGTGCTTTGATTGAATTGGGAGCCCTGAAAAGGACTGTATGTGGGAATGTGAGGTGGAAGGAGGCAGGATGGGACTAGGAGTGTTACTGTGGGGCCAGAAACTTATGGTATCAGCAATAATAGCTACGAAGGGTCTAAATTTCTGGATTTAGTCCGGCAACGCCACATAAACTCACACACTCAGGGAATGATGGGATTTTACGTCAATAACATAAATAATGGGGAACCTCTGCGCTATATTTAGAACAATGCTCGAAAACAGTCTATATTTAGAATGACCCAGTTTTTGCGGTGAAATTGTAGACAAGTACCGAAGAGAGAGTTGTGGAGAGACATGATCACCTTATCCAGCAGGCATGGTACTTGATTGATTGATACATACACAATGAAAACTAAATAAACTAAATCATAGATCTAAGTAGAATGAATGGCTAGAGATTGATACAGCGAGTCCATACTTACCGGTATTCTATTACACTTACAATAAAACTGTATAACGTAGCTCTATAAAATAACAATGCTTCGCACATGGTACATTATAAATACTTATAATAAAACTGTAACATACCTCTATAAAAAGTCTCATCAAAATCTTGAATCTTTGCAAAATATCTAATTTTAGACCAGATGTTAAGTAAAATTGAAGAATTGATTTGGATGTTTTCTTATACAACTGTTTCATATTGTTTCTTGTAAACATATATAGAAGTAGCAAACCCCAATTTTTGTGACCCATCAGAACACCCCCAGCACTAAACATCAGTGTTGCAACATCTGCTGTGCACACACAGCATCAGTGTCTACAACATATTGGTGCACACTCTACATCAGTGGCCCCCAAAATATCAGTGCACTCCCAAAACATCAGTGCACAACACACAGCAGCAGTGCACACACTACACAAGTGCTCCAAAACATAAGTACACACACAACATCAGTGCACACACAACACCAGTACCCCCAAAACATCAGTGCACACATAACATCAGTGGACACACACAACATAAGTGCACACACAACAGCAGTGCATACACACCACCAGTATATCCCCAAAACATCAGTGCACACACAGCAGCAGTGGACACACGACATCAGTGGATACACAACATCAGTGGACACACAATATCAGTGGATACACAACACCAGTGTCCCCAAAAACACCAGTGTACACACAACATCAATTAAATGATGAAGAACAAGCATAAATAACCAAATATATGAGAAACTATGGTGATACAAAAACCAACAACAACATTCTCAAGGATACGGAGTAACTTTGCATCCTGGAACTCTTGCATTAATGAAAGCTGCTGCAACATCTGCCTTGGCTTTACCAAGCATTCTATTGGCCCTGGTAGACATATTCAAGTAATACAATACTTATTAATCTGACAGTTTGACTTGACATCAATCAAGTATAGAACTTGCATACTTTAAAATATTGGTTATGAAATGGACTGCGCTACAACTGACTATTGCATGACACAACAATGGAAAGAAAACAGTTTCAAATATATATCTATTTATATCCTCTTCATATCCTGTTTGACACATAAGGCTTCCATAAGATATTTCCATTGTTGTCATTCTACTAATTGTTCCCCATGTCAGACCATAATCTTTCATCTCTCTTTCCACAGTTCTTCTCCATATTTCCTTTGGACGCACAGACTTTTCTTCCCATCCGCATGATAGGAAATAGCATGAGAAGCACAGAGAGAACAATTTTAGGAACCATGTATGTCACCAAAAGATAGCTTGACAATCTTAGGAGAATAAAGCCCAGACAACTACAACTTTTTGCCTACAGTAGTTCAAGATCTGGTGTGAGAGTATCAGGAAGTCAGAGTTATGACAACATCAAGGAAATACTAAAACAACATTAGTTCACAATGACCTCTGAAACACAATACCCTACCCCCCTCCATGTATATTATTTTCCTCTCGCTATAAATTAAGCTGTAGTCATGGCACCTCTGATTGATTTTTGCAGGAAGGCTTGCTTTCCTTACCACTAGTGTCCCTCGCCATTAATGTGAGCCTACTCTGACTTCAGAAGTACTTGTGATTTAGATCACCAAATAAGAGATCAGGGTTGCCTGTAGTTCAACCATTTACCACATGCACAGCAAAAATTTTTTGCCCAATCCCAGACTTTCCACAGCACCTTGTTACTTCGCAGCATGATATCAACTCCACAATAACCTGCCCCACACAAACAATGAGAATGTATGCTTTTCACAATGCTCAAGACAGGAACAGTTATATTAATGACATTTTCAAATTTTCCATCCACTTTTCATACGCTGGTTTAGATACAAGAGCTTCAATGAGATTATTTCTGGGCAAACATTTCCTACAGAAATGACAGGAAGAAACAAATCACTACGCAACCAATCAAAATGATTCAGTCAGAAACTTGGTTTCCATTCTAAATATAAAATGATTGAGTGAAAAACTCTGAATTTATTCTAAATAAAGATCAAATGATATTAATCATCATGTTGTCATGACTCACCTAAATAGAAACTGTCTGTTCAGGTTGGAGACATCAATAGTGTCCATGTCAATCACATGAATATCTCGGAAACCCATTAAAGCCTAAACCAGGCAAACAAAGAAAGAATGTTTTAGAAAATTAATTCACATTTAGTTATCTTAGAAAATAGGTATATACAAATTATACAGGGTGTTCAACTTAAAAGCAGCCTGTGAATGGAGCTAATCTGGCATATATGTATGGAAATGGGAAGGTTCAGTTATGACGCAGTATAGGTCAAGGTTGTGTGATGGTGTGTAATTGTAGTGTGGGAAGGGGTGATGAACAAATGTGACGTAGGACAAGCTAGTCAGAACCGGTTTAAATAGTTAATAGACGAGATGCAATGCGTACCTGGCAAATTTCTATTTATCACTGGGGCTGCTTTTAAGTTGAACACCCTGTAGCATCAAATGTATACTTTCTTTAAAACTCACTATTCTTTATTTACCCCCATTAATACTAATCTTATTAGTTAAGTCTATCCATCTATCTACTAATCCTGTTTTACCTTTCGGCATCAGGTTAAAAAAGGAGACACCTGGAGCGAGCCTCCATATGTGCCTTGTCTTTATTTCTTTTCTCCAGTCCTGATTTGCCTCACAACTTCAGGATAAGAAGAGACTTATAGAACAGGCTTTTGTGCGCGCTTTATAAACACTGTCTTCCAACATCGTTTTAAGCTTAAGTTTAAACACAAAATCAAACATTCCTTTCAATAAGTGTTGACTTTAATTTTACAAAAATGATTTACAATGTTTCATATTGACATTTTCATCTACTGAGAATTCTTAAATTATAATTTTGTGATTTACTTTTCCTTACTGTGAATTCTATTGTTTCTTTTTTTTTTGCTATCTACATTCTTGTCTATTGAAATGTGCTTTTGTGTAGCACTTGTCCAGCAATTTGGTATGCAATCGGTTAGGCTAGGTAGCTTAGGTAGTTATGGTTCAAACTTCACAATAACACATTGCCCATAATTACTCTGTTTTTGTGCTAGCAAACACCAATAAAATGCTTATCATGAAGAAAACAAAAGCCCCCAACCTAAAATTGCAGCTTGCACATGAACTAATTTAATACAGCAGCCACTACAGTACCAGTCCTAACTGTTTTCAACCTCAATTTGCAATTCATTTTGAAGGGAACAGCTTTCACAACAAAAAAAACAGTAATTTACACAAGCAATACTGGAAAAGGCAGCTACTAGATTGACAGTAACTAGCTGTCCGCCATTTTTATATAGGAAGCCTACAAAAATCAAATGTAGAACCAAACTGAAAATATTTAACTCTAATGTTACAACAGTTCTGCTATATCGGTCTGATACATGGAGAATAACCTAATCAATAATGCGTAAACTGCAAACATTCAACAACTGGTGTCCGCCCAGAATAGAGGAACTTAGATTGTATGATAGGGTCACAAATGAGAAGCTTATGGAGAGAATGAGACAGACGCCAGTAAACCAAGAAGTGAAGAAAAGACACTGGCAATGGACGGATACACCTTTAGAAAATCTGAGAGGGGTATAATAAGAAGAGCCATTTTCTGGAACCCTCAGGGAAAGAGGAAAGCCTAGAAATACATGGAGAAGAAATTTTGAGGCAAAGATTAATGATATTCGGAAGAGTTGGAAGGAGCTGTAAAAGATAGTTAAAGAAAGGAAGACTTGGCATGAATTGGTTGATGATCTAAGCCACAATTAGAGTTAAAATGCATAAGAGAGAAAGCTTCAAACTCTTTCAAACTCTTACCAAATCTTTCAGAAGTTCACAACCCAAGCCCCCAGCACCAATCACCAAGATCTTACAAGACTCTTTGAGGAAGATCAGTGTCTGAAATAGACATACACAGTGACTACAATTTGTAATAAATTTCACATTTATATTGCAACATGAGATTTACCTATATGTGTATGTATGATTCTTGACGAAATAAATGGTGCACATACAATATTAGTTGGTAGGGATAGAAAAGTAATCAAAATAACATTTTTAAAATAATTAATCACCAGGTCAAGACAAAACTGCCATGCTATGTATCTCAGAGGAAGAATGAAAAAAGAGATTGTCCAATGAAGATTTGATAGTGAACTCTGGAAACTGAAATAAGAACTTCATAACAGTCACTGGTGTTATATATAACGATAAGATGGTTTCAACTTGAGCAGGTTGTTCCATTAGGCATAGATGACTGAATCTGTGCTCTGGTTTGCTTTCTTTACTCCAATCCTGTTTTGCCTCACAGCATCAGGATAAGAGATTTCTAGAATGGGTTTTTATGTGCGCTTCATAAACAGTCTTTCGTCGCCTCTGTTATCTCTGAGATGCACCTTTTGTGAGGATGCCTTTTGCTTTGTATCCACTGTATTGGAGTAACATTGCTCTTCGAGGCCTGTTGGTAATCTGCTTATGTGCCCGAATCATTTAATTTGTTGTTTCTTGATGAAGTTCAGTACTGCTGTACCCACTTTTTTCCTGATGACTTCATTTATAAACTGGTTTCTTCTTGATACTCCTATCATTCTGAGTAGACGTTTCATTTCTATCGTGACTAGTTTTCTTCTATCATTCTTGAAATATCTTCATAATTCTCTGGTTTGCAGTTGCTAAATTTCAAGACCTCCACATACTGCCTGATACATAAGTTAAGACTGTTAGGTAGGTGGAGCACCATATGCAGTTATTGTTGCCTTTTCTTAAACTAAAGAGTACACAGTTAATTACTTAAATTTTCTAGCTAATGTTCTTTGGATAGTCAACTAATCTTTTATTCCTTCTTTCTGGCCTATGACATCTCGTCTAACACATTTAAACTATCTAACTTGGCCCATGGTGTGTCCTCCCAGTGCAGTCTAGTGCATTCTTTCTCTTGACTGCTCTGATTTACATTATCATTTTTTGTTCATGATTCAGAAGCACTAGAGCTTTCAGCTCTTCGGCAGTGCCATGAACATCGTAACCTTTGGTTCGTGCCACGAACACCATAAATCTGGAGAACCTGTGGCTTTTATGTCAGCCTGCGGAATTGAACTCACAGGGAGCTTGTCACCCGTCATCCAACGCGCTACGAACATGCTGGGCAGGCGGGATTACATGATCATAAACACAAGGGTTTTGTTTTGAAGCTGCTTGACTGCTGCCGAATATATGTATAATCATAGAATAATAATCATAATGAATAATGTTACATATGACATAACTCTTTTCTTTCTTCTGCCACTCATAGATTATCGGTTGTTACAACGATGGCGCTATGCTAAAAAATACAACACTAAGTGTTAACAATGACAACCTGCCATGTACACGATCTAAGCAAATGTAATATATTTACCTCAGGAGACGGTTCGAAGTCAGGATGTGCGAACGGCCCGGTTCGTTCAAGGATTTTTTTTAGATGGTCCCAACGGCCTGGCCATTCTACCTCCATTTTTGGTTTTACTAAATCTTTCTATACTTTAAAAAGTACTAACAGTAAAAATGAATGTTACACTGGACCAAGTTTGTAGGCAAAAATAATCTACAATGAAGTCTAAACAGGATTTTTATAAGAAAATCCGGCTACCAAAAATGCATTTTGTTTGCATATCTCTGCTTGCATATATCTTAAATATAAATTAGAGTGCTTTCCCTTCACAATGGACTAGGGGAAGTAGCACTGGAATTTTCTGCTTCTTCGTTGATCTCTGGTCGTGAGCTGGTAAAGAATTTTCCACTGTGGAAAAGACATTAGGCAGTCAGCTTCAAGTCTTTCATTTTTCCCCAACTTAGTTTTCAGGTCGACCTATTATGGCCACATGTTGCTTCTCACATCACTCAGGAGAGGACAACTCACTCCCCTGCAGTCCTCTCTCTTTCCCTTCAGGATGACAATCTTTTTTTAGGTTTTGGTGAGCCTGGCGGCAGAAAGCTGAAATGAACTAGAGTAGGATGACCCCAGACAAAATCCGGTAAGACAGAACTCGTCAGCAGTGAACTGCAACTGTCTAGAGAGCAAACAAATAGAAGTCGCCAGAAACTGAATATATCAGTTATTATTAGCGGGGAAGTAATCGACAGATATGAATAACTCAATGGCCATTACAATTCGCAAGATGTGGCATTTAAATGACATTATGTGCTTACTTTGCTGATTTATAGAAAGGGCATGTAACGAGCAAATAAACGGATACATCACCTCTAAGTGTAAATATGGTTTTTAAAAAGTGCACCATGTCCAGATGGCGTACAGTATGATGACAAGTTGTATGATGTGGAGTTGAAACTGGAGGATGTGTGCAATAAAAATCATAGAGAATGCTATAATCAAAGAAGATTGGTATCAAAGCTGCCTATGCCCAAGTCTGATAAAGATGACATACAAATTCAATGACATCGTGTAATTACCATGCAGAATACGATAGGCAAGTTGTTGGAGAAGATATTCGTTAGTTAAATATATACAGCTAATTAGAGAGGTTATGTCTCTTTGTACCACCATTGGAGGATACAGTAAATAGACAGAGGCATAGGGTAACGAACCGGTTTTTGCCCATGCTGTGAATGAGGGTTTTCATTTAGACATGTTCTGATACAATTGAGGTTCCATACAATAGAGTGCTTTTTATTTTAGGGCTCTATTGATTGAACTCAACATCAGCCTATTCCTTATAAATCGCATCAGTCCTCTTCCAACAAAAGATAAGTGTTCAATGTGGAAGTTGGTATACTGCGGTAACAACATTACACCCTTTTTTACCACTAGGTTTGCCATTATCTTCGATGCTGCTCAACGTCTACACGGTGAAAATCCCAGTCGAGCAAATTCCACAAGAACAAATTCATAAGCAGACGACATTTGGTGAATCGCCACGGCTAAAATCGAAAGCAGGTTGTGTGAATTCAGTTAGAATTCAACCACATTAGTTGGTGGTTCTAAGAACCAGTAGCAATGGTCAACCCGGGGAACACAGATGGGACATGTTTCTCTTTGAATAATCGTATTGTCAATACTCCATCGACAATTGTGGCTTTATTCGGAGAGGTTTCAGGTACTGAAATACTCATCGTTGCAATTCGATCTAAGCCTTGCATTTACAGAACACATAGGTCTTGTGGTAATGAAAGCTAGGAATGGAAGTACATGAACGCGATAAGAGTAATGGCTGCTGCAGCAAATTGTGAAGAGTCCTTTTTAAGCCCTTTATGTGATTGATTATACTCTGTTGGTTCTGACTTTCACCCATGTGCAGACGGAAAGATTGGAAAGAATACATAAGCTATGCGCATAGTACTAGGGTGCACTAAAGATAAGTAGAGTAGGGTATGGCGTTACCTTCTTGATTACTCAACTATGGAAGACAGAACAAAGATGTGCAGTGCACAGACATACTTCTGAGTCAATGTTATGTTATGTTATGCGATCGACGTCATGGCACATTGGGCATTCCCATTCGTGCTCTGTCCTCCGTTGCAGCAGCCATCCCAAAGTCCATTTGCTCACAGTACCCATGAGAAGTTGATTACTATATCTTCTCTCTCTACCACGAAGACGACACTGTCTGGCATGTCCAAACTTAACGCCTAATTCTCGAACTCGTTCCAGTGTCTGAGACGCGCCCATGCCACACAATTGATAGCGTACCGCATTGATGATATCGGCTCTGTCCATGCTTCTGCCCACTTGAGTCAGGGCACTGTTTGCAAGAGAGTCAGCACGCTCGTTACCCGCACTCCAGCATGTCCATGTGTGTACAGCCAAGTCATTTTCTTGAGATGTGATCTCCGAATGATGTCCACCCATTCCACACGCATACTTCCAGATTCAATCAGTTGAAGCATATTCATCGAGTCTGATATGATAATTGTATGGGTTACCTGTTGCTCAGCCACTCATGACAAAGCCCTGGAGGCAGCGGTGATCTCCATAGTCATGCTCGATGTCGTTGTCTCAAAAGCCCGCAGTCCTCATGAAGTGTGCGACCGTTTCGTTGTGCCGAGTAAGCCCACGATGATCTGGTGCCACGCTTGACAGAGCCTTCGGTGTAGATAATGATATCACCTGGGTGGGAGTGCTGATCCACGAGTGCAAGAATTTCCGCATTGACGACGCCGGGGTCCATTCTCTACAGCGGCGTCCAAGTGTGCTGATAACCCTGGCGTAAGCAGTCATATCCTCTGATATAGGCATCCATTCGTCACCGTGCCTCAGCTCATCTAGAGTACAGACCTGTTTAATAACATCCTCTGCCTCGGCCATTCAGGATCGACCTCTCTTCAATCGCCTTCCCTTGTTCTCATTTATGGATTTGTGCAGAGGATGATTTGTGTCCGCAGAAACTCTCAGATACGCTTTTACCTGTGCGACTTTGTGTCTCGTGGCTATCGTTGGCAATCCAAGGACATAGCGCATTGCCTCACAAGAATTGTCACGTGTGCAACCGAGTATAAGCCTCATCGCTTCATTTTGGATCCTTTCTAACTTCTCCAGCGATGTTCTGCTTACTGTTAGAAGACCAAGGCCATAGTCCACCACGCTCAGCACTAGTCCCTGATAAAGAAAGAGTAGCAGGCGTTGCTCAATATCCGCCCCCGCCATAACTTTGAGAGCGGTTAGCCCTTTTCTTGCCTTTATGATTACGTTCTCAACATGGCTCTTAAATGACAGGCTTCTTCAATTGTTATTCCAAGATACTTTAGTGTTTCGGTTCTGTCAATGTCTTTGTTACACATGCTGACAACCGGGGTAGGTGTCTTTACTATGTGAGTGTTAAGAGAGAACCATGTCAAGAGGCCTTTGCTGGGTTCACATTCGCTTCGAATTCGTTGCACCAGTCACCAATCCTATTCAGCTCACACTGTAATGCAGATGCGATCTCATTTCTGTCCTTGCCCATGCGATACACCAGAATATCATCGGCGTACGACATTGTTCTGCAAACTCCGACACTTTGTGTGCTGGTTACCCCGACGGTGTATACATTGAAAAGGACTGGCGAGTGGTGATCCCTGGGGAAGGCTCATTAGGACCTGTTGTGGTTGTGATGTCCATGAACCGCAACGCATTGATAACGTGCGCTCAAAAAGTGCAGCAGCAATCCACTTGACCAAGCGTGTTTCCACCTGCATATCCATCAATAACTGCATAAGTAAGGTGTAAGAGACATTGTTATATGTGTCATGCAAATCAATGGCGGCTGCTGCCGTTTCCATCTCCATCTGAAACCCCTCATACGCATCATATGCAAAGACCGCTGCATTGCACCAGGTGTCCTTTCTTGGGCGATAGCCGCCGAGAGTGGAGGGAAAAGACCATTTGTCTCCATTATATTTGAAACTCTAGGGGCTATGAGTTTTTCAAGCAGTTTGTCTCTGAGTTAATGCTGACCGCAGCCCCCGGTAACATATGTTTATCGGAGGTCACGTGTTGACAAACCAACATCATGTGTTCAACAGGTGCGTACACTTGAAAACAGTGAGCCCAGTGAAGAATTGGTACGTGTGGTAACATGTATCAATACATCGTCTTAGTCAGTATCCTTCCTTCCTTTCGTTCGCTTGAAATATGTCTATATATTCAATGTTGTCTCTTATATGAACTTCACTGTCTTTTGTAGCTCACACAGAGGTCCGTGTAGTTTTATGTCAGTGTCCAAAGCCAGTGCTGCGTTCGGAAGGTTACGTGTCACTGTGTTTGAACGGAAGGGGATAAGCATAGTCACAAAGCTGAAAGTTTACCAGGCCATAGTGCTAACAACGCTGCTGTACGCAAGCGAGACATGGACAGTGTATAGCAGACACGCAAGAAAATTAAACCATTTCCACACAAGCTGTCTACGCAGAATACTAAAAATAAACTGGCAGGACAAAATTCCAGACAGCGAAGTCCTCACAAGAGCAAAGATCCCAAGCGTCAACACCCTGTTGCAGAAGGCCCAACTGAGATGGGTCGGTCACGTTGCTCGAATGCCTGATAAACGCATCCCAAAACAGTTGATGTATGGCGAGCTTGAAGGGGGCAGACGTTTAGCTGGTGGACAGAAAAACGCTTTAAAGACACTCTTAAAGTGTCTCTGAAATGCTTCGATATAGACAACACGTGCTGGGAATCCTTGCGCAAGATCGCCAAATGTGGCGCTGTAACAACAAAGAGGAACCCGAATAGCTGAGAATCATCGTATTGTTGAGTCACAGAGAAAACGAGCAGCGCGAAAGACAGAGCACACAACACGCACATGTCTAACCTTGATCAGGTATGCCCCACCTGTGGTCGGGGATTCTGTTCTAGGATTGGACTCTACAGTCACCTCCGCACACACCAGAGAGGTGCAACAGTACACGTCTGAGATTGTTGTCATCATCGCTTGCGATGGACGGCTATTATGTCGAGTGTTGTTTCGTTAGGCCAGTGAGTTTGCCTCAGTGTATCATATTCGGGGCAGTCTTGAAGTATGTGCTCTGCAGTCTGGTTTGCCTGTCCACATGTACACATGGCTGAATTGCCAATCTTGAATTTTGTATACATGTGGCTGCGGAGCCGATTGTGTCCTGTTCTAAGGCGCAGAATAACAACTTGTTCTAATCTGCTTATATTATAGTAATCGTCTTGTGTTGGTATTTGTGGCTTTCTCATTGATTTAATCATCCTTTTCTTTTGGTGGTAGGTAACTGGCACATCCGGTTGCTCTCCTGCAGCACCTTCCTTGGCCAATCGGTCTGCTGTTTCATTTCCTGGTATTCCACAGTGAGAGCGTATCCACTGCAAGACGACCCTGCGATGCTTGGACAATTTAGATAGTAGGGTCTGTAGACCTGGCAATTTTCTGGACTGAAGTGCTTGGAGTGCTGATTTTGCATCAGTCAAAAATACAACAGGTTGAGGATCGGGTCTGGTATTCAATTCTTGTCAGTATCAAATTTAATAGAGATTGCAGACAAAGAAACCCAAGACTACGGTAGCTAGAGTCACATACTTTTATCCCTGCATATTTTCTCAATCAGTATGCTCGAAAAGATTGAAAACAGGATGAACAACGGTTGGAGTCTCTGAAGATGTCTAGAATGACAAAAATCAGTTTTACTTTTTCTCTATGGACTGCAGTCGCAAACGGGTATGAGCGCGCCGATACGCTTGCGGGTATGACTATTGCACAATACCATTAGGGAGAGAGGTCGTGTAAACGATTCAGGGAATTGGAGTGAATATGAAACTATAACCAGACTGTAAGAATATAAAATCAAAAAGAGTGTAGATAGACAAGACCGTTTTACTGGAAGCCAAAGTAAAACAATAAACCAACATAGAATTCGTGTCGAAAGTTGCCACGCCATGAGTGACATACTGAGGAAGATATCGCTAATTGGTTCGATGTGTAGATATGATATTCTGTCAACTAAACTAAAGTAATTGTCATCACTTTGATGTGTATATATCGTCATTTAAAATACTTTCATGATATAATGTTATCTCTAGCTGTTTGATGAAATATAAATGATAAACTGCTTCAAATATAATGTCACGTCAGTTCGATGATAACTTCCTGAATTTCTCTCGTGCACAATGCCGTCTGACGTAGACAAACATAACGACTACAACGTCTTATACTTAGTGATGCTATCCAGTTTTGTTACTTTACTTTCGTTCATGCCATGCGTCGAAACTATCTGTAGTATCTACTTTATTTGTTGTGCATTTATTTATTATCTATTAACTGTATCTGTTGTCATGATTCAATTCTACCAACATTTTCTTATTAAATGTTAACGAAGTATTGCCTGTCTTCACAATTTCAGATTAATTTCCTTTGTGATTTGGCATCGCACAACACCTCCATTAAAAAAAGGTGTCGGCCTTTAGGCTAAGATCAAAGTGTAGTATCTGTATCGCTTGATATCTGTCACGTGGCTCATTATATGGGTTTACAAAGATATCAGCTTGTGTTACGAAACTAGTGCCCATTTGATCGAAGCCCTAGGTCGGAAGCCTTCATTAAATGCCACATGGCTACCCTTGTATAAAACTAGGAGTGCCATCGATCGAAGGATTGATGGGGCTTGATAGTTTATAAACGTTTTCACGTTCCGTTGTACGGGGACCACCTGGTATGGCACATCTGGGACGGGCCCCATAAAAAAGGTGTCCGTTGACGTTGCGTTCTTGACCTTCTGTAAAGCCACGTAGTTGCAATGTTTAATTTTTTTTATCGCGATTCACATCAAAATAGCAGAATTTATTATAGCTGACAACAAAGAACACTCGTTGACAAACTCGTCAAAATGGGATCTCACCATTTTATGAAATATCGATGTAGATTGACAATGTCCAATAATCCATTTTCTCAATCATTCATGTTGACTTTTTGCTTGATGGTTCTTATCTTAAATTTGATGTGTTTTCTGAGGTCGACTTTTTGCTGTGTATTGTTAAGGTCTAATGCCAAGTGTCCCTTAGCTGTTGCTTCAGAATACCTCATCACATTTGCAGTATGTACCAGGGGTCGTTATTAATTTATTATTTTGTGTTACTAAGATTCTTGTATCTATTCTTGGATTCACATTGAACCATTCTCATTGGCTACTGTTCTGAATTTAAATAACATTTCGTACAACCACAGATGCTTAGTCTTCCCCAGTAGATAACAAATTATATCACTCTGGTGGTTTGCTGGTTCAGTTTTCCTTCTCATTGTGTCCCTCAGATTCAAAGTCCAACTCATATGTGTTATTCCAAATCCATTGGAATGATGTGTATATTCGTCAATAATTTGAATACATACCAAAAACTGCTATAATGAAATAATGGAGAAAAAAAAGAATATTAACATGAAACCTAAAAGAAAGTTTAAAAAAAAATAATTTTATACTGAGAAAGAAGAGGGTAATGTTAAGTGTAACAAGTGTTATTGTAGTATGATGTCAAGACCTGCAAAATGTGATTATTTATGCAAAATATATCTCCCTATAACCTATGATGCCCTTACTGATTCATCATCATCAAATAGATTGTTCTGAGCAGAACTTTGCCACCTTAACAGTCCTTCTGAATTTCTCTCTCTCATAGGCCAGATGTCCTGCCTCTGTTAGCGGCCATGTTCAAACCATCAGATACATCCTGAATCCATCTTCTCCTTGGTCTTCCTCTTCTCTTTGTCGGGATGCCTCCTTCCATGATGGTCTTCTCCAGCCCTTCATGTCTCTATAATGTCCAAAATACTTTAATTCTCTCATTCTTTTTTGTAGCATCAGCCAGTTTTCTTTGATTTTGAGTTCTTTCTGGATAGATCTATGTGTTCTCTTCTCTGTTCATGATATACAGAGGACTCTTTTGTAACACTTATATTTAAAAGCACATATATGTTTTTCACTGCCTTATTAAATGTCCATGCTTCACACTCATATGTTGCTTTTAGTTGTTTAATTTCTTGTAAAGCCATGTTTGTTCTTCTTTTCCGTCATCCCATTTCCATCTGTTGTTAGCAGTGAACCGAGAACTGTTCACATTTTCTATTTTCTCTCCGTTGATAAAAATTTATTTTGTCATGTTTGTTTTATCCGTTGTTCTTATTGATTAAGGTTGCAAAATGTGGTTTTTATATGCAAAATATCACTCATTATAGCCTGGGATGCCCTTATCACATAGGACTGCAGCAAAAATGCAGGACATTCTTCTCTGTCCTTGACCGTCCTCTGTATGGTGTACCAGCTGTGGCTCATTTCCGGTGCTACTGTTCTTCTCCAATTGGTTTTTAGTCTTACTTGTTTTTTTATACAATAACCATCTCAGTGCAGTTTTATGACACAGCTTGGCTGAAATCGGATGCACGTGTCCTAAACGTGTAGAAGTCTATGCGTTTAGGGGCCTACCAAACCAATGTGCAACGTATACACGTTCTTGGCAAAGATCAAACATATCACAAAGAGTGATTAAAATTGGTTGTAAAGAACGAACGCAAGAAGAAGAAGAAGATGACACAGCTAACCTCCATGTGCAACACATGTCCAATCTATTACCAGCGTCTATGTTCGATGATAGTTTTCATATTTTCCAATCTATTACCAGCGTCTATGTTCGATGATAGTTTTCATATTTTCCAATCTATTACCAGCGTCTATGTTCGATGATAGTTTTCATATTTTCCAATCTATTACCAGCGTCTATGTTCGATGATAGTTTTCATATTTTCCAATCTATTACCAGCGTCTATGTTCGATGATGGTTTTCATATTTTCCTGCTGTAATTATGTAGCTGTGGCAAAACAGCTATAGGCGTATTGACATTTTGTTTACATTGTGTAAGCAGTTCTTGGATTGAGAGTGATCTTGACCAGAGCACACATAAAATCTTTTGCAGACATGTATGGACAGTGGAAAGTATTCTCCAGCATTCTTATATGAACAGTAAAGTTGAACAATAGAAGAAAAGTTACAACAATACACCAACAGACTCCATTTAACATGCAATGACTACAACATGCAAATCAATAGAGACAAAGCCGAAGTAATGAGGTTCTCTCGAGAGGAAAAACTACCAATATTTCCATCTGCAGCCATCAAAGAAAAATGAGTTACAAGACCGTACGTGCCTGGGAAACATTTTTTTATTAGCAAATGGAAAAATAAATATTGAAATCCAACAAAAAATGCTATTAAGTAAATCAAACCATAGGACAAAGGCCCCCACTTTTAGAATGCAAACATATCACCATGAATACTAAAAAGTATTGTACAACACAATCTTTCTCGTGACATTATGCTATCAGTGTTAAACTTGGATGTTGACATCAAACAAAAGAAGAAAACTAGTTGCAACAGAGATGAAGTGTCTATGTAGAGTGTTGAGAGTATCAAGAAGAGACTGGTTTTGAAATGAAGACATCCGGAAAAGAGTGTGTACTACTGAACTGCGTCAAGAAACAACAAATTAAATGGTTTAGCTACATATGTCGATCATATGTTGTAGCCAATGTAGTCTCAATGAGAAATATCTTCCAGATTCAGTGGATATGAGGCAAAAGGCCCCCATGTAAAAGATAGACCAGAGAAATAGGGAAAAACACCATATATCAAGCATATGCAAGAGCATATTCTAGAAGTTTCTTATCCTGATGCTGTGAGGCAACCTATGAATAGAAAACAAAGAAGAACACAGTAAAGTTAATAGAAACCAGCTGTATTGTATATCAATCTTAGTACTGATGCTGTATTGATTTCCAGACTAACTGAAGGGTTATGAATGTGCTTTGTGACTTCATCAGTATTTTATCAGATCCAGCTTCACCTTCATGCATTATCAGATGTCCAAGATATGTGAAAGCAGTTGTATTTGGAAGGAGTTTATCTTCTAGTTTGACTGTTGCTAAGGTGACCATGTTGAAAGTGATTATTTCTAATTTTATTCTGTTTGATTTTTAGTCTAATAAACTAGCATGGCAGATATTTTCCTTGATATCTCTATATGTGTGGGAGATAGAAATGAAAAATATCTTCCTTCCTTTTTTCTTTCTTTTCTCCATTCCTGTTTTGCCTCACGCCATCAGGATAAGAAGAGATTTCTAGATTTCTAGCCCTTGTGTGTGCTTCATAAATAGTGTCTTTCATAGCCTCTGTTATCTCTGAGGTCAATCTTTTGCTGGCCAGTCTTTTGCTCTGTATCCATTGTGTCGGAGCAACATTGCTCTTTGAGGTGCACTGTCTTTTGATAATCTGTTTATGGGGCCAAACCATTTAATTTGTTGTTTCTTGATGAAGTTCAGTACTGATATTGTACCCACTTTTTTCCTGATGTCTTCATTTCTAAACCGGTCTCTTCTTGTTAACCCCAGCATTCTGTGTAGACACTTCATCTCTGCAGTGACTAGTTTTCTATCATTTGATGTCAGTGTCCAGGTTTGGCACTGATAGCATAATGTGGGGAGAAAGATTGTGTTGAAAAATGCTCTTTTAGTATTCATGGTGACATGTTTGCATTTTAAAATTGATGCCGTTTGTCCTATTATTTTATTTGCTTTGTTGCATCTGTGTTGGATTTCGTTATTCTTCTGTTTGCTGAAAAAATGCTCTGGTAGATAATGGAAAATATGGTTTTTTAATATTATTTTCTGTGTAATAAAATGATTATTCGATGACATGATTATGTAAATAAACAAAAGTTGACAACAATATCACTATTTTTATTAATCACCATTTTGATAATGTTTTTCAATATTTGATTAAGTGTGAACAAAAACAGATTACACGTTAGACTTCTAGCATATTATATAAGTATGAAATTGCTAAATAAAAACATTTCATGTATGCCAAATGTCATGTGCAAGACAATTGTAATGATCAATCTTGCTTTCATAGTAAATTTTTTTAGTTTGATGATCATCAGAAATCTGGTATTGTTTATAGATTTACAGAATATTCTTTCAATAAATAGGAGATTAAATAATCATATATAAAATAAGAATATAGGGATATTTATGACAATAATATATACTCTTATAAAGTCTGAAAGTTTATACTTGTAAACACAATAATTTAAAGAATGCTGAATTGTACCGTTCATTGTGGGGTCATAGGTTCAAGGTATAAAGATGATAATGGGGCTAGCTTCTCATTAGATTATGCAGTAATATAAGCGCAACTGCAAATAGTATGAGATTGTATCACACAACAGACAAGTCATATTTCAGAGTGCCTACACATCGATAGAAAGCAGAGAAGTCATGCAAGTATCAGATACAATGATTCCAGTAATGCAAGCAAAAGAAATGTTCATAGGAGAAGTCAGGTTAATCAGAGTCAAGCTAGTTGGTTATACCTGAATTAACCAGTCTTGGTAAAACTCTGTTAACAGTTAATGTTTCCTTACTGTTACCTGGAAAGCAAAAGAGAGATAGGTGAGAAAACACTCTACCACCTGGTCCTGTAAGTATGACTGATATAGGCATATCTGTCCTGTGTCCAATGTTTCTGCTTACAGAAAGGAAAATACGGAGTTAAAGTTTCCAATTCTTTGGAATCAATAAAAATGATACATGTCCCAAAACTATTGAGAATGTTTCATTTTCGTAATGGCCTTGCAATGTGAGAAAAATTACTACAACATGCTTATGCTCTTCAACTAATGTCATATAAAAGCTGTGATGTGTCACTGAGAAGTGATCATTATAGAGTGAGTGATAACCAGTGCGAGAATTAACAGAAGATGTTTGAACTGTAATCATCATCAAGGTGCATATCCTTTATAGGACGTTGCTCTCTTTGCAGCACATCTGAAATTCACTCTGTCTCTTGCCAGTTCACCCACTTTGCCGATGGTCATGTTCATGGTTTCTTTAATATCTTGTAGCCATCTTCTTCTTGGTCTGCCTCTGCGTCCTGGGACCCTGCCCTCTAGAATTGTTCTTTAAGGCCATCGTGACGCTTGATGTGGCCAAAGTATGTAATTTTTCTGTATAGTATGTTGTTCATCAGCCAATTCTCTTTAACATTTAGTTCTTTCAGGACATCAGTGTTCTTTCTTTTTTGTCTCCATGGTATTCGTTGGATCTTTCTGTAGCATTTAGTTTCGAAGGACTGGATTTTGTTCTTAATTTTTGTGTAATAATAGCCGTCATCGCAAGCGATGATGACAACAATCTCAAACGTGTACTGTTGCACCTCTCTGGTGTGCGGAGGTGACTGTAGAGTCCAATCCTAGAACAGAATCCCCGACCACAGGTGGGGCATACATGATCAAGGTTAGACATGTGCGTGTTGTGTGCTCTGTCTTTTCGCGCTGCTCATTTTCTCTGTGACTCAATAATACAATGATTCTCAACAATTCAGGTTCTCTTTTGTTGTTACAGCGCCACATTTGGCGATCTTGCGCAAAGGATTCCCAGCACGTATTGTCTATATCGAAGCATTTCAGAGACACTTTAAGAGTGTCTTTAAAGCGTTTTTCTGTCCACCAGCAGAACGTCTGCCCCCTTCAAGCTCGCCATACATCAACTGTTTTGGGATGCGTTTATCAGGCATTCGGCAACGTGACCGACCCATCTCAGTTGGGCCTTCTGCAACAGGGTGTTGACGCTTGGGATCTTTGCTCTTGTGAGGACTTCGCTGTCTGTGTAATAGTCCATGATTTACACCATAAGTAGCCACTTGGAAAACGCCTGCATGCATGTTTGAACTGTCAGGTCAGGAAAATCCAATCATCTCTTTTGGCAGACATTTTGATGTGTCTATGCTACATGCTACAGGGGGCTACTGGAGGTGCAACATGCTCATGTTCTCTGTACAAATCACAGAGGCTAACTTGATCAATAATGAACAAATGCAAATAAGTAAACAAACTGTTCATTGTTTATTTGCAATAGTAATTATAATGCCATACAGGTTCATCAATATACGAGGTATACACACTAGGAAAGTTTGCAAAGTGTGGGGGGAAGTATCTCTGCAAATATGTATACACATACATATTATAATCATAACATCTCTACTCATTGCAGTCTTATTCACTCAATACCTTTTATTTGAGTAAACTTTACATTCATTTTTTAGATTTGTCTGAATTTGTCATTGGTTACAGCAAATGAGATTGGAAGTTTTGCTGTATTATATGACAATATAAACTGCTTTCATAAAATAAATATATCTCTTTTCAATTTTCACACAAATTAAAGCGAGCAAGTATTAAGTAAAATTGTGGTTTCATCAGAAACAGAACAATGTGATAACATTTTTAAAATTAAATTTGATTTTAACAGATCAATCAATTGATTTTAACAGAATGCAAAACATCCAATGGAAAAAGTACTTGTCATTACAAGTAAAAAAATTGATATTTATTAAACTAAGAAATGTTTAATGTTATTTTATTTCAATCTGGTCATATAAAAGTGAATAATTTACAATTAGTAAAAACAAAAGTTTTTTAATTTTTCTTTTTTTCATTGTTACTTAGAGATAATCTTACCATATGAAAGGGAATCATTGACAGTTACCAAACAAACCCGAACTACTATTGGAAGATTCACAGATGTGTGGATTTACAAATGAAAACAAAGAATCCATTTGACAGAAAAAGATCAATGCAGAAGAGTTGAGGCAAGTCAATGTAGACAGGAAACAAAACAATGAAATGTAATGTGTCTAAGGATTTAATTGCTTGATTTTGATTGCTATTTCCCTTTGTAGAACTGCCTTATTTTGTATTTCATCTTCTTTTTTTGTTCATTCTTAGACTTCAATTTGAAAATGTTCAAAGATATTATCAACAGCTTTTTACTGCTTACACACATTAAAATGTAAATGATGATCATCATTCAATAGCTTGCCCTGAGCAGAACTTTGTCACCCAAACAGTTCTTAGATTTTCTCTCTCTAGTAGGCCAGATGTCCCATATTTGCCATTATACTCAAATCATCAGGTACATCCTGAATCAATTTTCTCGGTAGTCTTCTTCTTCTCTTCCTTGCTGAAATGCCTCCTTCAATAATGATCTTTTCAACCCTTCATGTCTTTTCATATGCCCAAAAATTTTCTTATTTGTAGCATCAGGCAGTTTTCTTTGATTGTGTGTTTCTTCTAGATAACTCTATTTGTTCTTTACTCTGTCCATGATATACGGAGGACTTTTCTCTATCACTTATGTTAAAGAGCACATAAATAAGCATATACATGATAATACATGAGCTAAAACAACAAGGAATTCACTACAACAATAATAACTATATTTTTTGTATATTCTTGCACATTAATTATACTGTGTCCATATAATAACATATTAATGACTACAATCACTTGGATGCACTGATCTGAACATACATTATGGCATGTATAATCACAGTGCATTTACTCTCGTTAAAGGGTGGATAAAAATATTATTCATTTAGTACATTTCAATAATACAATAATCATGTGAGTTTGTCTTCATAATCTGTGTCCACTTTTACACATTTAATCTGTCTATATATCATGTATCTATCTGAGTACATGTCCATTTACCTCTGAACTATGTCTGATTGTTTTGTCATGTACTTTGCATACATAATCTGTGTGCACAATTTGTCAATCTGCTGCATTTTCTATTTATATTTGACAAGTCAGAAAAAAATGCATAAATACATTATAAGCATTTCGTTCATCATCATGAGCCATGTCAGCTGGCGAAGGTGATCATTGATCTCCACACACATCTGTCCTTAGTGCTGACTATTATTTTGGATGTTGACACTTTTCAATGCCACAAAACAAGACTGTTCAGAATTTTCTTTCTTTGTCATCATTTGTCTCATCTCCCATTGATTTTATGGCATTCATAATGTGTTATAAATCTCCCTTTCTTATCACATGCTAAAAAATGATGACTACCTCTTTCTTATATTGATAAGTTTCTAAGCCTTGACCTATTTCAACAGTAAACATTTTAGCAGTCAATGGAATTTTTAGCATTCTCATGTAAAACCACATTTTTGTGGCCTCTAGAAATTTTGTTATCTGCTTATTTATTGACCATGACTCACATTAATATGTCAATGTTAGCACTGTAGCACTGAAGACCTCTCTTTTTGAATTCAGTTGACAATCTGTATGTATGGCTTTTTTATCTTTGCAGACGGCCAATAGCAAGGAGGAAGTGTAATCTCCATTTATGCCTAGCCTGGGCAACTGATATTGGAAATGTGCTTTGCCTATTTTGCACAAACCTCCTCTCTACCGTACTGCTTCATCCAAATTAAAGACAAAGTCCATATGTTTGGAATCAAACAGGGTTTGCAGTAGTTGTCAGAAGATGGAATGGAATACACACACATAACCATCAACTGCCTTAGGGTAATTGACAATGACTTGTTGCATATAGTGTTATTCATTTTCTGAAATATTGTTTTGATTGGATCTTATTTTACTTGTTATTTCTGATCTGCATCTACCATCTGATATCTTCAGGGTGGCAAGGTATTTAAGCGGATGGGTATTTGTGTTAGCTCTGTCTCCTTTACTTTGATGGTGAAGTTTAACCTTTTGAACCCGCCCTCCCGATATTACGGTATTATCATTAGTACATGTATACCCGGGTGCCTACATATCGGGATGAGAACCCCTCCTCGTTATTTGTTGGTGTTCAGCGATAACTTGTGTACTAGTGTGACGTCAAACACAAGAAATGCTTCCTGAAAGATTTATCTAAATGGCGGTTTGCATCGTGTTTTGAAACATAGTGATTTGATAATTGTTTATTAATTTTTTAAAAGATGAAACGACACGCTGAAAATTTCGGAAATGGTCACTCGAAAAGGAGTACAACAGAGCAAGCTGTTGAACTTCTTTTAAATGATTCTGAAGATGAATTAGACTTAGAATATGATTATTCTGATAATGAAATCAAAAGTCAGTCGGATGATCATTTAGAAGAAGAATATAACAAACATGTCAGTGACTTTCCAAACATGGATTACAAAAACAGACCAGTCAAGAAAGTGAAGACACAATTTTGGTGCAAATTTTGTCAAAATTTCCTGTGTCTAAAGGAAGGATCTACATGTTGGGAAGACTGGCATAGTAAGCAGGAATACTGGAGATGATGGGGTAAGTCAATAAAAATTTTTTAGGACACTTAACTCTTTCCACGCCCATTTATTTTCTCAATTTTTAAGCAGTTAATTCAAGGAAGTAAAAAAAAAATTTTTTTTTAAATTACGATCTCAACTACTCGTCAATAAATAAACATATATATCTTATTATATACTAAATTAAAGAAAACTGGACAACCCAATAGAATAACAAGGTTGAAAAGTAGTATAAGTAAAACAGTAGAAGTAAAACTAGAAAGACTTCTTATAAGGGAAGCAACTCTATGGCGCAGTGTGCGCTTAAAGCGTGCAACGGATTTCCGCCGTGGCGCAGTGTGCGGCTTAAAGCGTGGAAAGAGTTAATTCTGCCAATCTATCTTGTTTTTCAAACAATTCTGATATGTGCTGTTTTGCTCAGGAGCCCAGGGAGAGGGTTTTAAGGTTATAGTTGGCCAGGGTTCAAAGGGTTAATGGACTCTGCCTTTCTGAGATGATCGTAACTTCTGTCTCCTTGCTAAGGTCGTAAAAGAAAAAGATGTAGGTCTTTTTATTTTCTGTCAGAAAGCATATTAATTAGTTCCTGGAGCTCTACTTCATATTTTGCTATCAAGTATTTGGATGCAATGATAAATTAGTAATACAGGACATAATAGACACACTAATCATTCTTATAGGCAAAGATTAAAAAAGAAGATTGTCTAATTTCTTCTATACAATAAAAAAAACTAGTTATTAGGAATATTTTATGCAATACATTTAGATAACAACTTTCAGATCTCAATATTTGAACACTTTCACAGGAACCAGTTCATTGTGGGCTTATTCAGCACAATGAAACGGTCACACACTTCATAAGGACTGCAGCATTTTCGAGACGACATCGAGCATGACTATGGAGATTACCGCTGCCTCCAGGGCTTTGTCATGAGTGGCTGAGCAACAGGTAACCCATACAATTATCATATCAGACTCAATGAATATGCTACAAATGATTGAATCTGGAAGTCTGTGCGTAGAATGGATGGACATCATTCGGAGATCACATCTCAACAAAATGACTTGGCTGTACACACATGGACATGCTGGAGTGAAGGGTAATGAGCGTGCTGACTTTCTTGCAAACAATGCCTTCGACTCAAGTGGGCAGAAGTATGGACAGAGCCGATGTCATCAATGCTGTACGCTTTCAATTATGTGACATGGGCAAGTCTCAGACACAGGAACGAGTTCGAGAATTAAGCGTTAAGTTTGGACATGCCAGACAGTGTCGTCTTCATGGTAGAGAGAGAAGATATACTAATCAACTTCTCATGGGTGCGGTGAGCAAATGGACTTTGGGATGGCTGACGTAGCGGAGGACAGAGCATGAATGGGAATGCCCAATGTACCATGACGTCAATCGCAAAAAATAACATAACATAACCTTCACAGGAAACGAATCTTGTTTTCTGTAAGTTGTTGAAACTGACATAACATGAATAACTATTATCTAGGAACAGAATGGTCTTCACCCATTGTTAGGGATGAATAATAACGTTAACGTTAAATAATGCATGTAATATTTTTTTTAAAAGTCACATTTTCACATCAGTTACAATTTATTTGGTAAGAGTAAAATATTTATATGGTAAGTACAAATAGTAATATAATATAGCCATTAAGTGATTCATTCCTTTAACTCATTCCATACTAACTGCCAAGATTGTTTATTAAAATAATCAAAATACCGCACACAACACCAAGCATTGTTTTATGTAAAATTAGTGCTAAAATTACACCAACACATTCTGATATATTTAATGGTTTTATCTACAACAAAGCTATTTATTTTTACATTTTGATTTGATCAGGAGTTTGGTAACATTTGTTAATGGGATATAATTTTTATATTTTTAAAGCTGGAAATTGTGAAATAAAATTTAATTTGGCTACATCATGTTTGTAAATTTAGTAGTGAATGTGTTAAATGTAGTTCAAATATAATTATTTGTCATACATATTTCCTAATATATGCTAGTGGTTTGTATATTATCATGCATATTTGTCACTTCTATTTGCTGATGCAATTGTGTTTAGTAGTTTTTCTCCAATGCTATTTTCAACGGCCGAATACTTCTTATTATCTATCTATATCTACATGAATCCTACATTTGTTAAAGATTATTTATCTCATTCACTTGTAAAGACAATGTCAATGAAAGTAGATTCCTTCAATCAGAATTTGGTCTCTTTCTTTACATTAAACTTCAGGATTAGCTAAGAGCATCTTACTTAGTCATCACTGTAGATCCTTCAGGGAGTCACAATATTGTTCAGTAAATTATAAACTATTTGTTGACAATGTTTATAAAATCTGGACAGTATGAAAACTAAGCTAAAAGTTCTTGGTAATATTGTACAAGTTGTTTGCCAATTTGAATTGTAGTTGGACGCTGCTTAGGATTCTGGTCCCAACTTTTCTTCATCAGGTCTGCCCAAAATTGTGGGGGAGAATGAACCATTGTTAGACTTGGTCGCCATCCAGCATCAATGGAAACCTGGCAAGCATAACAATAATGAAAAGAATTATTATTTGAAATTGACATATAAAAAATATAACTAAGAAGAAATTATGAAGACAAACTAAATAAAATATACATAGTTTGTTATATCAATAGACCAGGTCATTATATTTCGACTATGCACCGGACACTGCAGACTCAACAAACACTTATATAGACTAGGAATAAGTCAAACAGCTCTCTGCCAGTGTCAGCAGAACATATCCTGCAAGACTGTCCTCTCCTGGGTGAGCTGAGAAGCAACATGTGGCCACACACAGTCGACCTGAAAACTAAGCTTTGGGGAAACCTGACAGACCTGAAGCTGACTTCCCAGTTTGTGGTCCACAGTAAATTAAGTGCATGACCAGAGATCGCTAAAGAAGAAGATATCAATATTATAGCACTGCAGGCAGACTTGTAGGTAATCAGCTTCCCCTATGACAGATAAGCATTCTGATAGTTCCTGTAGCCTGCTGGTTAAACACACTTCCATTCTGTCTTTCACATGCCCTTTTGTATTTGTGGAATATTTGATTACAAAATGCTTCAATCGTAGTATAGATACATCATTAGTTGCTATGTCCTCAGCCAACTTGATGTTGTTAATCAGCTGTATGCAGCATATCACTCTATTATCTTCAATACCCTTACTGTAAAACTGTCTCATTGTGCTAAAATAGCAAGAGACAAAGATAAGATCTAATTTAGTCAAACTTCAATGGAGAAATGATATGTGTCCTGAACTTAATATGAGTGTCTTGGAACACAATTAATCACAACACTTACCAAAGTGAATTTATTATGAAGATCATAACAGTTTTCTTTCATTATCAAAGAGGGGTGCACAGGCCATCAGCAACCTTCTCCAAGAAATACGATGCTGCGCAATTTACTTCAGCTTTTCTCTGTACTTTCAATATCAACCACTTGATTGGTCTCTTCTCTACATATTATTTGACCGACTCATCTCTCTCATTTCTTAGGGGTTTCATGACAGTTTTTTCTCTTTTGTTTGCCCGCTATAAATTCAGGCGTAGTTATGGCATCTAATTTGACACCTCTTACTAATTTTTGTGTGAAGGCTTGTTTTCTTTATCATCAGTGTCTCTCACCATTCAGGTGAGCTTTACTTTGACTGCAGAGGTACTTGTAATTTAGATACCCAAGTAAAGGATCAGGAACCTATAGTCCAACCGTGTGCACACTAAGAATATTTACCCAAGCTGAATTTGAAAAACGCAATTTTCACCGCACAAGGTCACTAGAGCAGCCTATTATCAACTTTGCTATTGGTGACCCCGTTTCATGGCAGTGAATGTCTGATAATGCTACTTAAAGGCTTTAATAGTGTGCCACCTATTTATCACTATCTAAAAATCATAAAGGTCTAATGGTCAATTCCAAGTAACTGTATTTCTTATCTTCATATTATAAATGTATTCAAAGGAAGACTTACAGTAGATTAATATGGCAATGAGAGAGCAGACATTTGTTATTAACATCATTTATCGTTGAGGATGGATAAGGGAGGTATCCTCCTGTCTCTTGAGAACTTTTTGGATGAGGACACTCAAATTGATGATCAATTAATTAATCGAGCAATTTATCAAACAAATTAATCAATCGAGCGATTTAAGGAGTTTGAAACTACATTTTGTAAACATAGACTGGATGCCTGAAGAGAAATGTGAGAAGTGTGTTTAACGAGGAAGCCACAGGAACCATCAGATTGCATACCCTTTGACATCTGTTGGGGTAGACTGAGCAATTATGGGTTTGTCCTAATTGCTATAAAATTCCTTTTATGTCTTATGACAAATATGTCTTGTTTTTGTGCAAAATTCTTTTTCATTATTGTTTATTTTTAGAGGATTAAAGACTATTTAAGCCAAAGTATACTTCTGTCAACCAAAGAACATGTCTTCTTTTGGTTATATTTGGGCATATTTGTCAACAGACGTAAAAAGAAAATTAATTTTTACGGAGAATCCAATTAGAAAAGCTACCTTTATTTTCGGAATTATTTTTTAAATACACAAGTTAACAAGTCTTATCTAAAAATTATTGTTGTGTATAACATTAATTTTTGCATAAATAATTTATTGATTGTTTATCTCTGTTATATGCACTTTATTGTTCTGTATAAATTCTAGAATGAATGTTTATTGGTTACTGATTCATCATCATAGCACTCGGGCAATACGGAAGAGTGTTGAGGAATATCATGATAAAAAAAAGAGTGTTACAACAACTAGGAATTAAAAAAAGAATACTCACCTTCAGTCCACCTTGAATCTCCAAAGATGCATATTTTGCAAGATCTTTTCCATACCACAATTCCCACATGATCATTGCCAAACTGTAGTGACGAAAAATAATATTTTTGAAATGTGTATCATTTGCTGCTAGGATTTTCATTTAAACCAATCATGTTAACTGTTAGATTGCAAGAGCTTGGATTGAAGAGGTCAGAAAAGAACAGTGCAACAAGTATAAAAGTAGGCTCATCAATTCAACATCGAACTGGCATAGTTAGATACTGGACCAGTTGGAGATATTACGAAGGAGTTCAGAGCACCTATGGACATGTCTGGAATGCAATGAAGATATTCCAAACTGAAACTGAATTATTTACTGCTATACGTTTGAAGTTGAAGTAAGGCTTGTCTGAATCACTGGTTAACAGAAAAGCAAACATTTATTGTAAAAATCAATCATATGCGCCATATTGGGTGCCATGCATGCACCAATGTTTGAAGCGGATGAATGGAAACAATTATTAATTTACTTTGAATATTGATTGTAATAGTCAACTAAGTTTAGGAAATCTGATCATCAATATATTTATAAAAAATAAAATGTTAACTTTACTAGCAACATTAGCAGTTATGTTTCTCCTTCTTATTTTCTCTAATAGTACCACTTTATAAGCCACTCTTTGCATACTCTAATATAACCACTTTGAAAGCCATACTTAACTTGCTCTAGTGTAACCACTTTATAAACCACACTGTTTGCTGTAAAATAGCTACTTTATAAACCACATTTACATAAATCTGATTCTCCTGGAATGCTGAATTTAATGACTATTATAAATGGTAATCTGTAAAACAGCTAACACCAGTGGAGGAAACAACCTTGGGGAACTCTTAGATTAATTTCTTTTTGCTGACGATCAGGCAATCATATCAACAACAGAAGAACAGCTACAGGAACACATCAACAGACTCCAGTTAACATACAATGAATGCAATATGAGAATAAACATCAACAAAACCGAAGTAATGACATTCGCAAGAGAGGAAAACACTGCCAATATCTCCATCGACAATCGCCCATTAAAACAAGTCAAATACTTTACATACATAGGGAGCATTTTTTCAGCAAATGGAAGAATATCTAATGAAATCCAAAACAGATGCAACAAAGCAAATCAAATTATAGGACAAATGGCACCAATTTTAAAATGTCAACATGTCAACATGAACACTAAAATAACATCGTTCAACACAATCTTTGTCCCAAAATTATGCTATCAGTGCCAAACATGGACACTGACATCAAATGACAGAAGAAAACTAGTCACGACAGAGATGAAGTGTCTACGCAGAATGCTGGGGGTAACGAGAAGAGACCGGTTGAGAAATGAAGACATCAGGAAAAAAGTGGGTACAAAGTCAGTACTGAACTTCAAATTAAATGGTTCGGCCACATAAGCAGATTACCAATAGACAGTGCACCTCAAAGATTAACCTTTTGAACCCGCCCTCCCGATATTACGGTATTTTCATTAGTACACGTATACCCGGGGTGCCTACATATCGGGATGAGAATCCCTCCTCGTTATTTGTCGGTGTTCAGCGATAACTTGTGTACTAGTGTGACGTCAAACACAGGAAATGTTTCCCTTAAAGGTTTATCTAAATGGCGGTTTGCATCGTGTTTGCAAACATAGTGATTTGATATTTGTTTATTAATTTTAAAAGATGAAACGACACGCTGAAAATTTTGGAAATGGTCACTCAAAAAGGATAGCAACAGAGCAAGATGTTGAACTTCTTTTAAATGATTCTGAAGATGAATTAGACTTAGAATATGATTATTCTGATAACGAAATCGAAAGTGAGGCGGATGATTATTTAGAAGAAGAATTATTTGAACCGACTGATGTTCAAATATAACAAACATGTCAGTGACTTTCCAAACATGGATTACAAAGACAAACCAGTCAAGAAAGTGAAGACACAATTGTGGTGCACATTTTGTCGAAATTTCCTGTGTCTAAAGGAAGGATCTACATGTTGGGAAGACTGGCATAGTAAGCAGAAATACTGGAGATGATGGGGTAAGTCGATAAAAATTATAGGACACTTAATTCTGCCAATCTATCTTGTTTTCAAACAATTCTGATATGTGCTGTTTTTGCTCAGGAGCCCAGGGGAGAGAGTTTTTTAAAGGGATAGTTGGCCAGGGTTCAAAGGGTTAATGTTGCTCTGATACAATGGATACAAAACAAAAGGCCGGCCATGCAAAAGATGGACCTCAGAGATAACAGAGGTGACGAAAGACACTATTTATGAAGTGTACACAAGGGCTTGTTCTATAAATCTTTTCTTAACCTGATGCTGTGAGGCAAAACAGGATTGGAGAAAAGAAAAAAAAAAAAGATAAATGATAAGTTTCAGTCCTAAGTTTCTTTGGAAATAGTAAGGATAAGAAGCTGAGAGAGAAGAGACAAGCATCTTCCTAATTAGAGTCTTTGAATATCATAAAAGTTACTGGTTTTACTTTGCATTTGCATAATTGTGACGTCGATGATAGCATCCTGTTAGTCTCTCTCTCGAGAGAGAGAAGATGGATATTGCACTTATGGTGGAATTTATTTCTGCTTTCTCTTGACACATTTTATGTCAGCAAGTTGTGTGAGTCTGACTTTATCCATTTTAGGGCTTATCTTCAGCTGGACCTGTCCGTGACAAGCTTCTTTAAGTCTTATGTTTTATATCAAGTACTTTCAAGTCTTGCTTGCATATGTCATTTTAATGAAGGAAGGGTTAACAAACAACTCTTTTACTAGTAGTCAAGTTTGCCATATAGAATATCCTTGAGAATTTTACCATCATCCATCCGGGTAAGGAGACCCAGCCGTCTTAGGTGGCATTGGTGGATAAGGGCATCTGTGCTTGAGAACCCAGCATATAGTTATATCATTAGTGAAATATATATATTTATATATATATATATATATATATATATATATATATATATATATATATATATATATATATATATATATATAATTGCAAGTACAAATGATGCACAGTGAAGTAACCGAGACCATGTTAGACAAATACAAACAACAGAAAATACTACACAGTTACCTGTAAATATCAGCTTTGGTGTCATACTTGTCATTGAGCAAGAGAATTTCAGGTGCCATGTAGACAGGTGTACCAATGCCACAGGTAATAATGTCTTTAACTTTCTTAGCTAGCCCAAAATCAGCAATTTTCACTTCACCTTTGGCATTGAGCTTAAGAAAAAGATAATGTAACACATGATTTAGTAATGGAATACAACAGGTTTTAGGCCATAAATTAAACTATGATATTAGTTGACATACAAAAAATGGAAATGATAGATAAGTGTTCACTGAATATAATTTCTATCTTACAGAACTTTTATAGAACAAAGCAGACATTAACTACAAAGTGTTGCATCATGCACATATTTCCCCGTCATGTTTGGCCATGCACTGCAAACTGCTACACAATTTGTTTTATTGAAAAATTATCTCTAGATTTACGCAAACAAATTTGGACCATCACAGGTTCTTAATTTGGTCTTTTGCTTTATGTTAGTTTATGATAAATACATATTGATATGTCTACAAGATTACATATCGTATATTAACTTGTGGTAATATATTAGAAAACCAGATCTTAATTTATTATGGAACTTTTTATATTCTTCTATAAAACCACATCATGTTTGTTTGTTATGTAGGTGATTAAAGCATCTTTAAGCATATGTAAAACACGTAATCACAAAGTACTGTAGTTTTACAAATTACAAAAACAATGACAAAATACAGCAACGTTTCAACCAACAAGGCTTTTATCAAGCAAATGAACAACAGGAGTGATAAATTTTAAAAAACAAATGGACGACTACATACAAACGTTTCTAATGAAAATCTGGGAATAAAAACGAATAACGAAATAAATGTAACACAAAAACACACATAAAAACTAGAAATAGAACGGAAGAGAAACAATGAAAAATCTAGTAAATATATAACTTGAATACATGCAACATATACCCATATAGATTACAAGGCATGGGAAGAGAAAGTACTAAGAAGCATAGGAATGTAATACGTTGAGCCTACGTGGTCGCAAGGTACCATACAAAGAAATCAACCGATTCTCCAGAGCAAATCGACTGCGATCATCCGAGGAACATGATCGGATGGCTGTGACCCGGACATCGTGAGCTCCTAAATGGCCAGTATCATTGAAATGGGTGGCTACAGCGGTCACAGAGCATTGTCGTATGTCGCGCAAGTGTTGAGCGAATCGCTCACTGAACCTCTTGCCTGTCTCGCCGATATAAGCCTTGTTACACCGCTTACAGATAATGGCATAGATAAGATTACGGGACTCGCATGTGAAAGCATCGTCAATAAGAAACATGGCTAAAGGAAAAGATACAGTACGGGTCTGTATCACATAAGCACACGTGTTGCAACGCCGACGGCCACACTGGACAGTGCCAAAATCTATGCCTTCCCATGCCTTGTAATCTATATGGGTATATGTTGCATGTATTCAAGTTATATATTTACTAGATTTTTCATTGCTTCTCTTCCGTACTATTTCTAGTTTTTATGTGTTTTTTGTGTTACATTTATTTCGTTATTCGTTTTTATTCCCATATTTTCATTAGAAAAGTTTGTATTTAGTCGTCCATTTGTTTTTTAAATTTGTCACTCCTGTTGTTCGTTTGCTTGATAAAAGCCTTGTTGGTCGAAACGTTGCTGTATTTTGTCATTGTTTTGTAATTTGTAAAACTACAGTACTTGTGATTACATGTTTTGCCAATCAAATAGTTTTACTGCAGTCTCATCTATTTTAAGCATATGTACACCTTTTCAACCTAAGAACAAGTTCTTTTTTTTGGTTATATCAGAGCATGTAGGAAAACAAACATAATAAATAAAAAATAAACTCCTTGAGAATAATCTAAAGTTGTTGATAAACCACATCTCCCTATCTATAAATTGCACATAGATCAAATTATTTTAATACAAAGTCACTTTATTCCAACCAAGATGTTGTATCTCTAGATCAAATTATTTTAAAATAATACAGTAGATTAAAAAAATTAAACTTACTAGAACATTCTCAGGTTTCAGATCTCTGTGGACAACAGATTTATGATGGAGGTATGCCAAGCCATTACAGACTTGAATTGTATAGTTGGCCATGATCTTAATTGCTTCCATTTGCCGCACAGGGTTTTTTCCTAGCGTGCTTGGAGAGTTCTCAATATCTATACACTTTCCCTGTAGCAATATTTCAGAATTTTCAATTATTGAAACTATTTTAAACTGTTTTTAGTCACTGAGAATGAAAATAAATAAACATTAATTCTACAGTAAATGGAAACAAATGATCAAGCAGTAGTTGTAGCCTTATATTTTACAAGAATTTAAGTTAAATCATGACTTGAAGGTAATTTATTAAATTTATTATATCTTCTGTGCACACTCTTAGATAATAATAATAATAATTCCTCTCGTACCATTATACATTACATAGGGCCTGCAAGTAATTTCTCCATACCGCTCTATCCTGGACAACTCACTCAATCTCCTCCATGGAACTGAGACAGATATTTCCTGCCTCTCTCAGCAAAGTTCGTTTCAGGGTCTCCTTAGGTCAACCTCTCTTTCTTGAACCCTTTGCATCCCACTTCAATGCCTGCTTTGATATTCGTTGATCATTTCTCCTCAAGGTGTGTCCAACATATCTCCATCTTCTCTTTCTTATAACAGTTGTCACTAGTGGTTGACCAGACATGTCTCTGATTTCATCACTTCTTTTGAATTCGTTCCGTTTTATATTCATTATTTTTCGCAGACATCTATTTTCAAATGCATTCAACTTGCTTGCTATATCTTTAGTCATTTTCCAATTCTCGATGGCATATGTTAGGATTGATACAACATTTGAATAGAAAATTCGTAATTTAGTTTTAATACTATATAACTAGCAGTTCCATATTTCATTTAGACTTTTTAAAAGCTGATGTTGCTTTGCCAATTCGTATCATAATTTCTTTTTACCATTTCCTGTCCAATCAAAATTGCTACCTAAATATGTGAACTGCTCTGTTATTTTTATCATTTTAGATTCCAGGGTGATATCTGCATTACTTGCCATAGATGTCTTCATTATATTTGTTTTTTCATAATTTATCTGCAGTCCAACTTTTGATGCTATAGATGACAAGTTGTCTGTTTTTCTTTGCATATCTTCGTTGTTTCTACTTAACAAGGCAATATCATCTGCAAAATCCAAATCTTCTAGTTGACTATTTTCTACCCAATCAATGCCAGTTTCACCCCTGCAATATTTTTGTATCACCCAGTCAATGGCCACTCCAAACAATAGTGGAGATAGAATACAGCCTTGCTTTACTCCGGTTTCAACCATAAACCAGTCGCTGTGTCCACCATCAGTGCGAACTGTACACTGTGAACCATCATGGAGGCTCTTAATAATGTTTATTATTTTGTCTGGTATTCCATAGCATCTCAGAATATTCCACAGGAAACTATCAAAGGCTTTTTAAAATAGATGGAATTTAGTATAAGTGGTTGTTGCTTCTCAATATGTTCCTCCAAAATTAGTCGTAGGGTAATTATTTGGTCTAAGCAGCTTCTCCCAGGTCTAAAACCAGCTTGTTCTTCTCTCAGGGTTGTGTCCACTGCTCCTTTGATTCTATTAAGAATGATTTTTCAGAAAGTCTTGGTCATTACTGATAACAGAGTGATCCCTCTCCAGTTGTTGCAATCTTTGAGATCATCTTTTTGGGGGATCTTAACAATTATTCCCTTTTTCCATTGATCTGGGACAGTTTCTTCATCCCATACTTTATTAAATAGTTCTTGAACCTGGCTAATAGTTGTATCATTAGCCGCTTTGAGCATTTCTGCAGTAATGTTGTCATCACCCGCTGCCTTATTGTTTATCAAGGAATGGATTGCCTCCTTGACCTCAGCTACACTTATCATTTCTTCGTTAATTGGTAGGAGCTGTTTCTTGCCTCTTCGTCAAACTTGAGTAGTACTGGTGGATCAGGTTTATTTAATATTTCTTCAAAATGTTCACACTCTTAGATGCCAACTTGAAAATGTTCAAAGAAAGCAATGATGAAACTAAAATTTTCTTCTGCACATATACAATTTTCTCCTTTTTTCCTAACTACTTTCCTAAGAATTTAACTGATAACATGTTTTACATTACTTTGCATTTTCTTATACACTTAGCAAAGTCTGTTAAATGACACAATTTTTTAAAGCTGACTGTTGCCCGTGTCTGTCTTCTTCATTGCTTATTTTTTTGGATAAGAAACAACAAGAAGTCATTGGTTTGATATGGCTAATGAAACGTTTTAAAGCAATAATACAATCTCCGCACCTTAATAGGTAAGTGACCATCCTTTTCAGATTGCTCCAAGTCTCACACATGTGGTGCTGGAGCCCTCAAGGGAATCAAAAAATAGTACCACTTCAGTTTTAGTTTGGAATATCTTCATTGCACTCCGGACATGTCCATAGGTGCTCCGATCTCCTTCTGCAATATCTCCATCAGCGTCCATCGACTGACCGTACCAGTTCTATTTTGATTGATGAGCCTACTCGTATACCTGTTGTACCGTTCTTTTCTTGCCACACCAATCTTCAAACCCAGTTCTCACATTCTAGTAGTTGACATGGATAGTACCACTGTGACCCTACAAGGCATATTGTAAGATGTCGCCAGGGGAGCAAATAATAGTACCACTGCGACCCTACAAGGCATATTGTAAGATGTCGCCAGGGGAGCAAAGAATAGTACCACTGCGACCTACAAGGCATATTGTAAGATGTCGCCAGGGGAGCAAAGAATAGTACCACTGCGACCTACAAGGCATATTGTAAGATGTCGCCAGGGGAGCAAAGAATAGTACCACTGTGACCCTACAAGGCATATTGTAAGATGTCGCCAGGGCAGCAAAGAATAGTACCACTGCGACCCTACAAGGCATATTGTAAGATGTCGCCAGGGGAGCAAAGAATAGTACCACTGCGACCCTACAAGGCATATTGTAAGATGTCGCCAGGGGAGCAAAGAATAGTACCACTGTGACCCTACAAGGCATATTGTAAGATGTCGCCAGGGCAGCAAAGAATAGTACCACTGCGACCCTACAAGGCATATTAGTAGATGGCCAGGGCAAAGAATAGTACCACTGTGACCCTACAAGGCATATTGTAAGATGTCGCCAGGGCAGCAAAGAATAGTACCACTGCGACCCTACAAGGCATATTGTAAGATGTCGCCAGGGGAGCAAAGAATAGTACCACTGCGACCCTACAAGGCATATTGTAAGATGTCGCCAGGGGAGCAAAGAATAGTACCACTGTGACCCTACAAGGCATATTGTAAGATGTCGCCAGGGGAGCAAAGAATAGTACCACTGCGACCTACAAGGCATATTGTAAGATGTCGCCAGGAGCAAAGAATAGTACCACTGTGACCCTACAAGGCATATTGTAAGATGTCGCCAGGGCAGCAAAGAATAGTACCACTGTGACCCTACAAGGCATATTGTAAGATGTCGCCAGGGCAGCAAAGAATAGTACCACTGTGACCCTACAAGGCATACTGTAAGATGTCGCCAGGGGAGCAAAGAATAGTACCACTGCGACCCTACAAGGCATATTGTAAGATGTCGCCAGGGGAGCAAAGAATAGTACCACTGCGACCCTACAAGGCATATTGTAAGATGTCGCCAGGGGAGCAAAGAATAGTACCACTGTGACCCTACAAGGCATATTGTAAGATGTCGCCAGGGGAGCAAAGAATAGTACCACTGTGACCCTACAAGGCATACTGTAAGATGTCGCCAGGGGAGCAAAGAATAGTACCACTGCGACCTACAAGGCATATTGTAAGATGTCGCCAGGGGAGCAAAGAATAGTACCACTGCGACCTACAAGGCATACTGTAAGATGTCGCCAGGGGAGCAAAGAATAGTACCACTGCGACCTACAAGGCATATTGTAAGATGTCGCCAGGGGAGCAAAGAATAGTACCACTGCGACCTACAAGGCATACTGTAAGATGTCGCCAGGGGAGCAAAGAATAGTACCACTGCGACCTACAAGGCATACTGTAAGATGTCGCCAGGGGAGCAAAGAATAGTACCACTGCGACCTACAAGGCATACTGTAAGATGTCGCCAGGGGAGCAAAGAATAGTACCACTGCGACCTACAAGGCATACTGTAAGATGTCGCCAGGGGAGCAAAGAATAGTACCACTGCGACCTACAAGGCATACTGTAAGATGTCGCCAGGGGAGCAAAGAATAGTACCACTGCGACCTACAAGGCATATTGTAAGATGTCGCCAGGGGAGCAAAGAATAGTACCACTGCGACCTACAAGGCATATTGTAAGATGTCGCCAGGGGAGCAAAGAATAGTACCACTGCGACCTACAAGGCATATTGTAAGATGTCGCCAGGAGCAAAGAATAGTACCACTGCGACCTACAAGGCATACTGTAAGATGTCGCCAGGGGAGCAAAGAATAGTACCACTGCGACCTACAAGGCATATTGTAAGATGTCGCAGGAGCAAAGAATAGTACCACTGCGACCTACAAGGCATGTTGTAAGATGTCGCCAGGGGAGCAAAGAATAGTACCACTGTGACCCTACAAGGCATATTGTAAGATGTCGCCAGGGCAGCAAAGAATAGTACCACTGCGACCCTACAAGGCATATTGTAAGATGTCGCAGGAGCAAAGAATAGTACCACTGCGACCCTACAAGGCATATTGTAAGATGTCGCCAGGGGAGCAAAGAATAGTACCACTGCGACCTACAAGGCATATTGTAAGATGTCGCCAGGGGAGCAAAGAATAGTACCACTGCGACCTACAAGGCATATTGTAAGATGTCGCCAGGGGAGCAAAGAATAGTACCACTGTGACCCTACAAGGCATACTGTAAGATGTCGCCAGGGGAGCAAAGAATAGTACCACTGTGACCCTACAAGGCATATTGTAAGATGTCGCCAGGGGAGCAAAGAATAGTACCACTGTGACCCTACAAGGCATATTGTAAGATGTCGCCAGGGGAGCAAAGAATAGTACCACTGCGACCTACAAGGCATACTGTAAGATGTCGCCAGGGGAGCAAAGAATAGTACCACTGCGACCTACAAGGCATATTGTAAGATGTCGCCAGGAGCAAAGAATAGTACCACTGTGACCCTACAAGGCATACTGTAAGATGTCGCCAGGGGAGCAAAGAATAGTACCACTGCGACCTACAAGGCATATTGTAAGATGTCGCCAGGGGAGCAAAGAATAGTACCACTGCGACCTACAAGGCATATTGTAAGATGTCGCCAGGAGCAAAGAATAGTACCACTGCGACCTACAAGGCATATTGTAAGATGTCGCCAGGGGAGCAAAGAATAGTACCACTGCGACCTACAAGGCATATTGTAAGATGTCGCCAGGGGAGCAAAGAATAGTACCACTGCGACCTACAAGGCATATTGTAAGATGTCGCCAGGGGAGCAAAGAATAGTACCACTGCGACCTACAAGGCATATTGTAAGATGTCGCCAGGGGAGCAAAGAATAGTACCACTGCGACCTACAAGGCATACTGTAAGATGTCGCCAGGGGAGCAAAGAATAGTACCACTGTGACCCTACAAGGCATATTGTAAGATGTCGCCAGGGCAGCAAAGAATAGTACCACTGGGACCCTACAAGGCATACTGTAAGATGTCGCCAGGGCAGCAAAGAATAGTACCACTGCGACCCTACAAGGCATATTGTAAGATGTCGCCAGGGGAGCAAAGAATAGTACCACTGCGACCCTACAAGGCATATTGTAAGATGTCGCCGAGAAGAATAGCATGAAAGGGTATTGAAGATGCAGGACAATAGTACCACTGCGACCTACAAGGCATATTGTAAGATGTCGCCAGGGGAGCAAAGAATAGTACCACTGCGACCTACAAGGCATATTGTAAGATGTCGCCAGGGGAGCAAAGAATAGTACCACTGCGACCTACAAGGCATATTGTAAGATGTCGCCAGGAGCAAAGAATAGTACCACTGTGACCCTACAAGGCATATTGTAAGATGTCGCCAGGGGAGCAAAGAATAGTACCACTGCGACCTACAAGGCATATTGTAAGATGTCGCCAGGGGAGCAAAGAATAGTACCACTGCGACCCTACAAGGCATATTGTAAGATGTCGCCAGGGGAGCAAAGAATAGTACCACTGCGACCTACAAGGCATATTGTAAGATGTCGCCAGGGGAGCAAAGAATAGTACCACTGCGACCTACAAGGCATATTGTAAGATGTCGCCAGGAGCAAAGAATAGTACCACTGCGACCTACAAGGCATGTTGTAAGATGTCGCCAGGGGAGCAAAGAATAGTACCACTGCGACCCTACAAGGCATATTGTAAGATGTCGCCAGGGGAGCAAAGAATAGTACCACTGCGACCCTACAAGGCATATTGTAAGATGTCGCCAGGGGAGCAAAGAATAGTACCACTGTGACCCTACAAGGCATATTGTAAGATGTCGCCAGGGCAGCAAAGAATAGTACCACTGTGACCCTACAAGGCATATTGTAAGATGTCGCCAGGGGAGCAAAGAATAGTACCACTGTGACCCTACAAGGCATACTGTAAGATGTCGCCAGGGGAGCAAAGAATAGTACCACTGTGACCCTACAAGGCATACTGTAAGATGTCGCCAGGGGAGCAAAGAATAGTACCACTGCGACCCTACAAGGCATATTGTAAGATGTCGCCAGGGGAGCAAAGAATAGTACCACTGTGACCCTACAAGGCATATTGTAAGATGTCGCCAGGGCAGCAAAGAATAGTACCACTGTGACCCTACAAGGCATATTGTAAGATGTCGCCAGGGCAGCAAAGAATAGTACCACTGTGACCCTACAAGGCATATTGTAAGATGTCGCCAGGGGAGCAAAGAATAGTACCACTGTGACCCTACAAGGCATACTGTAAGATGTCGCCAGGGGAGCAAAGAATAGTACCACTGCGACCCTACAAGGCATATTGTAAGATGTCGCCAGGGGAGCAAAGAATAGTACCACTGTGACCCTACAAGGCATATTGTAAGATGTCGCCAGGGCAGCAAAGAATAGTACCACTGTGACCCTACAAGGCATATTGTAAGATGTCGCCAGGGGAGCAAAGAATAGTACCACTGTGACCCTACAAGGCATATTGTAAGATGTCGCCAGGGCAGCAAAGAATAGTACCACTGCGACCTACAAGGCATATTGTAAGATGTCGCCAGGGGAGCAAAGAATAGTACCACTGTGACCCTACAAGGCATATTGTAAGATGTCGCCAGGGGAGCAAAGAATAGTACCACTGCGACCCTACAAGGCATATTGTAAGATGTCGCCAGGAGCAAAGAATATACCACTGCAACCTACAAGGCATATTGTAAGATGTCGCCAGGGGAGCAAAGAATAGTACCACTGCGACCTACAAGGCATATTGTAAGATGTCGCCAGGGGAGCAAAGAATAGTACCACTGTGACCCTACAAGGCATATTGTAAGATGTCGCCAGGGGAGCAAAGAATAGTACCACTGTGACCCTACAAGGCATATTGTAAGATGTCGCCAGGGCAGCAAAGAATAGTACCACTGCGACCTACAAGGCATATTGTAAGATGTCGCCAGGGGAGCAAAGAATAGTACCACTGTGACCCTACAAGGCATATTGTAAGATGTCGCCAGGGGAGCAAAGAATAGTACCACTGTGACCCTACAAGGCATATTGTAAGATGTCGCCAGGGGAGCAAAGAATAGTACCACTGCGACCCTACAAGGCATATTGTAAGATGTCGCCAGGGGAGCAAAGAATAGTACCACTGTGACAATACAAGGCATATTGTAAGATGTCGCCAGGGGAGCAAAGAATAGTACCACTGTGACCCTACAAGGCATGTTGTAAGATGTCGCCAGGGGAGCAAAGAATAGTACCACTGTGACCTACAAGGCATATTGTAAGATGTCGCCAGGGGAGCAAAGAATAGTACCACTGCGACCCTACAAGGCATATTGTAAGATGTCGCCAGGGGAGCAAAGAATAGTACCACTGTGACCCTACAAGGCATATTGTAAGATGTCGCCAGGGCAGCAAAGAATAGTACCACTGCGACCCTACAAGGCATATTGTAAGATGTCGCCAGGGGAGCAAAGAATAGTACCACTGTGACCCTACAAGGCATATTGTAAGATGTCGCCAGGGGAGCAAAGAATAGTACCACTGTGACCCTACAAGGCATATTGTAAGATGTCGCCAGGGCAGCAAAGAATAGTACCACTGCGACCTACAAGGCATATTGTAAGATGTCGCCAGGGGAGCAAAGAATAGTACCACTGTGACCCTACAAGGCATGTTGTAAGATGTCGCCAGGGGAGCAAAGAATAGTACCACTGTGACCCTACAAGGCATGTTGTAAGATGTCGCCAGAGGCAAAGAATAGTACCACTGTGACCCTACAAGGCATATTGTAAGATGTCGCCAGGGGAGCAAAGAATAGTACCACTGTGACCCTACAAGGCATACTGTAAGATGTCGCCAGGGGAGCAAAGAATAGTACCACTGTGACCCTACAAGGCATATTGTAAGATGTCGCCAGGGCAGCAAAGAATAGTACCACTGCGACCCTACAAGGCATATTGTAAGATGTCGCAGGGAGCAAAGAATAGTACCACTGTGACCCTACAAGGCATATTGTAAGATGTCGCCAGGGGAGCAAAGAATAGTACCACTGTGACCCTACAAGGCATATTGTAAGATGTCGCAGGGAGCAAAGAATAGTACCACTGTGACCCTACAAGGCATGTTGTAAGATGTCGCCAGGGGAGCAAAGAATAGTACCACTGTGACCCTACAAGGCATGTTGTAAGATGTCGCCAGGGGAGCAAAGAATAGTACCACTGTGACCCTACAAGGCATGTTGTAAGATGTCGCCAGGGGAGCAAAGAATAGTACCACTGTGACCTACAAGGCATGTTGTAAGATGTCGCAGGGAGCAAAGAATAGTACCACTGTGACCTACAAGGCATGTTGTAAGAGTGTGACTGAGAGGAACTAGTAACTTACCTATCAAATAAAACATTGCCAGAGAATTGGATGTGCTAGCCGACTTCTATGCATAAGGCAATGTAAATCACTCTTAGGTTCTGAATATACCAACTCACCACAGAGTGTTTACAAGTGTTGATAGTAAGCGCTCAAGAGAAGCTCAATCTAGTCACAAACTGTGCAATTGTTTGCATACATTATTGTTGTCATATCTTCACGACTCTTCTTGGTTCTGATCATCAATCCGTGTCTCACAGCGTTGATAAGAAGAAAGAAAAGCTTTTGTTTCACTCATAAACAATGTTTATACATATTGTTATCTGTATCACACTTTGCTTTCTGTTCTAATCCTTCTACACGTGGTAAAGTTTATAGAAGCTTTACGATACATAGAACAATGTTCACCAATCTATCGACCACTAATCTTCTAACAACCGCTTTTCCCTAAGACATGGTCTAAACCAGTGATAAGATAATACTCTCTAAATTGTTCAGGAAAATGTTATCAATCACTCTTTATAAGCTGTTAAAAGTACAACATGTATCAGCTTTAAATAGTAAACATAACGATATTCAAAGCAAGCATTGCAACATTGGAGACAAATGGTTCAAGAAAGAAAGGTTACCCAGAAAAAACCCTGAAAATAATTTTATTAAACGTGGTAAGAAAAAACAAACTCTGTTTTATAGAAGATATTGAACGAGTTATCCAAGATAGAATAGAATGGAGAAATTATTTGCAGGTCCTACTTAACTCTTTCCATGCCAATCGCCGCACATTGCGCCACACGTATTTCTGTTGAAAACAACTCGCCCTACACTTCGCCATTCAAGTTGTTTTCCTTATAAGAAGTCTTTCAAGTTTTACTTCTTCTATTTTACTTCTACTACTTTTTAACCTTGTTATACTAATATGTTGTCCAGTTTTCTTAAAATTAGCTTATAATCAGATATATATATGTTTATTTATTGGTGAGTAGTTATGATTTTTGTTTAAAATTTCGTTTTTTACCTCCCTGAATGAACTGTGTAAAACTGAGGAAATAACTGCACACAGAAAGAGTCAATATATATTGGTAGTGACTAAATACAATAAATGCAATAACGTTTTGTTATATTCTTTCAATTACCCTTTCAATTTTTGTTGTCTAGATATCCTTCTTTCCAATCTGTTGATATTTCCTCTCCCAGATTTAGACTAATAATTTGTAAAACATCTATGTTGATGTGTCCAGCTCCTCTGTATCTGCCTTTTATTTCAAACCTAATCAAATAGTAGCTTGTCCCTTGCAGAAAGTCGCATTCATCACAGCCTGACTGAAAAGCTCTCTGTCTCTTGGAAGTTCTCGAGTCTCTTCTAGCGTCATGTTCAAGGCTTCTTTGATGTGCTGCTGCCACTTTCGTCTTGATCTTCCCTGCCTTGTTTTCCAGGAACCATACCTTCCATTATCTTTCTCTCCAGACCACTGTGACGCTTAATGTGGCCAAAATATTTAATCTTCCGGGACATGATGTTATTTATGAGTCAATGATCCTTGATATGCAGATCTTGTAGGATGTCTTTGATTATTTTCTTCTATGTCCAGGATGTTCTAAGAACTTTTCGAGAGCACCTTGTTTCAAAAACTGCAATTTTGTTTTTTAATGTTTGTGTTATGGTCCATGATTCGCATCCATTTGTTGCCACAGGGAATATGCATGTTCTCAGAAGTCTTACTTTTGTTTTGTTTTGTGTCGTGCCATAGTTTCTTTATGCTGACAACCCTCGTGAAAGCCATGGCTAGTCTTCATCTAACTTCTTTTGTACAATCTTCATTGTCAGTATTTATAGAGCCAAGATATTCCAAATATGTGATGTTCTCAATGACTTCTTTATTGATGGTAATCTTAGGTGTTTCAAACCCACTTAGCTCACAATGTTTTTCTTCATGTTACATTATTCTTTTGTTTGTTATATTCAAATGTAGTCATTTACAGGTTTCATATGGTCATTTTTTGCTGTCTTCAGTTTCTTTAATCTATACTTCTATCTTTCTATTCTATATACAATTGTTTTAACATAAAATACACATGTGATTTCACTTGTTCTCTTCTCTCCAGTGTTGTTGTTTCATTAAATATAAACACACTAATGGTCATTTATGCTCCCACAAAGTGTAATACACAAGAAGAAATGCTAGCATTCAAAAATATGTTTACATATAAGTACACATATGTATGACTGTTTGAAAATATATACTAACTCAACATACATGAGGCAACTTTTCTACCATATAAATACCTTCAAAGTATAGGGACAATACTCCATAGTAAAGATTAATCTCATGTCACTTTCTGGCCCCTTTCTGTATAAGCCATAGTAGTTGACAATGTTGTTGTGTTTCAGATCCCTGAATTACAAAGCAATAAAAGTATTACAATCATATCTCTTCTATTATTTCAGCAACAACAACTATACAATTTACACTTTTAGTCCTACTTTAAATATATTGACCTAAAAACTTACAGAAACAATTTTTATTTTGCTAGGGATTTTATAATTTAAAAAAGTAGTTTTTTTATCTTCATGATTTTAAACATTTTAGAAGGAGGAATCAGAATCAACTAAAATTTGTCCGCAAGTATGCAGTGACTTATAGAAAGAGAATGTAAACCTCTGATGGAATATTAAAAGGGAACTTTAATGGGAAAGATGCTAAAACGTAATTAGTTTTATTTAGTCATCGGATCATTATCTCTGCACATCAAATCAATTAGTCCACAAGTGTTCCGATACTCTCCTCAGTATGACTCTCACTGTGTGGCAACTAACAACACATGTTCGTCCACCTACCCAGCGTGTTCGTAGCGCATTGGACGACGGGTGACAAGCTCCCTGTGTCTGCGGGTTCAATTCCGAGGGCTGGCAGAAAAGCCACAGGTTTCCAGATTAATGGTGTTCATTGCACCAAACCGAATGGTTATAATGTCCATAGCACCGAGCCAAAGAGCTCAAAGCTCAAGTGCTTCTGGATCAGAAAAACAAACAAAAACGACACATATTCTTTGTTGGCTTGCTCTTCTTCTTTGGCTACCAGTATAGTGCTCTTCTCTAGCTACACCCCATTTGACTTGGTATTCTCGCAGTCTGGTTAGGGTTGTAGATTCATCACTATTACTTAAATTATTTACACAGCCTCTCTCCCTTAGGGAAATCAGAATATCAACCTGTGGCTCTTCCACTAAAAATGTAAGAAAGAAACCCTAACCTGAACACAGATTGTATAAAGCTTCAGCTCAACAACAAAGGTGATGATTTCATTGAAGTTAAATGATCCAAAAGATGCTAAATACAGAGATATCATATTAACACAAATAAATGACCTGCTTCAAAACAAAGATTTTGTTGATAAAAAAGATTAATACAAAAATAAAAAACAAATACTTTACGAAGCATTCGTCTTCCAACAGCACATCAGTGACATCATCTGTCGTAAGTTTATTAGTAGGTTCCTTGATGGCGACTTGCTCATTTCCAGCTTTGAGTTTTAATGTAGCTTTGTAGACTCGTGCAAAACTTCCTGACCCTAGAATTTCTCCAGGACTTCAGAATTAAAAAAATGTTCAAAAGTCTTATGAATTTGGCGAATTAAAAATATTTATTGAAATACTGTATACTTCCCCTACTTTGCAACCAGCACAGTCACCATACAGTGGATGCCATCTTACTGTAAAATGCCAGAAAACAAGACAGCAGACTAGCTAGCAATGGATGGTGATACAGATGATAAACCAAATGTACAATTACATATCAGAATAAATGAAGTATTATATCAATATAAAAGCCATCAATACCAACACTAGATAACTACCAAATTGTAAACAAAGGGTCTCTATGGTAAAGTGGTTTAGATGTTTGCCTGTTCTGAAGGCTATGGGTTCGAATCCGGACAGAGTCCCATGTGTTGTCCCAGGATTGTTGCTGGAGCTATAGAGTTTGTGCTTGGTGCAACACTCTCTGTAGATGATCAGCCATTTCTGCTGACTGGGATGAAGCTATATGGAGAACCCCGGTGCAGTGAAGTAAATCATTTGCTGTTGGATCCTTTTTATGAACAGAAAAAAATGAGTTGCCATTCTGCGCCTCAGAAAGGGACTGAATCGACTCTTCTGTCGCCTGTGTGGTGCCTGGGAGCAAAGAATTGTACCACTGTGACCTACAAGACATGTCGTAAGAGGCGACTGATGTAGGACCTAGAGAAGCTACCCTAGTAAATAAATAGCATCGCAGAAATCAGATATGCTGGCCTACATGTAGGTGTATAATTGGAACAATGTAAAATGGCTCTTAGGTTCAGATCACGTACAAAGCACACAGAGTGGTTAACAAGTTGCAGATATGGAGAGTTTGAGGAAGAAGAAGAGCAAGACTCTACAGTCATATGTATACAAAATTCAAGATTGGTAACCCAGCCATGTGTACATGTAAACACACACCTCAGACTGCAGAGCATATACTTCAACCAGACTGCAGAGCATATACTTCAAGACTGCACCAATCAAAATATAATGCGGCAAACTCACTGACCTAGTAGAACAACATTGGAAAGAAAACTACACAACACACTGTGTGATCTACATAAGACAGTAAGGTGTACACAAGAGATATTATTATCAATATAAACAAAGAGGGCAGCAAAACTAAGTACCAAAAGTGAAACACGTAAAAATTAAGTAAGATAAACAAAGTACAAAAACAAGGTAAAGTGACGTTTTATCTAAAAAGTCTTATCAAGCAAAGGATACATAACAAACAGAATAGAGACAATGTTGATATACATCAGACATCACAGACACAGTGAGACAATGAATTTACAAAAGAAAACACCCCAACAAAATAATAAACAATAATATATTATTTTGATTCTAAGATGCACCAGAAAATCTTTGTTTAAATTTATACAAACATCTCTGATACAAGGGAAGACTGCATTAAAACAATATGGCGAAACACGTAATAATGAATTAATATAGTTTTATATAGTACAAAAATAAGATTCAATGACATTTTGGCCAAAATGCCTTCATCAAGCAAAGGATACATAAGAAATGGCAAGATTGAGACTATTCTTATATACTAACGTCACATATGCAGTCAGTTGAGTCAGAACTACTGAGGTCTCAGCAAAATGACAATACAACAAATAGTTGCAGCAAAATGGTGGATATTATTATCAATATAAAGAGAAGATTGCAGTAATATTATAATAAAGAGAAGATTGCTGTAATATTATAGAGCAAACAAAGGAGAAACATGTAAAAATAAAGTAATGTAGTTTTACAAAGTTCAAAAAGTAAATGCAGCGATATGTTGTCCAAAACAGGTTGCGTCTTCCCATTTATTGTGTGTTATTGTCCCAGTTTGAAACAAAACAGTTTTAAGTAAAAAATATGAAACAATAATATTAAAATATATCATCATCATCAGGTGCCATGCCAGCTGGAGTAGATAATCATATATCTCCACAAATTTCTGTCTCTGGTAATTGCTATCATCTCAGCTGTTGACACTCTTCCATGCCATGAAATCATGTTGTCTAATATTTTCTCTCTCTGTCTTATCTCCCCCCAATTTTACCAGTTGTCACAATGTGTTCTAAACCTCCCCTTCTCATCAGTACATAAAATATATACTAAATTGTAAAACTACCCTACATTGTCTTTGAGTGTTTTGTATTTGTTGCATAGTTTTTCTGCATTTTTCCCTTGGGTCCACAAAATATGAATTAATATATAACACATTACATAATAACAAATAGTTATGCTGTATATCTTGTAATAAGCTTGTGTCTCTAGAGATTCCCAAAAAACTTGTAAACCAGAAGAAATTAATATATTTTGACAGTTACGTCATCTCAGAATTTGAACGAAATTGTAGAATTTAAAATGAAACTGTCTGGTTAAAAGCTACTAATTTGAAATTATAACAACAGTTTCTTAGTGTTTTCCTTACATAATCTGATCTGCTGTGAAGTCAGTTGTGATTAGACGCTGGACATAAAACATATCTAGATTGCCTTGGATGTCACTGCAAGTTCTGGACAAAGCTGGGAATTCACTCAACTTCTGTGTGCCTGACTTCAATTCCTCGGTCAAACTTTCTAGCAGTTCCTGGTCTGCTTTCATTAGCTGTGGCACCATAGATCCTACTCTATCAATTCCCTTGATAAACCTGAAATAAATTTTTCACAAAAATAACAACTTTATGTTTAGTCTAATTGCTGGTATCTGACACATTTGTAATCTCCGTCATTGAATAAATAAAAAATGTGCTAAAAATATAATAATTATATAATAGCAAATCATACATTCAGCAAAAATATAATAATTATATAATAGCAAATCATACATTCAGCAGAAATATAATAATTATATAATAGCAAATCATACATTCAGCAGAAATATAATAATTATATAATAGCAAATCATACATTCAGCAGAAATATAATAATTATATAATAGCAAATCATACATTCAGCAGAAATATAATAATTATATAATAGCAAATCATACATTCAGCAGAAATATAATAATTATATAATAGCAAATCATACATTCAGCAGAAATATAATAATTATATAATAGAAAATCATACATTCAGCAGAAATATAATAATTATATAATAGCAAATCATACATTCAGCAGAAATATAATAATTATATAATAGCAAATCATACATTCAGCAGAAATATAATAATTATATAATAGCAAATCATACATTCAGCAGAAATATAATAATTATATAATAGAAAATCATACATTCAGCAGAAATATAATAATTATATAATAGCAAATCATACATTCAGCAGAAATATAATAATTATATAATAGAAAATCATACATTCAGCAGAAATATAATAATTATATAATAGCAAATCATACATTCAGCAGGTATTGTATTGTATGTGAAACTTCCAGGAAACATATATAATAAACAATATAGAATAAAAGTCTGAAACAAAAATGAAACATAAGAAATATATTCCCCAATTATTGCTAAAATATATAAATTCTAATTAATTTTGTGTACAAGTGTAAATAAATGCATGCTGGTATAATAAAGTATCTAGAGTGCTTGCTTTGCAATAAAAAGAGACGGGGTTTTGTTCCCTGTTATATTGTCAATCCAGCTGTAATGTCAATTTTATGGGAATAAAGCATCATAATGATGAGGCGTGTATAATTTAATCCAAAACATGTATTTTTATTGCAATATCTGGGCTTGCTGTCAGTTGCTTTATAAAGGACTAAAACTTCTTTATGTTTAATCTCAAGACATAACTTGTTGTTATTTTATAGCTGGGTCTGGCTGAAGTTCAGTACCTGATTCACTAAGTTATGAAAGGAATAATTAGAATGGGAATGCAATTGGCCATCCCATCTCCAAATTTTTAGATGACAATGGTAAGGTAATATATAAACAATGGTAATGGTAAGGCGTTATATATGTGACCATGTAAATTATAGTTTTTGTGTATTTATGTGTTTGTACATTGATTCAAGTCTATAAAGTCAAAATAGTGTCTCTTTTTGTGTGTTTTATTTTATGATTTTATTCTTGTTTATGTAAAACTGCAAGCACTTGTCACAAGTATATCAAATGTTAGTTCAGGTTTTACAGCAGAAATCTCTTTCTGTTCATCTGTATCTTATTACTTCTGTTATTTAAGCAATCAGATTATGATCTGTGAGGCCTATCTTCTTCTTAGCATTTGTTCTTTACGACCAATTTTAATCACTCTTTATAATATGTTTGATCTTTGCCAAGAACGTGTATACATTGTACATTGGTTTGGAAGGCCCCTAAACGCATAGACTTCTACACGCTTAGGACACATGCATCCGATTTAAGCCAAACCTCCTTAATCGCCTCTTATGACATGCATGGCAGGTAACAGTGGTTCTATTCCTTACACCCCAAATTTGGGCGCCGGTTACCACTCGGGTGTGGGAGGCCTTTAAACTTCTCACTACTCCAACATTATGTATTATAACAATAACTTCGTTTTTTTAAAAGCATAATAGCAGAGGTAGTGAAGAACACAATGTACAAAGTGCAAACAAATCTTGTTATAAAATTCTCTTCTTACACTGATACTGTGAATAAAAAAACAGGGTTAGAGAGAAAACAGTTTCTGTTTGCAGAGAAATAAATTATGTTTATGGATGCACAGAAATAATGACTATTACTGGTCATAGGGAAATAAAGCATTGTATCTGGGTGTAGACAAAATTGATAATTACCTGTCGAAGAATTTACCCATTGCAGAGGCAATAGCAGCTTCCCCCATCATACTTAGATATATAAGAGTTGCTTCTTCCATTGTTTTTGCTGGATGGCTGTCATACTTCTCCTTGAATAATTTCTTGACTTTGGGATCTTTAGCATCAAGATTGAATGAAGAGGTCACTGCTGCTCCAATGCTGAGATATAGTAAATTGACATTTGAAATAGACAACTCAATGTCACTAATGAGGAACTGATGATAGTAATATGACGTTTGAAATAGACAACTCAATGTCACTAATGAGGAACTGATGATAGTAATATGATGTTTGAAATAGACAACTCAATGTCACTAATGAGGAACTGATGGAACTAACCAAGCAAATTCCAGTGCAAAAAATTGCTTAATAATGTGGGGAAAGCCCAATACTTTTCACTGCTTTAGTAGTGAATCTTCTCTCTTCCTACGTCAAGTGGTTCTACTGGTAGCTTTTCCCCAGATTGTTGTTAACCTCACAACCCAAAAAATGAAATAAAAGTTTGGTGTTGTACTTTATTGATCTGGGTACAAGAGCTTTTGTATGCTGTGCCTTATCGATATAAGGGAAGACTGCAGTAAAACTATGGAGCAATGCGAAACATAAAACAAAGTACTGTAGTTTTACAAAATACAATAACAATATTATATTGTAAAAAGAAGAGTATTGTTATTGTTTTTGTATTTTATAAAACTACAGTACTTTGTTTTTATGTGTTCCGCCATATGCTGTGCCTTGAAAGGGAAGGTTGTCATCTGTTCTGGATCTCTCTTTCTCTCTCTCTCTCTTGCACGATCATCGCCCAGACAGATGTACCAGATCTCCCCATAAACTCTATTCATGTGGAAATCTGATTCATGTAGCCTTAGCATTGGTGTGTTTTACATCACATCTTCAGCACCATTTGGAGCTCTGGTGCTTATTCTTTGATGATGTGTCCGGTTTCAGCCAGCGTTTACTCGGTTCGCTCTATGTTCTGTAGCCATCTAGTGTTTTTTACGGTGTGGAGTAGCTAGCCCCAACACCAACCTCCTTAGTCGTCTCTTATGACATACGGGGCAGGTAACAGTGGTTCTATTCTTAACACCCCAATTTAGGCCCCGGTAACCACTCGGGCGGTTCTGGATCTGATGAAACATATGTAGATAAATCTTAATGTTGCTCTTTCAGTTCTTCAGCCAGAACAAGACACAATCGATGTCGCAACCACATGTATACACAATTCAGTAATGGCAACTCAGTCATGTATACATGCGGACCGGTACCCCAGACTCAGATTACATAATTCAAAACTGCCCCAAATATGATACAATGAGGCAAACTCACTGGCCTAGTAAAAAAAACCACAAGAACGAAAACTACATGTACCTCTGTGGGAGCTACAAAAAGATAGTGACGTTAGTAAAAGAGACAACATTGAATATATAGATACTATTCCAAGTGAACAAAAGGAAGGAAAGAATGAAGAAAAAAGAAAACTTCTTACCAAGTAGTCAATTTAAAGAGAGATGATTATGCCAATGATGATGATGATGTTGAAGGCTAATGTAATAATAATGGTAAAATAATGTTTTGGATGATGTTGTTGTTGTTTAAATATTGACAGAAGAAGGAAGTGAAATGACTATTTCTTAACCTCAGAAAACTGTCTCCTAAATTTCTGGACTTTTGTGGTTGTTTCATTTGCTTCTTCTGAGGTACATCGTTTCTGGTTGCCATTACAAAGTTTCTCATGTCATCGCCACTGTGTAGAGCACCTATGTGAATATAAACATGCCTTTTATTGTATTTTTATGTACACTTATGATCTGTCTCTTCTCATGTATTCTATGGTTCCCATTGTATTGATGCTCATTGATGAGAATATATTCTTATCTTATTTTGATGAGGAAAGACATCTGCAACCATAACTCAGAGTCATTTTGGTTATACCAGGTTTCGATTGATTGAGATTGGACTATCATCATTGCAGATGTGTGCTTCAATCTCTTACATGCACAGAAAGATTGCAGTGGTAGAGCACAAACGCCATAGCATCGGCAAGAGCCCCAATGTAATTTAGAAGATGGTGAAAATATTTTGTGGGAATTTTAATTTTTTAAATGAATTTTGCTGGGGTTATACCAGGGCATCTGACTATTCAAAGATGTATGGCACAAGGTCCATTCTGATATCTGAAGAACATACTCAAGCCAGCATTAACCAAACTCTTAGTCTGATGAATAAGAGCACTAGCTCAGCATCACTTAAAGTGTTACATGTGAAAAACTTGTCTGGACAACAAAATAACAGATTGCTCATTTAGTATCAAGTTCATCTGTTTAAGACTGTAGATGCATGCATACTTTGATTCAAGCTGTCTATAATAATTTAGCAAATTTTCCCATTTTATAAATGTTTCAAGTAATGTATGTGTTTCAGGGCCACAAGGAAGCAACGAATAGTAACACTGTGACCTACTCAGGCATATTGAAAGAGACATCTAAGATAGGGTTTGGAGTGAAGCTGACTAGCCCATATGATAGATCATTTTAGCTGCAAAAATTAACCAACTAAAAAAATTGGTTGAGAACATAAGCTTCAATCGGGGTTAACTCTTTCCACGCCCATTTATTTCCTCAATTTTTAAGCAGTTAATTCAAGGAAGTAAAAAAAAAAAAAAATGTTTAAATTACGATCCCAACTACTTGTCAATAAATAAACATATATATATTTTTATGTACTAAATTTAAGAAAACTGACAACCCAATAGAATAACAAGGTTAAAAAGTACTATAAGTAAAACAGTAGAAGTAAAACTAGAAAGACTTCTTATAAAGGAAACAACTCTATGTCGCAGTGTGCGGCTTAAAGCGTGCAACGGACTTCCGCCGTGGCACAGTGTACGGCTTAAAGCGTGGAAAGAGTTAAAAAGGCTTAAGAGAGAAAGAGATAATTATATTTATGAATTAAAGTAACTGTCATTAAATAAGCATTAAGAATTGTGTAGTGTCATAAATTATGATTCTATGGCTTCCTTATAATTCTGTGGTTTCTCTTTAACTTGATCTCTTTTCTTTGTTTCCTTGGTTCCCTCTTTAATTATGGGGTTTTTGTTTAACACTGTGGTTTCCTTGAATTTTCTATATTTCTTTCGATTAATTATATTTATACATCTTCATACACCTGTAGAATATATTTGGGTTTCTTGGTTAGTTCATTTAGCATTTAATTTAGTGTGGAAACTACTGTCGTCTACACATTCTAAGTGCATAGCCATAGGGATGTCAGCTAGTAAGTATTATACTGACAGTGAACAATGATATAGTCCATGCATGTTTTCTCAGTGACTCAATGAGTATGCTCAGGAAGATTGAAACAGGATGGGCTAGGAGACATTGGATGGAGTTGCTGGGGAGGTCTAAGCTGACAAAGATCAGTTTTATTTTTGTGCCAGGGCATGCAGGTGTAAGGGGAATGAACGTGTGGATAGGCTTGCAGGTATGGCTGCTGTACAAAGTGGGCGAGCAATGGACCAGGCTGATATTATAAATTCCTTAAGGGAGAAAGGACATGTACATGATTCACGTAATAGCGGTGAATCTACAACACTAACCAGACTGCAAGAACTCAAAGTTAGGTGTGGTGTAGTTCGACAAGAACGCTATGCTGGCAGACAAAGAAGAATTGTAAACCAACAAAGAACCGGTGTCGTTAGTCGCCACATGCTGATGGACATACTGAGGGAGAGATCAGAGCACTTATGGACTAATTTGTTCGACGTACAGTGATGGTTATCCGACGACTAAACTAAAACTAAACTAAATGATATAGTCAAGTAGTTAGAGTATTTTATTCACAAATATAAACATACTGAGCTAATTCTCAGTTTTAGTTTGATCCATTATACCCAGCTGAAATTGGATACCTATCTAATAGAGTTTGTGAAACACCTTATCTTCAAATTCTAAGGACTAATGCTGTGATATCTCTAAGGACTAATGTTGTGATATTCTTAAGGACTAATGATGTGATATCTCTAAGGACTAATGTTGTGATATCTTTAAGGACTAATGTTGTGATATCTCTAAGGACTAATGTTGTGATATCTTTAAGGACTAATGTTGTGATATCTTTAAGGACTAATGTTGTGATATCTTTAAGGACTAATGTTGTGATATCTTTAAGGACTAATGCTGTGATATCTGTAACATTGGACAATGCTGCACCATTAAAAAATTATCACTACTTTCTAATATATTGACTGACCTTGAACTTCTTGAAGTTGATCATCAAAAAGCTCAAACTGCTCTTTGAAACGCTTGACAATTTCAGCTTCCACACTATTCACAAAACTGTTTTCTTTTTCCCAGGTGTTGATTTCATTTGAGACACGTTCCGCTATGGCAATGTTGGCATTCTTCATTACATTCTGCCAGGACCTTTCTCTCTTTGGACAATCTAAGTCTGCCCACCTGCACAGTTTAGTTCTGAAGAGAGAGAGGGATGGACAGTAGAAGTTTTGACTTTGATGCTCACACACATATTATAGAAACTTGATGACTGCTCATATTTTTCTCACCATACACATTTATAGAAACGTGATCCCTACACATTTTTTTGCCTTCTGTTTCCTCACATGTCTACACCTATAATTTTTTCTTGATTTTCATACATTTGCACATTGGTAATTCCTTTTTTTTATTTCCTTAATTCTTACACCTGTAATTTCTTCTTTATTTCCTCACATTCTTATACCTGTAATTTCTTCTTCATTTCCTGAATTCTTACACCTGTAATTTCTTCTATATTTCCTTAATTCTTACACCTGTAATTTCTTCATATTTCCCTAATTTACACCTGTAATTTCTTCTATATTTCCTAAATTCTTACACCTGTAATTTCTTCTATATTTCCTGAATTCTTACATCTGTAATTTCTTCTATATTTCCTTAATTCTTACACCTGTAATTTCTTCTATATTTCCTGAATTCTTACACCTGTAATTTCTTCTATATTTCCTGAATTCTTACACCTGTAATTTCTTCTATATTTTCTGAATTCTTACACCTGTAATTTCTTCTATATTTCCTGAATTCTTACACCTGTAATTTCTTCTATATTTCCTGAATTCTTACACCTGTAATTTCTTATATATTTCCTTACATTCTTACACCTGTAATTTCTTCTTTATTTCCTGAATTCTTACACCTGTAATTTCTTCTTTATTTCCTGAATTCTTACACCTGTAATTTCTTCTATATTTCCTGAATTCATACACCTGTAATTTCTTCTTCATTTCCTGAATTCTTACACCTGTAATTTCTTCTTCATTTCCTGAATTCTTACACCTGTAATTTCTTCTATATTTCCTGAATTCTTACACCTGTAATTTCTTCTATATTTCCTGAATTCTTACACCTGTAATTTCTTCTTTATACAAATCTTAGCCACTAATCTTTACCTTAGATGCATGCTGTCAAGGTATTCCAGCGCTTGTGTACCTGCATCAAAACTTGCTCTTCTCACTTCATGTCTCATCTTATCCAATTTTTCTTTGGAATTCTTTTGCAAGCTACTGATACGGCTCTCAATATTGCTATAGTTCTTACGCATTTCTTCCATCTTCTCTTTATGCATGTTGAAGCTGATTCGCAGAGAGTACAGTGATCTTTTCATGATGGATGACAGATACCTGTACAGATTTGTATGAAACATAAGTTACAGTAAAAACTGGAATGTTGATAATAACTGAAACAAAATAGCAAATGTAAAAACAGTTATGATGTTGCTAAAATATTTGCAGAGATAATGAAAAACTGGACATTGGTTACTACTTTTCTACATATGTTTTAAATGATTACTTTTTCTATTGCTGTGCCTATATTTTCTTTTCACTTTTACAGCATTGCTTGTGATAAAAATGATTTTTTAGACTTCGGTGTTGTAGTCATAAAACAAATAGTAATACAATTGACAACATTGATGAATAATTAATGGCAGCAACACAAGGGACTAGAACATATGGTGAAACTTGATTTTTCTGTTACTGCAAATATGACAAATAGTGATAGATCTTCTTCTTCGTGTTCATTCTTTATGACCAATTTTAATCACTCTTTGTGATATGTTTGATCTTTGCCAAGAACGTGTATACGTTGCACATTGGTTTGATGTTCATAAGAGTGTTGATTACTGTTATCAATTATATGAGGACTATCATCATAGTACTCTGGACATGTCCATAGGTGCTCTGACCACCACCTCAACAAATCCAACAGTGTCCAGCTCTCCAACACGCCAGTTTGAGTAAGATTGATCAATCTTTTTGTATATTTGGTATGTCCTTCTTTACAGGCGCTACCAATATTGACACCCATTTATATCAATCTGGTTAGCAACTGGGATTCGCAAACCTGAAACTCCTCTGCTCAGAAATGCTTTCTCAATGCGTTAAGAATGCCATTTCAGTTCACTTCAACTCCCTCTGATATTGTAGCCATGTAGCCATCAGCTTGTTTATTACCCTTGGCTCTGCATGCCCAGGGATGAAAGTGAAGGTAATTTCTCTGATCCCTATCTGCACCAGTACCTCCACCAAGTTTTAACTCACCATTCCTGTTCCAACTTTACAAATCTTTGTTGACTACAGTAGTAGTGATAGTATTAATGAGATGAACATAAAATTTAGAACTATGATAATATTTGTAGCACATATGATAATGCTGGTGATGGTGGAAGAACTGATGGTGCTTTTAATGGTAATGATTGTGGCAATTATGTTGAATTGTGTGATAGTAATGATGGTCTTGATGCTAGTAACAGATGTGTTTGCAATAATAATAATAAGGGTTATGGCAATAGCGAGGATATTGATAGTCGCAAAAATTGTTGTAGTGGTAGTAATAAAAAGAATAATGGTTAAAAAGGACAGTATTAGCAGTTGTAATAGTGGGGTTGGTGGAAGTAATTATGGTGTTGGTGTTAGTAATGATGATAATGATAGTAATGATGAAAGTGGTAGTAATGATGATAGTGGTAGTATTGATGGTATTGATGGTAGTGGTAGTAATGATGGTATCGGTAGTAATGATGATAGTGGTAGTAATGATGGTAGTGGTAGTAATGATGATAGTGGTAGTGATGATGGCAGTGGTAGTAATGATAATAGTGGTAGTGATGATGGTAGTGGTGGTGATGATGGTAGTGGTGGTGATGATGGTAGTGATAGTGATGATGATAGTGATAGTAATGATGATAGTGGTAGTAATGATGATAGTGGCCCATCTGCCCAGCGTGTTCGTAGCGTGTTGGACTATGGGTGACTATCCCTCTGTGTGTGCGGGTTTAATTCGCGATGGCAGAAAAGCCACAGATTCCCAGATTTACGGTGTTCGTGGCACCGAGCTGAAGGGTTACAATGTCCATGGCACCGAGCCGAAGAGCTGAAAAGCTCAAGTGCTTCTGGATCGGAAAAAAATGATGATAGTGGTAGTAATGATGGTAGGGGTAGTTATGATGGTATTGGTAGTAATAATGATACTGGTAGTAATGATGATAGTGGTAGTAATGATGGTAGTGGTAGTAATGATGGTAATGGTAGTAATGATGGTAGTGGTAGTAATGATGATAGTGGTAGTATTGATGGTAGTGATAGTAATGATAGTGTTAGTAATGATGATAGTGGTAGTAATGATGGTAGTGGTAGTAATGATGGTAGTGGTAGTAATGATGTTGGTGGCAGTAATGATGGTAGTTGGTAGTAATGATGGTAGTGGTAGTAATGATGATAGTGGTAGTAATGATGATAGTGTTAGTAATGATGATAGTGGTAGTAATGATGTTAGTTGGTAGTAATGATGGTAGTAGTAGTAATGATGATAGTGGTAGTAATGATGATAGTGGTAGTATTGGTGGTAGTGATAGTAATGATAGTGTTAGTAATGATGGTAGTTGGTAGTAATGATGGTAGTGGTAGGAATGATGATAGTGTTAGTAATGATGATAGTGGTAGTAATGATGGTAGTGGTAGTAATGATGGTAGTGATAGTAATGATGGTAGTGGTAGTAATGATGTTGGTGGCAGTAATGATGGTAGTTGGTAGTAATGATGGTAGTGATAGTAATGATGGTAGTGGTAGTAATGATGGTAGTTGGTAGTAATGATGGTAGTGATATTAATGATGATAGTGTTAGTAATGATGATAGTGTTAGTAATGATGGTAGTGGTAGTAATGATGGTAGTGATAGTAATGATGGTAGTGGTAGTAATGATGTTGGTGGCAGTAATGATGGTAGTTGGTAGTAATGATGGTAGTGATAGTAATGATGGTAGTGGTAGTAATGATGGTAGTTGGTAGTAATGATGGTAGTTGGTAGTAATGATGGTAGTGGTAGTAATGATGGTAGTATTGTTAAAATAGTAACAGCTACAGCTTTGATGCTGGAGCTTCTTATGAAAATTCAAAAATGCTTTGTCATGAAAGAAGTGAAAATAAATGTAAAACGAAAGATTGATCTAAGACCTGTAGTATATTCTGAGTTTTCCACGCATTGTCTGAGGTAAAAATCTTCGGATTCCTTCAATCAGGCGTTGGTGCTCTTGTCTCACTTGTCCATATTCAACATCTAGTGAAGACTGCAGGAAATCACAAGAAAATGTATATCATTGTTTGTGTTAGTTACTATAGTAATAAATATAAATAAAATTATTGACAGGGGGGGGGGTTTATTATACAAATAATAAGTGCTAGAAATTGACCCACAACATCATACACAAGTTGGGGACCTTCCCCCAAAATGGTTAAGTAGAATCTTGGAAATTTTCTTGTCAATCACTATATCACATGAAAAAAAAAAAAAAAAATCAAACTACATTATTGGACACCATCATTAAAAGACGAAATGGATTTTCTTCTTCTTCCAATGATCCATATCAACCACTTTTTAACCACTCTGTGTGATTTGTATGTGATCTGAGCCTAAGAGTGATTGTACACTGTGTCAGTTATGCGCCTACAAGTAGGTCAGCCCATCCTATTTCTGCTATGCTTTTTTATTTACTAGGGTAGCTTCCCTAGGTCCTACATCAGTTGTTTCTTACGACATGCCTTGTAGGTCGCAGTGGTACTATTCTTTGCTTCTTGCAGGCGCTGACATCACATGGACGAAATAGATTTTAAAGAAATGAATACAAATTTACAAAGTGCATTGGACAGGGTGCACAGAAGATCCTTACATCCCCCCTCTCCCAAACACCATACTGAGGTATAATAACGAAAAATAAACAAGAGGATGAATCTGAGTTCTCTACCCAACCGAACTTTCCCACAAAGTATGTTTTTGGCATTCCGTTATCCTTCATGCTTTGAATGAGCTCTAACCATCTCATTCTTAAGTAACCAACTAGTCAACCAAGTAACTAGGATTATGCTGTAAATGTGGTTAGCATATTAAAATTGAAGACCTCTAACCTGCTTGACTGAGATTGAGTACAGTTGTGACTTGTTGACTCCTGGAAGAATCATGCTGAGTCTGTCTGTCAGAGAATCCTTCACTCTCTCAGCATCAGCAGGTGGGACTTTATCCCAGTGGTTGCAGACAAAGAGTGTTGTGGAATGATCAAAGCCATCATTTGCTTCAATTGCCTTCAATAGCAGCTGCCCTAGCTGAATAAATTCAATCAACATTGCAATTATAGTTTGCTTATCACACATTTTCTTCCAGTGAATCAAATTTGATTTCTCTTATTGTTGGTAAGTATAACACCTGAATTATATTACTGTTGGCAAAATGAACACTTCCTAATACTTGATTTATCTTAATGTTTGTAAAAATAATACTTGAGTAATCTTTACTATTTGCATATGCAGTTATTTTCTCAGTTTTAAACAGTTTATTCAGGGAGATAAAAAAGCAATTAAAAAAACTAATAACTACTCACCAATAAATAAACGTATATATATCTGATTATATACTAATTTTAAGAAAGCTAGACAACATATTAGTATAACAAGGTTAAAAAGTAGTAGAAGAAAACTAGAAAGACTTCTTATAAGGGGAAACAGCTTGAATGGTGCAGTGTATGGCGAATGGTGTTCAATGGAAATATGTTGTGGCAAAGTGTGCGCATTGGCTGGAAAGAATTAATGTTTGTAAAAATAATACTTGAGTTATCTTACTGTTAGTAAACCTAATACTTGAATTACCATCTTGGTCAGCATAGCATTAGAATTATTTTATTACTGGTAAGCATTACATTTGAATTACCTTATCGCTGGTATGAACAAAATTTGATTTATCTGTTTGCTGTAATGAAATAATTGTGATTAATCTTATTATTGTGATAGAATACACTTGATTTGTCTTATTAATGGGGAGTAAACTTGATTCCTCAGGTGAAGGAAGGTGAAGCATTGAAGACCCACTTTAAATGCAGAAAACTAAAATGCAGGAACTTACAATGGCTCAGGTTAGGAGCAGACAGTGGCAGTTCGTTGGGAATACCATATGAAAGACGTAGCAAGTGACACTAGATTTAAACCCCAACCTGCAACAAAAACAGAGATGGAGTCTTCTTGGGGAACTGAAGGATGCCAAATTATTCTGGGAAGTCTTCAGACCAGATTCCCCTCCTCCAACCTCCCTTCAACGTATCACTGCGGTTAATGTAGCATGATTCTGTACAGTATGTAAGTACTTCTGTCTTGTGAGCAATGCGTTTTCATGGGAATGCATGTTTTGTATTTTGGAAGATGTATCTTCTAGTTTGACTGGTGCTAGGGTGGCCATGTTTAGATCCTTATTTCTGATTTATTCTGATTGATTATTAGCCCAACAATAGAGTTGTACTGGTTAAGGTGGCAGGTTTGTTCCTAGATATATATTTTTTATGTGTGTTATGTTATTGTACCTACTGTCATTTTGAGACAATAAGACATTTGAAAACATTTTTGGAAACCCTCTCCTTCAGAAAAAGTCACCAATAGATATACCAACCTGAAGTTGAAAGTTCTAACTCTACATTCTGGCACAGGAAAACAATTGCAACCTGTGCTCTATTGTGACACAAACAACAAGAACTATTAAGTCTTGATCAGAGATTCTTCCCCAATGAAATCTTGATGTTTAAATCTCATTTGGATTTATTATTCCTGGTAATGAGATTTTCTAATAAATGAATGTTTCCCTGTTTCACGGTAACTTGTGAACCACTCAATTGAGAACTCCCAACTAAAAACTCAGTTCCTTACCCTGTGTTTATGAATGCTTGTAGTACTGTCAATGACATACACAAAGCCAAAGGCTCTCTCCATGTAGTCTGAGAGTATCTGAGGTAGGCCTTTAGAGTCTCCAACTCCTGGGCTGTCCACTATTGTCACTCCACCCTGAAAAACAGTTGGTAGTCATGATTGACGAGATGTTAACACAAGGAAGATGGACAATGATTGATTAACTATAAACAGAAGAAAGATGACAATAATTGGTTACTTAGTTAATACAAGAATGATGACATTTTTGATCAATTATTAACACAAGATCTGTTACACAAAACTGACAAAATATAAAAAAAGAGATAGACTGAAAAATAAAAGAGACACATTGAAAGAGAAAGAAAGGAGAAATAAGTAGAAACATTCAACAGTATAATTTTCTCCCCTGTTGGCACTGAGAACAGTCTTATAACAAAGATGGATGAATACAGGTTTTAATACAGTGAGTTATAGGTTGTACCATAGAGAGAGGGGGGAGAGAGAGAGAGAGAAAGAAAGAGGTGAGTGTATATTTTTCAGAAATTTAGTTTAAAAGTGTGCCAGAGATAAAAATATAATATCTCTCAAGAGAGCAAGTGGTCTGGTTAACAAAGCAAAGATTGACATAATCTTCACTGTGATGGCACCAGCTGGAGCTATACCTGGCTGCAGGATGCCCATACTTGACTGCTGGAAACCCATACCTAGCTGTTGAGACGAAAACAATATTGTTATCTTTTGTAAGTCTTTGTGGCTGCATCAGAGTCATAAAACTTCCCAGTTAGTTTTGCATTGCATCATTCATCACATCATATACAGCCATCAAGGATTTGAAAGTAAGCTGCCCAAACCAACTCTATGAGAAAGAGTCACCAGAAGGGAGAACAACAAATACCTGAAGCCAGAAGTACAAACTCCTCTCCCTGGCACAAAGTATAAGAGTAGAAACTTGTACTTCATTGGAGATTAAAAACAAGAAGAAGAAGTAGAGAGCATGTGATTGATATATTATGTACAAATATTTCAGGGGCATGACAGAATATGCCAGATAGTTAGAAGTTTTATAAAGTTATTTAAAGTAAAGAGAAAGACAGGTAGAAAGACAACACAGATAAAAGGAGGCTGCAGGTAAACAGAAAAACATATGGCACATAAAGAAGCTTACAGAGCAAGTTATAGGGAGCAATAGGGAGTGCGTGTCAAGAGATACAACTACTAAGCTGACAGAATAAGTTATAGGAAGCAATAGGGAGTGCGTGTCAAGAGATACAACTACTAAGCTGACAGAATAAGTTATAGGAAGCAATAGGGAGTGCGTGTCAAGAGATATAACTACTATGAAAGAAAGAGGTACAGAAAAGAAAATAAGGAGGGAGAGGCACAAAGAGAAATGCACTTAGAGAAAATGTAGAAAACAAAGATAAATACTGACTGTGAGGGGTAATTTGTTTCGGCCAACTATAAGAAAATCAACATGTTCACCAAAATGTCTTATTCGGGAAATCAAGAATTCACAAAAAGTCACAAATACAATCCAAGATTGGTTATTGGTTACTAAACTGACGTCATTGCACTCCAGGCAGACCCATAGGTGCTCAGTGTCCCCCAACAGATATCGAAGAGTATGCATACTGATGGTTCCCATGCCTCGCTGATTAAACACACTTCTCATTCTGCCTCTCAGGCATCCAGTTCGACTTGTACAATGGGTAACTCCAAACTACCTAAATCGCTTGATCGATTCAACATTGATTTTAGTGTCCTCATCCAGCAGACACTCAAGAAGAGACCAAAGAACATCCCCCTTATACATCTTTAACTCCCCAACAATCGATGCTGCTGATGCAAGCCTGTCCGCCTCTCATTACCGTAAACACCCGCATGCCCAGGACAGTATATCCACGTAAGCCTCTGGAGGTTAGAAACTTCTATAGATATGAATCCAAGATATGAAGGTGAAAGTAACAAGTTCTGAAATACAAGTATGATAACGGAGACAAGAGATAAATGAGCGGAAACAAGCACACATCTAACCTCTAACATCTCTAGTGGCCAACGAAGCTGAACTTTCTCAAATGGACTTTCATCAGTATCTTCATCTCTGTTTGTCACAAGATACTCCAGTTTATTCAGAAATATATCCAATTTTTCTGGGGACACTGGCTTGATCTGACAAAGAAAATTATTGGTATTATTTGATAAACATAATCAATTAAAGATCTGATATGAGTAACTTGATCAATCAGTGACTTGATATGAGTAACTTGATCAATTGAAGATCTTATATGAGTAACTTGATCAATCAGTGACTTGATATGAGTAACTTGATCAATTGAAGATCTGATATGAGTAACTTGATCAATTGAAGATCTGATATGAGTAACTTGATCAATTGAAGATCTGATATGAGTAACTTGATCAATTGAAGATCTGATATGAGTAACTTAATCAATCAGTGACTTGATCTGAGTAACTTGATCAATTGAAGATCTGATATGAGTAACTTGATCAATTGAAGATCTGATATGAGTAACTTGATCAATCAGTGACTTGATCTGAGTAACTTGATCAATTGAAGATCTGATGTGAGCAACAATCAATTAGTTACTTGAACTGACAAATAAATGAGTGAATTTGTTTGAGAAACTTTACCTATGACTTGAATATGATCAAAGAAGTCTTAGATATAAAGGAAACAACTGTTCAAAAATACAATTTTTTATGAAGCTGACATTTTATGTATTTTTTGTGCGTATGTAATCAGCATCAACCTCTTCTATATTTACTTTCAATGGAGTGTTGCATTTGAAGTGTGTTATGTTATTTCAATTCACATTATGCATAGGAGCAGAAGAGACCTCTTCAAGTACATGCCAAGCTTCCACTGTCATTTTTGACTCTCAGTGTTTCATCTCAGTGTCCTCATCAGCACAGTGTTTTAGTAGAGATACACAGGCTTCCACAAGAGATTTTCATTGTTGCCATTCTATCACCTTTATACTAAATGTTTCCCATGTCAGGCCACAATCTTTGAACTCTCGTTCTTCTATGTCTTTCATTTGGACGCCCAGGTCCTTTTTCCCCATCCATTGTCTGTCAGAGAGCTGTCTTAGCCAATGTCCCTGCTGGCATACGACATATATGGTAACACATATAAGAATATCACTTGAGTTTGTGTTTAAACACATATCACTGTATCTTAAAAGCTGCATTTGATTTATATCGCTGGTTAATTGTTTATAAAATGTTTCAGCAGTGCTGGGTTCACACAGAACTGGCTGCACGATTCCGTAGAATGAGTGTAGCACCCTGAAGACACAGTCCGGGATTAACTCAGATACAAGAGACTGGCAACATCAGCTCTTCTCTTCGTGCTCTGCTGACTAGGGAACTGAGCTTTTGAGAAGTCCCCTAGCATCCCAAACCAGACCAATTATTATATCAATTTTAAATATCTCTAGGTTGTTTTTAAAAAAATGTGTTTTTGATATTTTACTATTGGGATCCTCACCCACACACGCGCACATACAGACATACTTGCCCACATAAGCACCCAAACAAGCTCAATTTGCAGAGGAACTTACAAGCAATGGTTTCTTAGATTTGCCCGAACTGTCGTCTCGATAATGAGCCAATATTTCTGGAGAAGGGCCATAACTAATTTCAACAATGGCAGCAGTACATCTGAGTTCACTTGTTGGCATCAGCTGTTTCCCGAGCAAGAGATTAACTAAACTGGATTTGCCTGAACCCATTTCACCTGTAAGTAAGCAGTAACTATTAAGTTAATAACAAGCCATAACTAAACAGCGATAAATAATAGAATTCAAAAAGAACAACAGCAAAGTTAGTTTATTTAAACTTTCTTTCTTTTCTCCAACCCAATTTTGTCTCAGAGCATCAGTATAAGAACAGATTTATAGAACGGGCTTTTGTGTGCGCTTCTTAAACAGTGTCTTTCGTTGCCTCTGTTATCTCTGAGGTCTACTTGCATTTCAGCCGACCTCTAACCGAAGTCGATTTTCAGATGGACTTTGTGTATGAATGTGATACTAGTGCACCATGTGACCCGTCTGGGAGATTATGAAGTCACTTGGACAGTCCTAGCAAATTGACAGTATAATCTACTTTGACCACTTGGACAGTCCTAGCAAATTGACAGTATAATCTACTTTGACCACTTGGACAGTCCTAGCAAATTGACAGTATAATCTACTTTGACCACTTGGACAGTCCTAGCAAATTGACAGTATAATCTACTTTGACCACACCCAAAAAAAATGTCAAGTCCGTATGATGTCCATATATCTTCAAACAATTGGGACAGACATACAATGTCATTCACCTTTGTCTTAATATATGTGATAGATATACAATGTCATTCACCTTTGTCTTAATATGTGATATATATATATATAGTTGTATGAAAATTGTGTTGATTTGAATAACTCAGTCTGAATCAAAGACAGTCAGATTTTATTATCTGTATTCACTAATAGACGAATTCAGTAATTAGATATATTCAGAATTTGGGGGTCTCTGTGGCTAAGTGGTTAATCCCTTGCCTTGAGTTTCGAAGGCCGTCGGTTCGAATCCAGACAGCGCCTTTCTAGTCATGAGTGAATTTTTTCCCTAGAGACCTCTAGGATTGTTACCGGAGCTAAGGAGCTCATGCTTTGTGCAATATTCTCTGCAAGGTGACGTGCCATTTCTTCAGAGAGGGACTGAGTCATATGGGCTAAACCCGTTACAACGATGTCAGTCATTCGGCTTTAGACCCTTTTAGTAATAGTTGAACTGGATTAAGAGCATCAGAATGAAGAAGAGATTGTTGAATGTACAACACTGTGCGGAAATCACACAAAAACATCGGTTCAAGTTAGCAGCGTGGGTCACTTAGCTCAGAAATAAACTGGAACGACCCAATGTGGCTTGCAAAAATAGTGAATAGCAAAACAAAATGTGAAAGTAAATGATTACAATTTTTATTTCTGTATACTTGGTACAATCAATAGCAATAATATACACAGTATCATATTACTTGTTCTGTCCCTTTCAGATGGCTAACATCAACAAATCAACTCTCAGTGAACATACTGAGTGCGTTGACATATATACCATTCAATATTTTTGTTCTATTTTTTTTTTGCTTTGGTTTCTGTAGTTGTCGCGTAGTTCGATTTACGATCTGCACAAACATTGATCTAGATGTGTCCGGTTTAGAATGTATTTACGTTTATCGTCTTTCAATATTACCGCTAGATCGAGGGTTTTCACACTAAACATGAATGTGAATTTTAAAGTGCCACTTTTCTGCCAATCTTCACATTGTTAAATATTATTATATATTCCTCTCATATCGTTATACGTTACATAAAGTCTGTTTTAGTTTCTTCTCTGTGAGCTACTTGTTTAATCCCTTCTATGGAAATAAGTTCTATATTTCTCACCTCTCTCTGTAAAGTTCGTTTCAGGGTTTCCCTAGTGTTGCTTTTTTCCAACACTTTGTCTCCCACTACAATGCCTTCTTTGTGATTATTTGATCATTTCGTCTCAGAGTGTGTCCAACATATCTACATCTTTTCTTTGTTATCATCATCAAGGTGCGTATCATTTATAGGACGTCGCTCTATTTACAGCACTTCTTTATTATAACATTTGTTTATTGCCTATTGTCTATCTCCAGGTGGATGATGAAATTGGTTGTCCACTTGGAAGCTATAATTTGCGTTTCATGAACAGATAAGTCGCCCTTGTTGTGTTATATCCGTGTTTATCTAGTGTGGTTTTGATATTGTCTATACATTTTGTCTTGGTCTTCCCTTGGTTCTATTACCTGATCTATTTTTTTATTGTAAGCCGTTGTTAACGTTTGATTGTAATTACATTCTCATTAAATGTTCGAACAATATAATACTATGTTACTATGAGATGTCCAGTTGGTAAACATTACATTATTGAAGGTAATTTATGTTGTTGTGATATGTCCAGTTGGTAAACATTACATTATTGAAGGTAATTTATGTTGGTGTGATATATCCAGTTGGTATACATAATCTTAGTGTTTTTGTTTTCAGAATAAAGGTTTTGGTCTTCAGTGGTCATTTTTTTTCTCAACATTGGCAGCTCTAATATGATATTCCCTGTAGTCTTTTCAGACCTTAGAGTATGAATTCACTTTAATTCACATTTCTAGAACCTAGTGTGCAAAAGGTAGGAGAACCAATTCCTTTCCTCATGCGTGGAACGTCGAGTGTGGGATTGAACCCACAACTCTCTTGTATCCGAGTCGATAGTCAAACGCTTATGCATTACGCTAATTCGTCCCACAGCAGCTCTATACCCTAGATATTATTTAATTTCATAATTCTTGGTGCACACAGCAGCTCTATACCCTAGATATTATTTAGTTCATAATTCTTGGTGCACACAGCAGCTCTATACCCTAGATATTATTTAATTTCATAATTCTTGGTGCACACAGCAGCTCTATACCCTAGATATTATTTAGTTTCATAATTCTTGGTGCACACAGCAGCTCTATACTCTAGATATTATTTAGTTTCATAATTCTTGGTGCACACAGCAGCTCTATACCCTAGATATTATTTAGTTTCATAATTCTTGGAGCACACAACAGCTCTATACCCTAGATATTATTTAGTTTCATAATTCTTGGTGCACACAGCAGCTCTATACCCTAGATATTATTTAATTTCATAATTCTTGGTGCACACAGCAGCTCTATACCCTAGATATTATTTAATTTCATAATTCTTGGTGCACACAGCAGCTCTATACTCTAGATATTATTTAGTTTCATAATTCTTGGTGCACACAGCAGCTCTATACCCTAGATATTACTTAGTTTCATAATTCTTGGTGCACACAGCAGCTCTATACCCTAGATATTATTTAGTTTCATAATTCTTGGTGCACACAGCAGCTCTATACCCTAGATATTATTTAGTTTCATAATTCTTGGTGCACACAGCAGCTCTATACCCTAGATATTATTTAGTTTCATAATTCTTGGTGCACACAACAGCTCTATACCCTAGATATTATTTAGTTTCATAATTCTTGGTGCACACATCAGCTCTATACCCTAGATATTATTTAGTTTCATAATTCTTGGAGCACACAACAGCTCTATACCCTAGATATTATTTAGTTTCATAATTCTTGGTGCACACAGCAGCTCTATACCCTAGATATTATTTAGTTTCATAATTCTTGGAGCACACAACAGCTCTATACCCTAGATATTATTTAGTTTCATAATTCTTGGTGCACACAGCAGCTCTATACTCTAGATATTATTTAGTTTCATAATTCTTGGTGCACACAGCAGCTCTATACCCTAGATATTATTTAGTTTCATAATTCTTGGAGCACACAACAGCTCTATACCCTAGATATTATTTAGTTTCATAATTCTTGGTGCACACAGCAGCTCTATACTCTAGATATTATTTAGTTTCATAATTCTTGGTGCACACAGCAGCTCTATACCCTAGATATTATTTAGTTTCATAATTCTTGGAGCACACAACAGCTCTATACCCTAGATATTATTTAGTTTCATAATTCTTGGTGCACACAGCAGCTCTATACTCTAGATATTATTTAGTTTCATAATTCTTGGTGCACACAACAGCTCTATACCCTAGATATTATTTAGTTTCATAATTCTTGGTGCACACAGCAGCTCTATACTCTAGATATTATTTAGTTTCATAATTCTTGGTGCACACAGCAGCTCTATACCCTAGATATTATTTAGTCTCATAATTCTTGGTGCACACAGCAGCTCTATACCCTAGATATTATTTAGTTTCATAATTCTTGGAGCACACAACAGCTCTATACTCTAGATATTATTTAGTTTCATAATTCTTGGAGCACACAACAGCTCTATACTCTAGATATTATTTAGTTTCATAATTCTTGGTGCACACAGCAGCTCTATACCCTAGATATTATTTAGTTTCATAATTCTTGGTGCACACAGCAGCTCTATACCCTAGATATTATTTAGTTTCATAATTCTTGGTGCACACAGCAGCTCTATACCCTAGATATTATTTAGTTTCATAATTCTTGGTGCACACACCAGCTCTATACCCTAGATATTATTTAGTTTCATAATTCTTGGTGCACACATCAGCTCTATACCCTAGATATTATTTAGTTTCATAATTCTTGGAGCACACAACAGCTCTATACCCTAGATATTATTTAGTTTCATAATTCTTGGTGCACACAGCAGCTCTATACCCTAGATATTATTTAGTTTCATAATTCTTGGAGCACACAACAGCTCTATACCCTAGATATTATTTAGTTTCATAATTCTTGGTGCACACAGCAGCTCTATACTCTAGATATTATTTAGTTTCATAATTCTTGGTGCACACAGCAGCTCTATACCCTAGATATTATTTAGTTTCATAATTCTTGGAGCACACAACAGCTCTATACCCTAGATATTATTTAGTTTCATAATTCTTGGTGCACACAGCAGCTCTATACTCTAGATATTATTTAGTTTCATAATTCTTGGTGCACACAGCAGCTCTATACCCTAGATATTATTTAGTTTCATAATTCTTGGAGCACACAACAGCTCTATACCCTAGATATTATTTAGTTTCATAATTCTTGGTGCACACAGCAGCTCTATACTCTAGATATTATTTAGTTTCATAATTCTTGGTGCACACAACAGCTCTATACCCTAGATATTATTTAGTTTCATAATTCTTGGTGCACACAGCAGCTCTATACTCTAGATATTATTTAGTTTCATAATTCTTGGTGCACACAGCAGCTCTATACCCTAGATATTATTGAGTCTCATAATTCTTGGTGCACACAGCAGCTCTATACCCTAGATATTATTTAGTTTCATAATTCTTGGAGCACACAACAGCTCTATACTCTAGATATTATTTAGTTTCATAATTCTTGGAGCACACAACAGCTCTATACCCTAGATATTATTTAGTTTCATAATTCTTGGAGCACACAACAGCTCTATACCCTAGATATTATTTAGTTTCATAATTCTTGGTGCACACAGCAGCTCTATACCCTGGATATTATTTAGTTTCATAATTCTTGGTGCACACAGCAGCTCTATACCCTAGATATTATTTAGTTTCATAATTCTTGGAGCACACAACAGCTCTATACCCTAGATATTATTTAGTTTCATAATTCTTGGTGCACACAACAGCTCTATACCCTGGATATTATTTAGTTTCATAATTCTTGGTGCACACAGCAGCTCTATACCCTAGATATTATTTAGTCTCATAATTCTTGGTGCACACAGCAGCTCTAAACCCTAGATATTATTTAGTCTCATAATTATTGGTGCAAATTCTTCATGACAAAATATAAATATTGACCTTCCTTACATGTGCGCATGTCACATGATGATGTTCGTATAACCTTGATCTAATAAATATTGAAGGTCATAGAAAAGGTAGTAGTTAACTTATGTGTTTTCTATTGCATGGTTCACATTTAATTTTCTTGTGATGTTCGCAATTTTTAGGCCAACAGTTTGAGCAGATGACACGAATCCTTGATATACTGAAGAACCAGGATATACTTATATAATTACATGAGCCCAATAACACGTTTTTGAAGAGAAGGTCAGTGAGGTGAGAACATGTCTCGTAGATAGAACTGAATCTTTTTTGTATGTTAAAACGAAAGTTTTTCACAAGTGAAGGGAGGAACTCAAGTCAGATCAGATTAAGTGTCATCTACACATCGCAGGTTAACTATAATTGATCTCCAACATTTTCAGTCTTTTATCATTGTGGTACAAGTGCTTCTATATCACAGTCGATAGAGCACTTGCTTCATAGTCGTGTGATACCAAGTTTGAATTCTTTAGGTGAAGTTTGCAGTTTTGAACAACCACGGTTCTCAGGTTGATCACATCACCCACCATGTTCCGTTAGTCAAAGAAAACTAATAACTTTACACCATATTCCCCAATGATTACAGAACGGGTTATTATGCTATTAATTTCAGCATATTCCTATTCTTAATTATTTGTTATTTGTTATTCTGTCACTCCAGCATATCTCGAATACACGCCTCAAGCAGCGAATGTGTCAATGGATGTAAGCGCACACAGTCAATAACAAAGTAATTTAGACAATTATATATTTCAGAAGTATCATCTGTTTGACAAGTACAAGATATACTTTACTGACATATACACATGTGACACAAACAAGGTGACAGAGACACACATCCTGCAAGATTGCTCAATGTACAGCGAACACATAAAACACATATAGCCAACCCTCATGTCACTCCAAGACAAGCTAATTGAAGATGCACATAGACTCCATTTGACCACCAACTACTTTTGAAGTATCTTCTTCTTCTTCTTCTTTCAACACTCCACGTCGACCACCTGTTAACCACTATTTGTGATTTGTATGCGATCTGAGCCTAAGAACCATTTACGTTTTGTCAGTTATGCACTAATAGTACACCAGCACATCCGATTTCTGCAACGCTTTTTATTTACTAAAGTAGCTTTCATATTCTCCTACCTCAGTCGCGTCCTACGCCATACCTTGTAGGTAGCAGTGTTACTATTCTTTGCTCCCCGTGAGAGCCCCAGTAACACACGGACGCTTTATAAGTAAACATGTCGATGTCCAAACACGTTGCAATAGGAAGAAGAAAAGAAGCAGATTTTATTGATGATAATAGGAAATAACATTGGTAATAATACAGGTAACTAAAGTAATAATACAGGTAACTAAAGTAATAATACAGGTAACTAAAGTAATAATACAGGTAACTAAAGTAATAATACATGTAACTAAAGTAATAATACAGGTAACTAAAGTAATGATACAGGTAACTAAAGTAATGATACAGGTAACTAAAGTAATGATACAGGTAACTAAAGTAATAATACAGGTAACTAAAGTAATGATACAGGTAACTAAAGTAATGATACAGGTAACTAAAGTAATAATACAGGTAACTAAAGTAATGATACAGGTAACTAAAGTAATTATACAGGTAACTAAAGTAATAATACAGGTAACTAAAGTAATGATACAGGTAACTAAAGTAATTATACAGGTAACTAAAGTAATAATACAGGTAACTAAAGTAATACAAGTCTAAACCACACTTACCGGCAATCAGTAAAACACACTGACCACTTTGAAGCTCTTCTGTGTAAGTTTTAATATTTCTCTCATAATGAGGAAACATTTGTTCCAAGTTATTCTGGGAAAATAAGAAAATAGACATTTGTCTGACTGAATCAAATAGATTAACTTATTTAACAACAATTTTGGATCATAGATATAAAAAAAAAAAAAAATTGGTGGACAACAATAATTATGGGGTGGAAAGGGAAGAGGGGGAGGAATGCTATCATAAATACAAGTTATTAATAAAAGTAAAAATAAAATAAAACGTAATGTTTATACCACGTGGTATATTGTGGAATACTTGTGTATTTAGAAATTGACATTTTTGGAAGTTTTTTTACAGAATTTAAGGTGGAGATGGATTGGTCTTGTGTGTCGTAGGGGCATTGGCAAGAACCGCTCTCAGAAGGACAGTGGATGTGAAGAGAAAGCATGGACGTCCAATGGTAACATGGAGAAGAACTGTGAAAAGACAATTGAAAGATTGTGGCCTGACAAGGGAAATAATTAATAGAAAGAGAATTGAAAGATTGTGGCCTGACATGGGAAATAATTAATAGAAAGAGAATTGAAAGATTGTGGCCTGACATGGGAAATAATTAATAGAAAGAGAATTGAAAGATTGTGGCCTGACATGGGAAATAATTAATAGAAAGAGAATTGAAAGATTGTGGCCTGACATGGGAAATAATTAATAGAAAGAGAATTGAAAGATTGTGGCCTGACATGGGAAATAATTAATAGAAAGAGAATTGAAAGATTGTGGCCTGACATGGGAAATAATTAATAGAAAGACGGCAGAATAACAACAATGGAAATTGTTTGTGAAAGCCTTACATGTCCAACTGGATACGAAGAGGATCCAGATACAGAGGTTAGTTATCAGCTACAGCACCCAATGTTGGAACTGCTGATTATATCAACCTTTAAGTAGTTTCTAAACGAATACAAATTAGTAGCAACTCTCCTCACCTGGAATGGTTTTGGAAGTTTACTGATATAAGTGCTTGCCCTTGTGTATAGATTTTTGATTGATGTTCTGTTGATTTTGTCTTCTTTGAGAGCAGCTGTAATTGTGTCCATATCAGTTATTGGAGGCGGCTGAAAAGACAATCAATCAATGAATAAATCATTGAATAAACATATGTGAGTTATTTCTTATGCATCAAGCTTATGTATAAGTTAAGACAATCAGGCATATATCCCTACGAAGACAATCATGCACACATCTCTGTTCACGACACATGTCGGAATATAAGAATATTGGTGTTGATTGCAGAAGAATATAAACATATCTTGTCTTCTCCCTCCCTCTCCATGGGATTACAAAATATTCACATAAAAGTGTGTTCATTGAAAATTCGTAAATTGCTAAATATACTGTTAATTTGGCTAAAATATGAACTTATCTGTTACATTTCATAGGTCGAGTTCAGTACAGATTGATGATATCTTTCCAGAATATGAGAAGAAAGAAAATGGAGCGATAAAGAAATGACAAACGCAATGTGACAAGAAAACAATTTCTCAGAAGGGACACTGATACAATTATATTTAATATGTGATCATCATGATGCTATAGCTTGTCTTGAGCAGAACTTTGCAACTCTAACAATTCATTGACATTTCTCTCTCTCTCATAGACCAGATGTCCCGGCTTTGCTGCCGTCATGCTTACATCATCAGTCAAATCCTGAGTCCATCTTCTTCGTGGTCTTCTTTTTTTTCTCTTAGCTTGATGCCTCCTTCCATACTGGTCGTTTCCAATCTTTCATGTCTTTTTATATGCCCTAAATACTTTCAATTTTCTCATTCTTATTCTTATAAAAATCTGAAGAAGTTGCATAATATAATAAGTTTCCAAATTTAGCACAGATATAATAAGTTTCCAAATGTAGCAAAGATATGATAAGTTACCAAATGTAGCAAAGATATAATAAGTTTCCAAATGTAGCAAAGATATGATAAGTTACCAAATGTAGCAAAGATATAATAAGTTTCCAAATGTAGCAAAGATATGATAAGTTACAAATGTAGCAAGATATAATAAGTTTCCAAATGTAGCAAAATAAGTTTCCATTCAATATATTCAAGTTATAACCAAATGTAGAAGATAGTATTCAAATGAAGATATAAAAGTTTCCAAATGTAGCAAGATATAATAAGTTTCCAAATGTAGCAAAGATATAATAAGTTTCCAAATGTAGCAAAGATATAATAAGTTTCCAAATGTAGCAAAGATATGATAAGTTTCCAAATGTAGCAAAGATATGATAAGTTTCCAAATGTAGCAAAGATATGATAAGTTTCCAAATGTAGCAAAGATATAATAAGTTTCCAAATGTAGCAAAGATATAATAAGTTTCCAAATGTAGCAAAGATATAATAAGTTTCCAAATGTAGCAAAGATATAATAAGTTTCCAAATGTAGCAAAGATATAATAAGTTTCCAAATGTAGCACAGATATAATAAGTTTCCAAATGTAGCAAAGATATAATAAGTTTCCAAATGTATAAGATATAATAAGTTTCCAAATGTAGCAAAGATATAATAAGTTTCCAAATGTAGCAAAGATAGATAAGTTTCAATGTAGCAAGATATAAGTTTCCAAATGTAGCAAAGATATAATAAGTTTCCAAATGTAGCAAAGATATAAAAGTTTCCAAATGTAGCAAAGATATAATAAGTTTCCAAATGTAGCAAAGATATAAAGTTTCAAATGTAGAAGATAATAAGTTTCCAAATGTAGCAAAGATATAATAAGTTTCCAAATGTAGCAAAGATATAATAAGTTTCCAAATGTAGCACAGATATAATAAGTTTCCAAATGTAGCAAAGATATAATAAGTTTCCAAATGTAGCAAAGATATAATAAGTTTCCAAATGTAGCAAAGATATAATAAGTTTCCAAATGTAGCAAAGATATGATAAGTTTCCAAATGTAGCAAAGATATAACAAGTTTCCAAATGTAGCAAAGATATAATAAGTTTCCAAATGTAGCAAAGATATAACAAGTTTCCAAATGTAGCAAAGATATAATAAGTTTCCAAATGTAGCAAAGATATGATAAGTTTCCAAATGTAGCAAAGATATGATAAGTTTCCAAATGTAGCAAAGATATGATAAGTTTCCAAATGTAGCAAAGATATAATAAGTTTCCAAATGTAGCAAAGATATAATAAGTTTCCAAATGTAGCAAAGATATAATAAGTTTCCAAATGTAGCAAAGATATAATAAGTTTCCAAATGTAGCAAAGATATAATAAGTTTCCAAATGTAGCAAAGATATGATAAGTTTCCAAATGTAGCAAAGATATAACAAGTTTCCAAATGTAGAAAGATATAAAGTTTCAAATGTAAAAGATATAATAAGTTTCCAAATGTAGCAAAGATATAATAAGTTTCCAAATGTAGCAAAGATATAATACATCCAAGTCGTGAAGAAATGAAATAAAATAATGAATTTAAGATGTGATAATGCAAAAAAGAAATGGTGAAATGTAATCATGACTTTCTACCTTTTTAGTCCGTTTCTGACCACCTGCAAGAAATGACTTAATAATCAGTTTGACTTCGTCCAGTGTTACATGTTGTCCTGGAACTGATATCTGATATTGACCAGCTAGCTTTAATGCCTGTGAAAGATTTTTGGTATAACATACAGATTATCAAAAGTCAGTTCCATCTTAAAGATGTTCTTCTTCGAATACTTCATAACGACCACTTATTAAACCACTCTGTGTGATTTGTATGTCATCTGAGCCTAAGAGCGATTGTACGTTGTCCCAGTTATACATCCGATTTCTGTAAAGGTTTTATTTACTAGGGTAGCTTCCTAGGCCCTATATCAGTCGCCTCTTGCAACATGCCTTGTAGGTCACAGTGTTACTATTCTTAGCTTCCCTCACGAGCCCTGGCGCTACATGGGCGCTTAAAGATGTGATAAGCATTTGTTATAATGAAAATATGATACTTTAATATGTGCATGGATACGTTTACTTTGATATGTGCATGGATACGTTTACTTTGATATGTGCATGGATACGTTTACTTTGATATGTGCATGGATACGTTTACTTTGATATGTGCATGGATACGTTTACTTTGATATGTGCATGGATACGTTTACTTTAATATGTGCATGGATACGTTTACTTTGATATGTGCATGGATACGTTTACTTTGATATGTGCATGGATACGTTTACTTTGATATGTGTATGGATATGTTTACTTTGATATGTGCATGGATACGTTTACTTTGATATGTGCATGGATATGTTTACTTTGATATGTGCATGGATACGTTCAATTCAACATAACAGTTGCTATTCGTTAGTACATGCTCTTTCATTATACATATATATACATATATATATATATATATATATATATATATATATATATATATATATATATATATATATATATATATATATATACATTAAAATCGACCACGACGTGACGTTTCGTGACACATGCCTGGGAAATGCCAGAAGTAGCTGAGTTGCCCAAGCGTCAACTACCCGTTCTCAACTTCGCTGATAGAATTAATTAAGAGGAGCGCAAACACGACGTTTGGTATCAGTTTGGTTGCAGGAGCTTCCTGTAGGGTATTATATGATGCCTGCCCATCTTTGGTGATCCACTGTGGATTTTCGGTTTAAATGTACTCCCATAGCCTTTGCTTCTCTCAAGGCACCCACAAGGCAGTGAGGCTATTCGCCCCTAGCTATACGGCTCTTACATATCGGGATAAATCCCTCAGTGGTGGGCCACACGTCACAAGAATGAGGGCTAGACCTTCTTCGAGATTTTTTGTCCTATATATTCCCCATCAGACATAAAAAACCCGATCTAGGTGAGACAGGGCTGCGTTAACCTGTGACATCGAGCTCAACGTTTCCTGGCTACATCGCTAGGAGATAGGGTGTTCTGAGGGCCACAGGCAGGCTCCTAATTTTCACTTCTTTGCCCCATCTAAGAGGGATTAGCCGATCCTAACCCTGCTGGATGCAGTGCCAGGCACACTATACATATAACATTGCGTCTGAGTCAGCTCTGTAGGTCTCATCTATATCAAGTCAGATATGATACCATGCTACACCAGACCTAGTATACCTGAGTAGATGGTGCACGTTCAAGTAGGGTTTTCTATCAGTAAACATTTAGCAGCATCCAGTCTGTTGTACAAATCGGTAATCAACATACATACACCATCTATTATCTATCAGACAACATACACACACCTTCTATTATCTATCAGACAACATACACACACCTTCTATTATCTATCAGATAACATGCACGCACCTTCTGTTGTTTATAAGATAACATGGATACACCTTCTATTATCTATCAGATCACATGGACGCACCTTGTATTATCTATCAGACAACATACACACACCATCTATTATCTATCAGACAACATACACACACCATCTATTATCTATCAGATAACATGGACGCACCTTCTGTTGTTTATAAGATAATATGCACACCCCTTGTATTATCTATCAGACAACATGGACGCACCTTCTATTATATATCAGATAACATACACACCTTCTATTATCTATCAGACAACATACACACACCATCCATTATCTATCAGATAACATGGATACACCTTCTATTATCTACCAGATAACATACACACACCTTCTATTATCTACCAGATAACACACACACACCATCTATTATCTATCAGACAACATGGATACACCTTCTATTATCTATCAGATAACATACACGTACCATCTATTATCTACCAGATAACATGCACACACCTTCTATTATCTATCAGACAACATGGATACACCTTCTATTATCTATCAGATAACATACACGTACCATCTATTATCTATCAGATAACATGCATACACCCTGTATTATCTATCAGATAACATGCATACACCTTCTATTATCTATCAGATAACATGCATACACCTTCTATTATCTATCAGATAGTTATTGGTTATTGGTTACTAAACTGACGTCATTGCACTCCGGGCAGACCCATAGGTGCTCAGTCTCCCCAACAGATATCGAAGAGTATGCATACTGATGGTTCCTGTGGCTCGCTGATTAAACACACCTCTCACTCTGCCTCTCAGGCATCCAGTTCGACTTGAACAACGGGTAACTCCAAACTGCTTAAATCGCTTGATCGATTCAACATCGATTTTAGTGTCCTCATCCAACAGAGAGTCTCGAAGAGACCGAAGAATATCCCCTTATCCATCTTCAACTCCCCAACCATCGATGCTGTTGATGCAAGCCTGTCCGCTCTCTCATTACCGTAAACACCCGCATGCCCAGGACAGTATTTCCACGTAAGCAGCTGGAGGTTAGAAACTTCTATAGACGACATCCACTCATACCGAAACCTGCCCTTCTGGATCTTGTGAAGCATCGACTGAGAGTCAGATACAACAACGGCCCCAGTAAATGAAGTCACAGAAATCCAATGGAGGGCAGCAGTAACGGCTTCAACCTCCATCCTCATACTAGAAGTAGTTGTCCTGTATGCCCCACTTCGCTCTGCAACAACCCTACCATGCGCATTAGCCAAGAAATCCCAGCCGGATTTCTCACCACGTTGAACCGACCCATCGGTATATACAACAACATCATCATCCCTTGCATTATCTTCTATCAGCTGCTTAACTGCGAGATCAGCCTTCATGTTGCCCCAATCTCTACATTCTCTTCCAAGAGTAATGATAACGTTGAGATAGTTCATCATGCTACCATCTGTTGGGATCCATTCTTCCCCTTTTGGTAGAGTCGCAACCGTAGTCACCTGGCCAATTGATCTCTCAGCCTGGGCCATCCACTACATGCCACGCTTGATTCTCGTGCCCTTAACATCATTAGTGTTCTTGTGAAGTGGATGTCTCTTATCCGAAGTAACCCGCATATATGCCTTGGTTTGGGCGATTGCATGACGGGAGCGTAGTGACAGAAGGCCAAGCATATATCTCATCTTCACAATGGGGTATCTCTAGTGCAGCCCAGAACTATACGCATACCTTCATTCTAAACCCGTTCGAGTCGTTCACATTGTGATCTTGATATCGTAAAATTACGAGTCCGTAATCTACCACTGACATTACCAGTCGATCGAACAAAATGGCAAGTAGTCTCTGCTCAAGGTGTGCGGCCACCATAACTTTGAGAGCCGCAAGACCACGCTTGCACCGTTGTATCGTCTGTTCAATATGGTGTTTGAAAGATAGACTACGATCAAAGTTTATTCCAAGATAGCGCAGCCTGTCTCTGCGCTCGATGGTATGTTCGTCAAAGATTACACAGGGAAGGTCAGCCTTGACGATGTGATTATTCAACGAGCACCACAACATACACGCTTTTTCAGGATTGACCTGAGAGCGAGCCTCTCTACACCAACCCGAGATGGTATGCAATGTTTTCTGAATGTCGTCAACCATCTCTCGTCTATCTGACCCAGTCCTATATATTAAGATATCATCTGCAAATGTCAATGTCCGACCCAATCCGGTTGGCTGAATTTTAGCTACATTTGCTGTGTAAATATTAAACAACACGGGTGATAGAGCAGAACCCTGGGGTAATCCCGGGCATATACGTGCAGGATCCGATGTCCATGTTCCTAAACGGAGTGCAACGTTTCTCTCCATTAAAGAAGCAGCTATCCAGTTTACCAGCCAAGGATTAACTTTACAATTAATCAAAGAGCGCACCATTATTGAAAAATTCACCTTGTTATCAGATAACCTGCACACACCTTCTATTATCTATCAGATAACATGCGCGTACATTGTATTATCTATCAGACAACATACACACACCTTCTATTATCTATCAGACAACATACACACACCTTCTATTATCTATCAGACAACATACACACACCTTCTATTATCTATCAGACAACATACACACACCTTCTATTATCTATCAGACAACATACACACACCTTCTACACCTTCTATTATCTATCAGACAACATACACACACCTTCTATTATCTATCAGACAACATACACACACCTTCTATTATCTATCAGATAACCTGCACACACCTTCTGTTGTTTATAAGATAACATGCACACCCCTTGTATTATCTATCAGATAACATGTACGCACCTTCAATTATCTATCAGATAACATTTACGCACCTTGTATTATCTATCAGATAACATGTACACACCTTCTATTATTTATCAGATAACATGTACACACCTTCTATTATCTATCAGATAACATACACGCACCTTGCATTATCTATCAGACAAGATGCGCACACAATGTGTTCTGTTGTTTATAAGACAACATGCGCGCTTCTTATGTGGCTCAAAAGGAGGTGGAATAATGCAAACTACACTTGAAGATAGAGAGTCAGCGCTTGCAGCTTTCTTAAAACAGGCACCCATCGTAACGGCACATTCAATCAGTTTCCGTTTGGAATATCTTTATTGCACTCCGGCCTCGTCCATATGTGCTTCGATCTCCTTCGCAATATCTCCAACAGCGTCCAGCGACTAACCATACCAGTTCGATGTTGATTGATGAGCCTACTAATATACGTGTTGTGTTGCTCTTCTATAGCCATTCCAGTCTCTTGAAATTTTGCTGCTGACGTGGATTGGTTTAAATGAAAATCCACAATCTATGAGGCTCTTCCTAATGTCAGTTCTATCTATTCTGGCTGTGAATCGCTGTTGTTTAATTGCGAAATATCCCCGCCTACACATACTATCTCCGTTGCGAGGCAGATAATTCATTTCCATGTTAGAGACTGGCTATACCGCTGTCATACAGCTCATCGACACGTGGACACACCTTAAGATTTGTTTAATTGCTTGAAACATCATAATAAATACAAAAACAGTGTGAAAATATGTTTTTAGCAATATCGGCAAAATGGTGGTGCTGATACAGGTCGCGAATCCATTGAGTTATTTCATAATGATTTTTTGGGCTGTGAACATGCGGATTGCAAGAAGTTTTTTTAAATATGAAAATGTCCTGTATCATATGCAGTCCGTAAGTATTGAATAGCCTTTATTTCACATTTCTAGGGCCAATTATACGAGAGATAGGAATAGCAATTCCTTTCCTCACTTGTCGAAAATTATGTGTGGACAATGAACCCACAACCATTCTGTGTCCGATTCGATAGTCGAACGCTCTACACATTGCGCTTATCATTTCCACTATCTAAAATATAGTAGTTATTGCATCTTAACTCCAAGGGTGTCACAGGCTAGAAAAAGATAATACATATTGAGAAAGATTTTGAAAATGCATTTAACGTAATAAGAAAAATGAACGAAAGAGAAGAATATGTTGAGAAGCTTACTAGAAAGGAAGGAAATGAGCAAGTAGACATTAAAATGAAAAGCTATAAGCAAAGATGAAATATCAAGATGTGAAACATATGATAGTTGGACCAAGTTTATCACTTCTGTGTGTGACTGAACTTTTAGCTTTGTAATTTTGTACACTGCTTTTGTTACAAAGCTAATAAGCGGGAACATTACAGAAGATCAAATACTCTCATAAAGGATAAGAATGGAATACTATTGACAACGGAAAAGGAACAAGAAATACGATGGACAGAGCATTTTAAAGAATTGCTAAACAGACCACCTCCAACGGTAGTAGCAGACATACCAGAACCAACAGAGGAGTTAGAAATTGGCATTGAAACACCCAGCCAGGATGAGATCATTACAGCAATTAGATCTCTTAAGAATAACAAGGCACCAGGAATGATAACTTAAACGCAGAACTATTCAAAATAGACCCAGAACTTGCAGCTAATATATTGCAACCCTTGTTTACTACTATTTGGAATGCCCAAATAATACCTGATGCATGGAACAGAGGAGTCATCATCAAGATACCCAAAAAGGGCTCCCTTGCCGATTGTAATAATTGGCGTGGAATAACACTGCTTTCTGTCCCAAGTAAAATCTTAAGCAAAATCATCGTACAACGTATTACTGACGCTGTGGATAAGAAACTGAGAAAGGAACAAGCAGGATTTCGCAGAGGACGAAGCTGTATAGGCCAAATATTTGCTCTTAGAAATATCATAGAACAATGCACAGAATGGCAAAGCAAACTCTATATCAACTTTGTAGATTTTGAAAAGGCTTTTGATAGCATACACCGCGAAAGTCTATGGCGTATCTTAAGATGGTATGGAATCCCACTGTGTTTTATAAATATTATAAAAGCTGCTACAGCAAGTTTGCATGCAGTGTTGAAACTTCAGAACTAAAGTTTGAAGTAAAAACAGGCGTGCGACAAGGATGTGTTATGTCAGCCTTATTATTCAACACTGTCATAGATTGGGTGATGCGTAAAACAACGGAAGATAAGGCAAGAGGTATTAGATGGACGCTCACATCCACGCTGGAAGACCTAGATTTTGCAGATGACATCGCACTCCTATCTCATACACATAGAGATATCCAGGAAAAGACCTGCCGCCTTAACCAATATAGTGAGATGGTTGGGCTGAAAATAAATCAGAAGAAAACTGAAGTAATGACTCTGAACATAGCAACCCCAGCACCAGTCAAACTAGAAGGTAAAACCCTCCGAGATACAACCGCTTTCACATACCTTGGAAGTGTTATTAGCAATGAAGGAGGCGCTGGATCTGACATTAAAAACAGACTGAGTAAAGCACGAAGTGCATTCATGACCCTTCAGACCGCCTGGAAATCTGCCCAATACAGCATCAGAACCAAGACTAGTATCTATAACAGCTGTGTGCTGTCAACTTTGCTGTACGGATCGGAATGCTGGAGAATGACAGAACAGGATATGTCCAGACTCTCCGCCTTTCATACAACTTGTCTGCGAAAAATCTTACGCGTGTACTGGCCGACTACTATCTCGAATCAAGAATTGCTTGCACGATGCCAACAAGAGAATATGGGCACTATCATCCGAAGACGACGCTGGAGATGGATTGGACATGTGATGCGCATGGAGACTGGCTCCGACACGAAAACTGCACTGAGATGGACTCCAGAGGGTAGGCGAAAGCGTGGAAGACCCAAGACGACTTGGAGGAGAACGATAGAGCAAGAGCTGAAGGAAATGAATCATAGTTGGAACACAATACAGAGGAAGGCCATGAACAGGGAAGAATGGTGTACGTTTGTTGTTGCCCTAAACGCCAGGGGCGTAACAGGCTAAAGAGAGAGAGAGGAGTGTGACTGAAGTGAATATACCACTTCTGTGTGTAGCTGAAGTGAATATACCACTTCTGTGTGTGACTGAAGTGAATATACCACTTCTGTGTGTGACTGAAGTGAATATACCACTTCTGTGTGTGACTGAAGTGAATATACCACTTCTGTGTGTAACTGAAGTGAATATATAACCAGAACAATGGCGAAACACGTAAAAACAAAGTACTGTAGTTTTACAAAATACAAAAACAATAATAATGCACATCACCGTTTCGACCAATATGCCTTTAACAAGCAAATGATACAACCCAAGTGAAGAAACCCACTTCTTACACTGCACACTACATATCTATACTTCTATTGTATCCTTTACTTGATAAAGCCTTTTTGGTCGAAACATTGCTGTTTATTGCTATTGTGTTTGTATTTTGTCAAACTACAATACTTTATTTTTACATGTTTCGCTATTGTCACATAGAGAGAAAAACTCAAAATCAAAGAAATCTGGCTGTTGTTACAAATAAGAACGAGAAAACAGAAATATTTAGGGCATCTAGATAGACACGAAGGGTTAGAGAAGACCATTATGGAAGTAGGCATCCTGGCAAAGAGAAGATGAAGACCACGGAGAAGACTTATTCAGGATGTAACTGATAGTTTGAGCATGACCACAGCAGAGGTGGGACATCTGGTCTATGAGAGAGATATATATATAATCCGAAGGACTGTTAGGTTGCCAAAGTTCTTGTTACTACAAGATATTTGATGATACCCATTTTGTATGAGACTGAAGGGAATATATCACCATAATTTGAGACTGAAGGAAATATATCACCATAATTTGGGACTGAAGTGAATATATCACAATGAGACTGAAGTGAATATATCACCATGAGACTGAAGTGAATATGTCACCATAATTTGAGATTGAAGTGAATATATCACCATGAGACTGAAGTGAATATATCACCATAATTTGAGATTGAAGTGAATATATCACCATAATTTGAGATTGAAGTGAATATGAAACCAGAACATGAAACTGAAAAGAATATACCCGTGCTGTATGAAACTGCAATGAATATACCCCGAATATAGGCCCTGATCGTTAGTAGATGAGATAAATGATCTACCAACAATGGGCCCCATTTATTATGCTAGCCGACTCAAGAACATTGTTTGTCGCTGTGTCAGCTTCATTAGGAAAACAAATCTTACACAACCAGTTCGGTATCCTACCTGCTGTATGCCTGACAGCTTATCCACATCCTCCACTGTCAGTGGTTTATTGCCAGCACTGCTCATCCTTGCGTGTTCCTGAGATATGTTATCTATGTCTGGTAATGTTGAACAATGGGCAAATGTCAACAATTTTATAAATAGAATTGATAAAATATATGTTTATTAAAAAAAACCCAAAAACTCATAAAAAATGAAGAACATAAGAAAACTCATAATACATGAAAAACACAAGAACACACTCAATAGCCATTACACTCACTGTTGTCTTCCTATCTCTTTCTTTAATCATGTTTTTCCTCCTCACAGCGTCAGAAAAAGAAGAAATTTAAAAACGGGCTCTAGTGTGCGTTTCCTACTATCTTTCGGTGCCACTGTCACTTCTGTGGTTCCATTTTTATGCCATGTATCCACTATATCTGCATAGCTATTCCCATTTGAGACGCACTGTCTATTTGTGGGTAATTTACATATGTGGCCAAACCATTTAATTTGTTGTTTCTTGATTGTTTCTTGTTCTCTCACTATGAATTGAGGCATAGTCATGTCGATCGAGATATGGTGCCACTGACTGAATTTTACGTGAAAGCTTGCTTTTTTTATCACCAGTATCCTTCACCATTTAGGTGACCCTTACTTCGACTTCAGAGGCACATGTAATTTAGATCTCCGAATAAAGAACTAAGGTCTCCTGTAGTCCCTTGTACTTTCAGTTATCAGAGGACTGTCATTATTGCATTCCAGATATGTCCATAGCTGCTCCAATCTCCGCCTCAACAAATCCAACAGCGTACATCGGCCTAATACGCCAGTTCGATGTTGATTAATCAGTCTCTTTGCATATTACGTATGCCGTTTTTACAGGCTGCACCAATATTGACACACTGTCTCTCAATCTGGTCAGTGGGTGGGACTCGCAACCCTGAAACTCTGCTGTTCGAAAAGACTATCAGTGCGTTACGAATGCCGTTTTGGTCCATTGCAGGCCCCTCTGATACCGTGGCCATGCCAGCCAATCTGTCAGCTCGTTCATTATCACTGACTCCTGCGTGCCCAGGGACAAAAACGAAGGTGATTTCTTTGATGTCTGTCTGTACCAGTGTCTTCACCCAGTTTCGTCTCACCATTCTTGTTTCGACTTTACGAATCATACTCATGAAGTCACTGAATATAAAAAACACCAACCAAGTCACTGCCTCTGTAACAGCCCGTACCTACATTGTCAAAGAACTTGTGGTTGTTGCGTAGGCCCCACTGGCCTCTCCTATTATTTTTCCTCCTGAACGTACGGAAAAAGTCCACGCACAGCTTTGTTGGCGAATGACTGAACGAATCAGTGTAAATTACTGCATATGTTTCATCCACGTTGTCATTCAAGAGAGCTTCAACCGCGTTGATTAGTGATGGATTATTTTGTTCACAGTTTTTCTTAATGGATGTAATGACTGTAAAAGCAGTCTGAAATTGGGGTGGCACAGCAATCCATTCCTCTCCTGGTTCGATTCCGGACGGTTCACATATGTTCCCAAGGGTACCTTCCGTCTGACTCAGCCATGTTCTGCCTCTATTTAGTCTACAACCTTTCTCCTTACTGAGTTCTTCATGCAGGGGATGGTCTTTGTTTACGTTGATTTTAAGATAAGATCGGACCTTGTACTTTGTGCACACCAACAGTTTTGTTCAAGATGGCTTTGAACCCCAGAATGTCCACGCCATGTAGTCATCAGCGCAGAGCGTAATGAACTTTGCTATCGGCAACCATGTTGTTTTCTTTTTATGTTCACTACACGACAGTATATTTTATAACTAAACAATGTACACTACTACTATAGTTAATTATTTGTGTTTTCATACAATCATCATTTAAATTTGTGTGCGCCCTGTTTGGCATTAACAATATCATCATCGGGGTTCCCTGTGTCGAAGTGGTTAAGTTATGTCATCGGGGTTTCCTGTGTCGAAGTGGTTAAGTTATGTCATCGGGGTTCCCTGTGTCGAAGTGGTTAAGTTATGTCATCGGGGTTCCATGTGTCGAAGTGGTTAAGTTATGTCATCGGGGTTCCATGTGTCGAAGTGGTTAAGTTATGTCATCGGGGTTCCCTGTGTCGAAGTGGTTAAGTTATGTCATCGGGGTTCCATGTGTCGAAGTGGTTAAGTTATGTCATCGGGGTTCCATGTGTCGAAGTGGTTAAGTTATGTCATCGGGGTTCCCTGTGTCGAAGTGGTTAAGTTATGTCATCAGGGTTCCTGTGTCGAAGTGGTTAAGTTATGTCATCAGGGTTCCCTGTGTCGAAGTGGTTAAGTTATGTCATCGGGGTTCCCTGTGTCGAAGTGGTTAGTTATGTCATCAGGGTTCCCTGTGTCGAAGTGGTTAAGTTATGTCCCTTTCCCTTGCGATCCGAAGGTCGTAGGTTCTAATCCGGACCTCACCGTTCTATTCACCGTTCTATTCACCGTTCTATTCACCGTTCTATTCACCGTTCTATTCACGTGTGCAATTTCCAGAGACCCCTGGCACTTTTGCCAGAGCTACGGAGTTCATGCTTTGTGCAATACTCTCGGCAGATGGCGTGCAATTTATGCGCGGAAAGGAATCGAGCCATATGGGGTAAAACCGGTGCAGTTAAGTCAATCTTTCGGTTTGAAACCCCTGACTTTAAAAAAAAAAGATATCATCGGTAAACCATTTTGAAAGTATGTTAATCTTTTAAAATATGACCTGATTCTTCATTGTATGCTTAAAATTATTGTGTTAAACTGGTACAAAGTCGGTAATGTCAAGTGGGTAAATATTTGAAAACGGAACCGATAGCAGTCTGACTTCTGCTAAGATGATGAATATTTATATAAAGCTTTTGTTCAAGACGTGAACGATGAATGAGTGAAGTTGTAGAATAACTCTGGCTTACAATAATCTTAAAAGTTTCCAAACTGGCATACGGAGTCTACAAAAGCCGATCGTGTACTTAGGATATGTACACACAAGAAGCGAAATGTAAACAGATACTCAGACATTTTGAAACACGTGTCTAGAGCGGTGTCGTCTATAGAAATGTCAACAGAAAAGTGAAGATAAAAACATAACGTATAGTTTAGCAGCTTTCGAAAGTGTTATAGATCTCACGCTACTACGTGTTAGATTTTACAGATGAGATGGTTATGTGTATCTTGTATCCAGTGGCGGCTCGTGTTAGATTTTACAGATGAGATGGTTATGTGTATCTTGTATCCAGTGGCGGCTCGTGTTAGATTTTACAGATGAGATGGTTATGTGTATCTTGTATCCAGTGGCGGCTCGTGTTAGATTTGACAGATGAGATGGTTATGTGTATCTTGTATCCAGTGGCGGCTCGTGTTAGATTTTACAGATGAGATGGTTATGTGTATCTTGTATCCAGTGGCGGCTCGTGTTAGATTTTACAGATGAGATGGTTATGTGTATCTTGTATCCAGTGGCGGCTCGTGTTAGATTTGAAAGATGAGATGGTTATGTGTATCTTGTATCCAGTGGCGGCTCGTGTTAGATTTGACAGATGAGATGGTTATGTGTATCTTGTATCCAGTGGCGGCTCGTGTTAGATTTGACCGATGAGATGGTTATGTGTATCTTGTATCCAGTGGCGGCTCGTGTTAGATTTGACAGATGAGATGGTTATGTGTATCTTGTATCCAGTGGCGGCTCGTGTTAGATTTGACAGATGAGATGGTTATGTGTATCTTGTATCCAGTGGCGGCTCGTGGTCATTTTTCTTGATGGGGCCCGGCAAAAATTTTGGGGAAATCGAGGTTTTTGGAGTATTTACTATTATTTGTCTACTCCAAGTAGTTATTACCCCTTTCAGGTAAAGAACAAATGCTTCTGTTCTGCAACAGCTTGAGACTAAAGAGAGTTGATATAAAATCAAGGACAATTAAATATTCCCAACACATCAAACGACAGGAGCGCATAAAGAATATTTTTAAAGAAACTTGTCTGGAACGCAAATTCAATTTGCGTCACCCGCATGACAACAAACCACTAACATGTGAATGAGACCACGTTTCGTATACACATATATTTTGTAATATATCATATATTGTTTGCAATATATAATCTCTGCGGTAAACCTAGAAAACGACTCGTTTGCTTTGGTTGATGGCTACGTCCTGTAAAGAAAATGCAACGATTTTCATTCTATATGTAAGTGTACTGTGAAAGAAATGATATTCTTCACTTCTGTTGTATTCTTTGCTTGATAAAGGCAATTTGATCGAAACGTTTCTGTGTATTGTCATTGTTTTTGTATTTTGTAAATCTCTAGTACTTTGTAACTTTGTTATTGTTAAAAATGTTTTTAATTGTTTCGCTCAACTCAACTCAGTTGACAACGTCAACTGTACGAAAGAAAATTGGGTACTTTTGTACAATCTTCTTTTTCTTCTTTCTTATTTTCTTCCACCATTTACTTCTTTATAGAAGTGTTGTGGAAGGAGGTAAGCAGTGATCTTGTGTGTGCTTGTTATAAAGCACTTTGTAAGCTGATATTCATTTTCGTAAGGCTATTCTTTATGTCGTCGCTCCATCTTTTGCATGGTCTTTTTCTCTCGCTTTGTACTCATTATACTTTTCCTGTGTGGCTCTCTGTGATAGGCGATACCAGGACATTCTTGTCAGGTGTCAAAACCATTTAATCTGTTGTTGTTTTATAAATTGCATGATTGGTTTCTCATCCAGTTTTTTTCTGATTTCTTCATTTCTAATTGTGTCTCTTATTGTCACATCTGCAGCTCTTCTAAGATACCTCATCTCTGTCGTTATGATTTTCCGCTCATTAGCTGCTGTTATTGGCCATGTTTGACACTGGTAACATAGTGTTGGCCAGAAAATTATTGATGGGGACTGGGACTGGTTGTGGGATGGGACTGTGACTGGTTGTGGGTTACTATGGGGGCCAGAAGGTGATGATCTCAGCAATAATTGCTCACAAGGGTGCAAATTTCGGATTTAGACCGACGACGTCACATGAACTCACTCTGTAGACAAGATGTATTATGCAAGGGACAATTCCCTAAAACTAATCTTATTCTACGATGGTTTGTTATTTATTACTATTATTTTCTATAATTTTATACTATTTTTATATCAAATTCTTACATCAATATTTTTACACCAATCGATAATTAAACGGACTATTTAATCTAGAGTCCTCGTTTATCTGGGAAGTAGTTTGACCGCGTAAGAATGAATATATCTTCCAGCTGAATAAAAATGACATAATTATTTTAGCAATTATCATTGCAATATCGATCAAAGGTCAGAGGTCGCAATGTTACAGCTTAGATGGGAAAATTTTTAACTGGCCCCATAAATAGTGCACGACACAATGCGTGAAGCATTTGAGGGAAAATGATGAGTTTGTCTATATAATATTTTTGAATAAGGAAATATATTTTAAATATGAAATGAATTTCCCACAATTCCTGATGTTCTACACATTAAAACGCCTTTGTGTAGTCAATAAAACATGAGTTCATATCTACGTTATACTCTCTAGATTTGTCTATGATTGTTCTCATGCTAAATATATGGTCACCTATATCTGTAAATAAATTACAAAAATATAAAACACTGTTTGTTTGTGTTCTTGCCAAATCCTATTACTTTAAATAAACGGATGGTAAGAATAATGTGTAACCACTATTAAATGACTAGAGTAGGTTAAACGTACCTCAAAAAATAACAAGCTGTGAAAAATAAAAACAGTTATATGAATGAACGTAGTTAGAAGCAACAGTAAAAAAACATATACATAACTTAAATATTAGAACAGAAGTTGAGTTGTTGACAATTAACGGTAGGCATAAGTTCAAGGCTGAATTTACAACGTCATGGAATCTTGCAGTATTAAGCAAAACGGAATTTCGAATCAGTTGTTCGACGTTTATGCAGTGAAATAATATCATACAATACCCAACAAAAGCTGTTTCTGTTACGAATATGTTACAATTTATTATTATTGAAATGTGTTTACGATTAGTTGATAAGACTGTGATAAACACTACGCCATATTGGTTGACCAGATGCTTGGGAAAGTCCGAAATCGCAAGTTGCGGTAGGAGTGTACGTCATCTATAGAAATTTCCAACCTCCAGATGCTTACGTGGATCTGTTGTACTGAACACGCCGGTATTGTCAGCAATGAGAGAGCAGACATGCTTACATCAACAGCACTGATCTCGAAAAGTTGAGGATACATTAGAGACATGTTCTTCAGTCTCTTGGTGACAGCCTGTTGAATGAGAACACTAAAATTGATCTTGAATCAGTCCAACGATTTTTGCAGTATGGAATTACACGTTGCACAAGTAGTAGAATATAAATGTTATAGAAGAGTCCTCCCTATATCATGGACAGAGAAGAGAAGAAATATATCATGGACAGAGAAGAAATATATCATGGACAGAGAAGAAATATATCATGGACAGAAAAGAAATATATCATGGACAGAGAAGAGAAGAAATATATCATGGACAGAGAAGAGAAGAAATATATCATGGGCAGAGAAGAAATATATCATGGGCAGTGAAGAAATATATCATGGGCAGAGAAGAAATATATCATGGACAGAGAAGAAAAGAAATATATCATGGACAGAGAAGAAATATATCATGGACAGAGAAGAAATATATCATGGACAGAGAGAGAAGAAATATATCATGGACAGAGAAGAAATATATCATGGACAGAGAAGAGAAGAAATATATCATGGACAGAGAAGAGAAGAAATATATCATGGACAGAGAAGAGAAGAAATATATCATGGACAGAGAAGAGAAGAAATATATCATGGGCAGAGAAGAAATATATCATGGGCAGAGAAGAAATATATCATGGGCAGAGAAGAGAATATATCATGGACATAGAAGAGAAGAAATATATCATGGGCAGAGAAGAAATATATCATGGACAGAGAAGAGAAGAAATATATCATGGACAGAGCAGAAATATATCATGGACAGAGAAGAGAAGAAATATATCATGGACAGAGAAGAGAAAAAATATATCATGGACAGAGAAGAAATATATCATGGACAGAGAAGAGAAGAAATATATCATGGACAGAGCAGAGAAGAAATATATCATGGACAGAGAAGAAATATATCATGGACAGAGAAGAGAAGAAATATATCATGGACAGAGAAGAAAGATATCATGGACAGAGAAGAAATATATCATGGACAGAGAAGAAATATATCATGGACAGAGCAGAGAAGAAATATATCATGGACAGAGAAGAAATATATCATGGACAGAGAATGGAAGAAATATATCATGGACAGAGAAGAGAAGAAATATATCATGGGCAAGAAGAAGAAATATATCATGGACAGAGAAGAGAAGAAATATATCATGGACAGAGAAGAAATATATCATGGACAGAGAAGAGAAGAAATATATCATGGACAGAGAAGAGAAGAAATATATCATGGGCAGAGAAGAAATATATCATGGACAGAGAATGGAAGAAATATATCATGGACAGAGAAGAGAAGAAATATATCATGGACAGAGAATGGAAGAAATATATCATGGACAGAGAAGAAATATATCATGGACAGAGAAGAAAAGAAATATATCATGGACAGAGAAGAGAAGAAATATATCATGGGCAGAGAAGAAAGATATCATGGGCAGAGAAGAAATATATCATGGACAGAGAAGAAATATATCATGGACAGAGAAGAAATATATCATGGACAGAGAGAGAAGAAATATATCATGGACAGAGAAGAGAAGAAATATATCATGGACAGAGAGAGAAGAAATATATCATGGACAGTGAAGAAATATATCATGGACAGAGAAGAGAAGAAATATATCATGGACAGAGAAGAAAGAAATATTCATGGACAGAGAAGAGAAAGAATATATCATGGACAAGAAAGAAGAAATATATCATGGGCAGAGAGAAGAAATATATCATGGGCAGTGAAGAAATATATCATGGGCAGAAGAAAGAATATATCATGGACAGAGAAAAGAAGAAATATATCATGGACAGAGAAGAGAAGAAATATATCATGGACAGAGAAGAGAAGAATTATATCATGGACAGAGCAGAGAAGAATATATCATGGACAGAGAAAGATGAAATATATCATGGGCAGAGAAGAAATATATCATGGACAGAAAAGAAATATATCATGGACAGAGCAGAGAAGAAATATATCATGGACAGAGAAGAAATATATCATGGACAGAGAAGAGAAGAAATATATCATGGACAGAGAGAGAAGAAATATATCATGGGCAGAAAATATATCATGGACAAGAAGAAATATATCATGGGCAGAAAGAGAATATATCATGAACAGAAGAGAAGAAATATATCATGGACAGAAGAAGAAATATATCATGGGCAGAGAAGAAATATATCATGGACAGAAAAGAAATATATCATGGGCAGAGAAGAGAATATATCATGGACAGAGAAGAGAAGAAATATATCATGGGCAGAGAAAAAATATATCATGGACAGAGAAGAAATATATCATGGACAGAAGAAAATATTCATGGGCAGAGAAGAAATATATCATGAACAGAGAGAGAGAAATATATCATGGGCAGAAGAAATATATCATGGACAGAAGAAGAAATATATCATGGACAGAGAAGAAATATATCATGGACAGAAAAGAAATATATCATGGACAGAGAAGAAAGAAATATATCATGGCAGAGAAGAAATATATCATGGACAGAAAAAATATATCATGGGCAGAAGAGAATATATCATGGACAGAGAGAAGAAATATATCATGGGCAGAGAAGAAATATATCATGGACAGAGAAGAGAAAAAATATATCATGGACAGAGAAGAAATATATCATGGACAGAGAAGAAATATATCATGGACAGAGAAAGAAATATATCATGGACGAGAAGAAGAAATATATCATGGACAGAGAAGAAAATATATCATGGGCAGTGAAGAAATATATCATGGGCGAGAAGAAATATATCATGGACAGAGAAGAAGAAATATATCATGGACAGAGAAGAAATATATCATGGGCAGAGAAGAGAAGAAATATATCATGGACAGAGAAGAAATATATCATGGACAGAGAAGAGAAGAAATATATCATGGGCAGAGAGAAGAAATATATCATGGACAGAGAAAAGAAGAAATATATCATGGACAGAGAAGAGAAGAAATATATCATGGACAGAGAAGAAATATATCATGGACAGAGAAGAGAAGAAATATATCATTGCGAGAAGAAATATATCATGGACAGAGAAGAGAAGAAATATATCATGGACAGAGAAGAGAAAAAATATATCATGGACAGAGAAGAAATATATCATGGGCAGAGAAGAAATATATCATGGACAGAGAAGAAATATATCATGGGCAGAGAAGAGAATATATCATGGACATAGAAGAGAAGAAATATATCATGGACAGAGAAGAAATATATCATGGACAGAGAAGAGAAGAAATATATCATGGACAGAGAAGAGAAGAAATATATCATGGACAGAGAAGAGAAGAAATATATCATGGACAGAGAAGAAATATATCATGGGCAGAGAAGAAATATATCATGGACAGAGAAGAGAAGAAATATATCATGGGCAGTGAAGAAATATATCATGGACAGAGAGAAGAAATATATCATGGACAGAGAAGAGAAGAAATATATCATGGGCAGAGAAGAAATATATCATGGGCAGAGAAGAAATATATCATGGACAGAGAAGAAATATATCATGGACAGAGAAGAGAAGAAATATATCATGGACAGAGAAGAAAGAAATATATCATGGGCAGAGAAGAGAATATATCATGGACATAGAAGAGAAGAAATATATCATGGGCAGAGAAGAAATATATCATGGACAGAGAAGAGAAGAAATATATCATGGACAGAGAAGAGAAGAAATATATCATGGGCAGAGAAGAAATATATCATGGGCAGTGAAGAAATATATCTTGGGCAGTGAAGAAATATATCATGGGCAGAGAAGAAATATATCATGGGCAGAGAAGAAATATATCATGGGCAGTGAAGAAATATATCATGGGCAGAGAAGAAATATATCATGGACAGAGAAGAGAAGAAATATATCATGGACAGAGAAGAAATATATCATGGACAGAGAAGAGAAGAAATATATCATGGACAGAAAAGAAATATATCATGGACAGAGCAGAGAAGAAATATATCATGGACAGAGAAGAAATATATCATGGACAGAGAATAGAAGAAATATATCATGGACAGAGAAGAGAAGAAATATACCATGGGCAGAGAAGAGAAGAAATATATCATGGGCAGAGAAGAGAAGAAATATATCATGGGCAGAGAAGAAATATATCATGGACAGAGAAGAGAAGAAATATATCATGGACAGAGAAGAAATATATCATGGACATAGAAGAGAAGAAATATATCATGGACAGAGAAGAAATATATCATGGACAGTGAAGAAATATATCATGGACAGAGAAGAGAAGAAATATATCATGGACAGAGAAGAGAAGAAATATATCATGGACAGAGAAGAGAAGAAATATATCATGGACAGAGAAGAGAAAAAATATATCATGGACAGAGAAGAGAAGAAATATATCATGGACAGAGAAAAGAAGAAATATATCATGGGCAGAGAAGAAATATATCATGGGCAGTGAAGAAATATATCATGGGCAGAGAAGAGAAGAAATATATCATGGACAGAGAGAGAAGAAATATATCATGGACAGAGAAGAGAAGAAATATATCATGGGCAGAGAAGAGAAGAAATATATCATGGACAGAGAAGAGAAGAAATATATCATGGACAGAGAAGAGAAGAAATATATCATGGGCAGAGAAGAAATATATCATGGACAGAGAAGAAATATATCATGGGCAGAGAAGAGAATATATCATGGACAGAGAAGAGAAGAAATATATCATGGGCAGAGAAGAAATATATCATGGACAGAGAAGAAATATATCATGGACAGAGAAGAAATATATCATGGACAGAGAGAGAAGAAATATATCATGGACAGAGAGAAGAAATATATCATGGACAGAGAAGAGAAGAAATATATCATGGACAGAGAAGAGAAGAAATATATCATGGGCAGTGAAGAAATATATCATGGGCAGAGAAGAAATATATCATGGACAGAGAAGAGAAGAAATATATCATGGACAGAGAAGAAATATATCATGGGCAGAGAAGAGAAGAAATATATCATGGACAGAGAAGAGAAGAAATATATCATGGACAGAGAAGAGAAGAAATATATCATGGGCAGAGAAGAAATATATCATGGACAGAAAAGAAATATATCATGGACAGAGAAGAAATATATCATGGACAGAGAAGAAATATATCATGGACAGAGAAGAGAAGAAATATATCATTGGCAGAGAAGAAATATATCATGGACAGAGAAGAGAAGAAATATATCATGGACAGAAAAGAAATATATCATGGAAGAGAAGAAAGAATATATCATGGGCAGAGAAGAAATATATCATGGACAGAGAAGAAATATATCATGGGCAGAGAAGAGAATATATCATGGACATAGAAGAGAAGAAATATATCATGGGCAGAGAAGAAATATATCATGGACAGAGAAGAAATATATCATGGACAGAGAAGAAATATATCATGGACAGAGAAGAGAAGAAATATATCATGGACAGAGAAGAAATATATCATGGACAGAGAAGAGAAGAAATATATCATGGACAGAGAATAAATATATCATGGACAGAGAAGAAATATATCATGGGCAGAGAAGAAATATATCATGGACAGAGAAGAGAAGAAATATATCATGGACAGAGAAGAGAAGAAATATATCATGGGCAGAGAAGAAATATATCATGGGCAGAGAAGAAATATATCATGGACAGAGAAGAAATATATCATGGACAGAGAAGAAATATATCATGGACAGAGAAGAAATATATCATGGGCAGAGAAGAAATATATCATGGGCAGAGAAGAGAATATATCATGGACATAGAAGAGAAGAAATATATCATGGGCAGAGAAGAAATATATCATGGACAGAGAAGAAATATATCATGGACAGAGAAGAAATATATCATGGACAGAGAAGAAATATATCATGGACAGAGAAGAGAAGAAATATATCATGGACAGAGCAAGAGAAGAAAATATATCATGGACAGAGAAGAAATATATCATGGACAGAGAATAGAAGAAATATATCATGGACAGAGAAGAGAAGAAATATATCATGGGCAGAGAAGAAAGAAATATATCATGGGCAGAGAAGAAAGAAATATATCATGGCAGAGAAGAAATATATCATGGACAGAGAGAGAAGAAATATATCATGGACAGAGAAGAAATATATCATGGACAGAGAAGAGAAGAAATATATCATGGACAGAGAAGAGAAGAAATATATCATGGACAGAGAAGAGAAAAAATATATCATGGACAGAGAAGAGAAGAAATATATCATGGCAGAGAAGAAGAAATATATCATGGCAGAGAAGAAATATATCATGGACAGAGAAAGAAGAAATATATCATGGACAGAGAAGAGAAGAAATATATCATGGACAGAGAGAGAAGAAATATATCATGGAGCAGAAAGAAGAAATATATCATGGACAGAGAAGAAAGAAATATATCATGGCAGAGAAGAAATATATCATGGACAGAGAAAAGAGAGAAATATATCATGGACAGAGAAGAGAAGAAATATATCATGGACAGAGAGAAGAAATATATCATGGACAGAGAAGAGAAGAAATATATCATGGACAGAAAAGAGGAAATATATCATGGCAGAGAAAGAGAGGAAATATATCATGGACAGAGAAGAGAAGAAATATATCATGGACAGAGAAGAAATATATCATGGCAGAGAAGAAATATATCATGGCAGAGAAGAAATATATCATGGGCAGAGAGAGAAGAAATATATCATGGACAGAGAAGAAATATATCATGGACAGAGAAGAGAAGAAATATATCATGGACAGAAAGAAGAAGAAAATATATCATGGGCAGAGAAGAAATATATCATGGACAGAGAAGAAATATATCATGGACAGAGAAGAGAAGAAATATATCATGGCAGAGAGAAGAAATATATCATGGACAGAGAAGAAAGAAATATATCATGGACAGAGAAGAAAGAAATATATCATGGACAGAGAAGAGAAGAAATATATCATGGACAGAGAAGAAATATATCATGGACAGAGAAGAAATATATCATGGACAGAGAGAAGAAATATATCATGGACAGAGAAGAGAAGAAATATATCATGGACAGAGAAGAGAAGAAATATATCATGGACAGAGAAGAAATATATCATGGACAGAAAAGAAATATATCATGGGCAGAGAAGAAATATATCATGGACAGAGAAGAAATAAGAAATATATCATGGACAGAGAAGAAATATATCATGGACAGAGAAGAAAAGAAATATATCATGGACAGAGAAGAAATATATCATGGACAGAGAAAGAAAATATATCATGGACAGAGAAGAAATATATCATGGACAGAAAAGAAATATATCATGGACAGAGAAGAAATATATCATGGACAGAGAGAGAAGAAATATATCATGGACAGAGAAGAGAAGAAATATATCATGGACAGAGAAGAAATATATCATGGACAGAGAGAGAAGAAATATATCATGGCAGAGAAGAATATATCATGGACAGAAGAAGAAATATATCATGGACAGAGAAGAAATATATCATGGACAGAGAAGAGAAGAAATATATCATGGACAGAAAAGAAATATATCATGGACAGAGAAGAAATATATCATGGACAGAGAAAGAAATATATCATGGACAGGAAGAAATATATCATGGCAGAGAAGAAAATATATCATGGACAGAAGAGAAGAAATATATCATGGACAGAGAAGAAATATATCATGGACAGAGAAGAAATATATCATGGGCAGAGAAGAGAAGAAATATATCATGGAAGAGAAAACGAAGAAAGAAATATATCATGGACAGAGAAGAAGAATATATCATGGACAGAAGAAGAAATATATCATGGGCAGAGAAAAATATATCATGGACAGAGAAGAAATATATCATGGACAGAGAGAGAAGAAATATATCATGGACAGAGAAGAAATATATCATGGCAGAAAGAAGAAATATATCATGGACAGAGAAGAATATATCATGGACAGAAGAAAGAAATATATCATGGACAGAGAGAAGAAATATATCATGGGCAGAGAAAGAAATATATCATGGGCAGAGAAATATATATGGACAGAAGAAATATATCATGGGCAGAGAAGAAGAAATATATCATGGACAGAGAGAAGAAATATATCATGGACAGAGAAGAGAAGAAATATATCATGGACAAGAGAAGAAATATATCATGGGCAGAGAAGAAATATATCATGGACAGAGAAGAAATATATCATGGACAGAGAAGAAATATATCATGGACAGAGAAGAAATATATCATGGACAGAGAAGAGAAGAAATATATCATGGACAGAGAAGAGAATATATCATGGACAGAGAAGAAATATATCATGGACAGAGAAGAAATATATCATGGACAGAGAAGAGAAGAAATATATCATGGACAGAGAAGAAATATATCATGGACAGAGAAGAAATATATCATGGACAGAGAAGAGAAGAAATATATCATGGACAGAGAAGAAATATATCATGGACAGAGAAGAGAAGAAATATATCATGGGCAGAGAAGAAATATATCATGGACAGAGAAGAAAAATATCATGGACAGAGAAGAAATATATCATGGACAGAGAAGAGAAAAAATATATCATGGACAGAGAAGAAAAGAAATATATCATGGACAGAGAAGAGAAGAAATATATCATGGACAGAGAAGAGAAATATATCATGGGCAGGAAGAAATATATCATGGGCAGAGAAGAAATATATCATGGACAGAGAAGAGAAGAAATATATCATGGACAGAGAAGGGAAGAAATATATCATGGCAGAGAAGAAGAAATATATCATGGACAGAGAAGAAATATATCATGGACAGAGAGAAGAAATATATCATGGACAGAGAAGAGAAGAAATATATCATGGACAGAGAAGAAAATATATCATGGACAGAGAAGAAGAAATATATCATGGACAGAGAAGAAATATATCATGGACAGAGAAATATATCATGACAGAAAAATATATCATGGACAGAGAGAAGAAATATATCATGGACAGAGAAGAGAAGAAATATATCATGGACGAGAAGAAGAAATATATCATGGGCAGAGAGAAGAAATATATCATGGACAGAGAAGAAATATATCATGGACAAGAAAGAAGAAATATATCATGGGCAGAGAAGAAAATATATCATGGACAGAAGAAGAGAAGAAATATATCATGGACAGAAGAAATATATCATGGACAGAGAAGAAATATATCATGGACAGAAAAGAAATATATCATGGCAGAAGAAATATATCATGGACAGAGAAGAGAAGAAATATATCATGGACAGAGAAGAAATATATCATGGACAGAGAAGAAATATATCATGGACAGAGAAGAAATATATCATGGACAGAGAAGGAAGAAATATATCATGGGCAGGATATCATGGACAGAGAAAGAAAAATATATCATGGACAGAGAAGAAAAATATGCAGGTATATCATGGACAGAGAAAGAAGAAATATATCATGGACAAGAAGGAGAAGAAATATATCATGGCAGAGAAAATATATCATGGACAGAGAAGAAATATATCATGGACAGAGAAGAAATATATCATGGCAGGAAGAAATATATCATGGACAGAGAAGAATATATCATGGACAGAGAAGAAATATATCATGGACAGAGAAGAGAAGAAATATATCATGGACAGAGAGAAGAAATATATCATGGACAGAGAAGAGAAGAAATATATCATGGCAGAGAAAAAATATATCATGGCGAGAAGAAATATATCATGGACGAAACAGAGAGAGAAGAAATATATCATGGACAGAGAAGAAATATATCATGAGCAGAGAAGAAATATATCATGGACAGAGGAAGAAATATATCTGGCAGTGAAGAAATATATCATGGACAGAAGAAGAAGAAATATTCATGGACAGAGAAAGAATATATCATGGGCAGAATGAAATATATCATGACAGAGAGAGAGAAGTATATCATGACGAGAAAGAAATATGATCATGGACAGAAGAAGAAATATATCATGGACAGAATGAGATATTCATGACGCAGAAGAAGAATATCATCTTGACAGAAGAAATATCTGGAACGAAAAGTGAAGACAATATATCATGACAGAAGAAATGTAATATACATGGCAGAGAGAATATACAGTGGCAGAGAAGAAATATATCATGCAGCATCAGAAATATAGTCTGGTCAGAAAGAAATATATCATGGACATGACAAATCAAAGCTATATCCATAGAGCTCGCAGGAGGACAACAATACTAGTCATGTGACAGAAGAAATATTCATGACAGAAGAAGTAAGTAAATTTCAGTGGCATGAGACAATATAGTGATCTAGCTACAGCATGATGACATTGAGATTTATAATGGACTCAGACAGAACATATTATGATACTGAGCAGTAGGTGTATATTCTGACAAAAAGAATGATATCTATCCAGAACAGACTATATCATGCAAAACATATTAGTCTGAGTAGGCTCCAGCAAAAGAATGACTGACAGAAAGTAGGACCTATTAACAAGCCCGAAGAACTGGTAGACCATCGCTGAAGGGGACATTCCAACAATTCTGAAAAGAACCAACAAGTCCAGGAACATATGCCTCAGGATGTAACTGATGGTTTGAACCATACAGCTGCCCAACCAAGATCATCTGGAACCAACAATGATGAGCAAATTCGAACGATCTGTTAGAATCGCAAGTTCTGTTCAGCATCAACCAATGTCTCGTCAGCAACTCAACCAATGTCTCGTCAGCAACTCCAACCAATGTCTCGTCAGCAACTCCAACCAATGTCTCGTCAGCAACTCCAACCAATGTCTCGTCAGCAACTCCAACCAATGTCTCGAGCCTAGACTGTTTCAGTCTTCCTGAGCATGTATACTCATTGAGTCCCTTTGAAAACATGCATGGATAAAATTATGTGACTTCATTCAGACCATCACTTTAGTTACTTTTATGATTTCCATGGTGGGACTGCGTGTAGTCAAGGCATATGTTGGGGGAGACTGAGCATCTACTATCAGTCTGCATGGATTGCTTTGACGTCGGGTCTCTCTTTCTAGTCTGTGACACGCCTGCCGCTTAGAGCAACATTAAATACACGCCATTCTTTTCAATTCTTGACTACCCTCTGTATTGTGTTCCAGCTATGATACCTTCCTCTGTATTGTGTTACAGTTATGATACCTTCCTCTGTATTGTGTTCCAGTTATGATACCTTCCTCTGTATTGTGTACCAGCTATGATACCTTCCTCTGTATTGTGTTCCAGCTATGATACCTTCCTCTGTATTGTGTTCCAGCTATGATGATACCTTCCTCTGTATTGTGTTCCAGCTATGATACCTTCCTCTATATTGTGTTCCAGCTATGATACCTTCCTCTGTATTGTGTTCCAGCTATGATGATACCTTCCTCTGTATTGTGTTCCAGCTATGATACCTTCCTCTGTATTGTGTTCCAGCTATGATACCTTCCTCTGTATTGTGTTCAAGCTATGATACCTTCCTCTGTATTGTGTTCCAGCTATGATACCTTCCTCTGTATTGTGTTCCAGTTGGGATTAATTTCTTTCAGTTCTTGTTCGACTGCTCTCCCCTAGATTGTTTTGTGTCTTTCACGTTTTTGTATACCCTCTGGTGTCCATCTCAGTGCATTTAACGAGATAGAGCTAGTTTTTGTATACCCTCTGGTGTCCATCTCAGTGCATTTAACGAGATAGAGCTCGTTTTTGTATACCCTCTGGTGTCCATCTCAGTGCATTTAACGAGATAGAGCTAGTTTTTGTATACCCTCTGGTGTCCATCTCAGTGTATTTAACGAGATAGAGCGAGTTTTTGTATACCCTCTGGTGTCCATCTCAGTGCATTTAACGAGATAGAGCTAGTTTTTGTATACCCTCTGGTGTCCATCTCAGTGCATTTAACGAGATAGAGCTAGTTTTTGTATACCCTCTGGTGTCCATCTCAGTGTATTTAACGAGATAGAGCTAGTTTTTGTATACCCTCTGGTGTCCATCTCAGTGCATTTAACGAGATAGAGCTAGTTTTTGTATACCCTCTGGTGTCCATCTCAGTGCATTTAACGAGATAAAGCTAGTTTTTGTATACCCTCTGGTGTCCATCTCAGTGCATTTAACGAGATAGAGCTAGTTTCCACGTGTATTACATGTCCGATCCATTGTCAGCGTCAACTTTTTTGGATGATAGTGCTCATATTGTCTTGTTGATACTGTGCAAGCAGTTCTTGGTTAGAGGTAGTTGTTAGCCAGAGCACGCGTAAAATCTTTCGCAGACAGGTTGTATGGAAGGTGGAGAGTTTGGATATATCTTGTTATGTCCTACCTCAACATTCCGATCTAAACAGTCAAATTGATAGTGCACAGCTACGGTATGTACTAATCTTGGTTCTGACGCTGTACTGGGTTAATTTCCAGACCGTCTGAATGGTTAAGAGCGCACGGCGTGTCTTAGTCAGTCTGCTTTTAGTGTCAGATCCAGCTGCTCCTTTGTGGCTGATAACATTCCAAGATATGGGAAATCAGTTGTATTTACCAAGATTGTATATTCTAGTTTGAATGGTGTTGTGTGGCCATGTTCTAAGTCCTTATTATTTCTGTTTTATTCTGATTTATTTTCAACCCAACCACCTGACTGTACTGTTTAAAGCAGCAAGTCTTTCCATGGATATCTTTATGTGTGTGAGATAGAAGTGCGATGTCATCAGCAAAAACTAGGTCTTCCAGAGTGGATGTGCGAGCCACTGATACCTCTTGCTTTATCTTCGTAAGCATCAACCAGTCTATGACAATGTTCAATAGTAGAGTTGACATTACACATCCTTGTCGCACGCCTCTTATGATTACACAATTTCAACAATGCGTGCTCATTTGCTGTATCAGCTTTTCATAATGTTTATAAAAACACGGTGACATTCCTTACCATCTTAGACTACGCCAAAGACTTTCGTGGTGATGCTATCAGAGATTTTTATTGTTGTCTTTCTACCGGTTTTATAAAAATTGTTTCCCGCGTCAGGACAACAATCTTTCAGCTTTCTTTCCATAGTTGTTTTCCATGTCTTCTTTTCCCATTACCTGTCCACCATAGAGCCTTCCTAGCAAATGCCTCTAGTGACATACATGCCCAATACATCTCAATCTTCGTTTTCTGATGATTTCCAATGATGCACAGTTTGTTAGATTTAAAAGTTCTTTCTTTGCTATCAAATTTGGCAAAAAAATTTGCAGAACACTTCTGAAACATATATTTTTCAGTGTCTCTAGCTTATGTATGATGATATTGTTAATTTTCCAGCACGCACAACTGTATAATAACACTCCCACGACACGTCTTCTATATATTTTCCAGCACGCACTACTGTATAATAACACTCCCATGACACTGCTTCTTCCAGCATTCACTACTGTATAATAACACTCCCATGACACTGCTTCTTCCAGCATTGACTACTGTATAATAACACTCCCATGACACTGCTTCTAATGTCCAGCACCCACTACTGTATAATAACACTCCCATGACACTGCTTCTAATGTCCAGCACTCACTACTGTATAATAACACTCCCATGACACTGCTTCTAATGTCCAGCACTCACTACTGTATAATAACACTCCCATGGCAATCTTCTTCCAGCACTCACTACTGTATAATAACACTCCCACGATACTGCATCTGTATATTTTCCAGCCCTCACTACTGTATAATAACACTCCCATGACACTGCTTCTATATATTTTCCAGCACGCACTACTGTATTATTGAGAGCATGCATTTTCCCAGTGGCTACTTATGGGTGTGAATCATGGACTATTACACAAAAATTAAGAACGAAAATCAGTCCTTCGAAACTAAATGCTACAGAAAGATCCTACGAATACCATGGACAGAAAAAGAAAGAACACTAATGTCCTGAAATAACTAAATGTTAAAGAGAATTGGCTGATAAACAACATACTATACGGAAAAATTACATACTTTGGTCACATCAAGCGTCACGATGGCCTGGAAAGAACAATTCTAGAGGGCAGGGTCCCAGGACGCAGAGGCAGAGGCAGACCAAGAAGAAGATGGCTACAAGATATTAAAGAAACCATGAACATGACCACCGACGAAGTGGGTGAACTGGCAAGAGACAGAGTGAATTTCAGATGTGCTGCAAAGAGCAACATCATATAAAGGATACGCACCTTGATGATGATGACTACTGTATAATAACGCTCCCATGACACTGCTTCTTCCAGCACTCACTACTGTATAATAACACTCCCATGACACTGCTTCTTCCAGCACTCACTACTGTATAATAACACTCCCATGACACTGCTTCTTCCAGCACTCACTACTGTATAATAACACTCCCATGACACTGCTTCTTCCAGCACTCACTACTGTATAATAACACTCCCATGACACTGCTTCTATATATTTTCCAGCACTCAATACTGTGTGCTATCATTGTATAATATACCTCTCATAGCAACGTCGACTGTATGTTATATGTATAATCTTGTACAATCACAAACACTACATCATCAATACCATTTACATTAGAGCACATATTACAAGAGTCCGTAAGTCAAATGTGGTGTTGCTAGACAAAAGCACTATACTGGTAGCCAAAGAAGAATTGTAAACCAAAAAAGAACAGGTGTCGTTAGTCGCCACACGCTGAGAGACATACTGAGGAAGTGATCAAGACACTTATGGACTAATTGGTTCGATATGCAGTGATGATGATCTGATGACTAAACTAAATTTAACTAAAACATAAATTATAGGATATAAAAAGACAAAAAACTAAAATTCAAAATTATATTATTATTTAAAAAAATAAAAAAACAATGTACAATAAATAATACAAAAATTGACTACGCTAACTTTTAATAAATATGTACGCAATTAATAATCGTAAGACCTGTACCTGCTTCATTACGCAGCGGGGCTGCATGTTTGTACTCATCTAAAAACTGTGCAAGTTCGCGTGACGTTTTTATTGGTTCATTCGTAAAACATTCTTCTATGTCCAAACCGCAAGAGTTCTGCAATTGTTCGCGAAGTATTAAATCAGCTAAACTTTCGAAATGTCTACACACACCTTCCAATGCAAACCAGCTAAGACTATAATTTAACAATCTAATCCGAAACTGAGCGAAGGTTTCCTTTTTTTCTCTGGAAGCATTTCTGAACATTTTTCGGAAATCGTCAGCAGTCATATTCAGCGTCAGTGTGTCAAATAACTCTTTGATTGATTCAAGACAAGAACATTGACACATTTTGGTCTATATTTTACTTCCGACTCTCGGCATTATTTCCGATTTGAATTTTGTAATCCTAGACATACTGGATTTGTGGACAGAAAATACAGGAATATGAAAATTAATGATTTATAATAGACACAATTTACAATGAACTCCATGGTCAATATGAATTTCATCGGTATTTCTAAAAGTATGAATCCAAGCACTAAGATCAAATGTTAAGTTTATCTCCAACCAATATCTTATATGGGTTACAAGAATTGTCAATCTCAATGTTCCTTGAACTGTGTCTGTTGCATCTCAATATGATAACACAACACGCGGACCAGCAGCTATACCATACATGAACATCATTGCAATAATATATGTTTACGCCTCTGTAATATATGTTTGCGTCTTTGTCGCCGACGTATTCTAATGGCGCGTGACACAAAATTTCAATAAAAAAAAATAATCTTTGCACATATATGATAAGTGATAAGGCTGCAGATCGGCGCTATCTTAAACAAACATATGACAAAAAACATCTAGTTATGGTTAGAAAATGTGTTCACGCCTCGTGTAACCTAATTAAAAATAAGAAAATTTATGATCATGTTTTGTCAGAGTGTAACAATGATAACTTGAACAACAAGTTAATCTACAATGTAGAAGATAAAATGTTGTATAAATCTATGATTTATGAACACCGAAGAGAAATTGTGAAAATAAAGGACGCAATGTAACATTGAGGAAATATATATAGATGAAGCTTTATTTTTCGACATTTTAAAGTGCTTTGCTTTTTTTTATGAACAGATGGAAGGGAGGTTAGCAAGTTATGTTGGAAAAGCTCAATAGAAACTATTACAAGATGTAGACATTGAAGAAAGGTAATTTACCAACTTGTTCTAGTCATCTGTTTTTGCATATTTCATTCAACTAAAACAAAAAAAATGATTTTCATTCATAACTTTTTTTTTCTACTTTATTTTGTTTTGGTTGTTGTTCTTCGAGATGCATAATATCAATTTTGCAGTTGCGCATGTGACAGTAAACATACATGATTAAAGATAACAAACGTTCTGCGGAGAAAATTGCACAACGCATGCATTTTTTAATCTTCAACAACAATTCTAGAAGTATGAAAAAATGCGCTAGTGAACCGAACGACGCTGTCCGGTATTCAAACGCACGACTATCAGAACGTTAAGGAAAACGGCTTTCTACTTTGCCATAGAGATCCCCAAGTTTGTGAGCTTGCAAGTTGTCATGTCAACGTATTACCAAGTACTAAGGCGTCTGTGGCTTAGGGGATAGTGACTCGGTCTATTAACCCCGACGCTCTGAGTTCGAATCACGCTGCGGACAATTTGGTTGCAATTTGTTTCTCGTGGATTTTTACACAATGGACGATGGCATCACCCGTTGAGAAAGCAATGACAAACTACTGAACGTAATAATGCCTAGAAAAATCACAAACCGCGTTAAAAAGCTGGGGTTGATTCGCAAAGTCATGTAAAGGATATGCAATTAACTTTAAGGCGTACCAGAGTTGCATGCTTTCTTATCGGGAACCACATATGAAATACCCTCCCAAAAAAAAGCATACTTAATTGGGGAAAAACAGCATATGATTTATACTAAATACCAGTTTATATCGTACAGTCTGTGCATAGAAGGATTTCAACATGCAGTTTGGATACGTAGAGGTAGCAGAAGGATGAATTATTACATTGGGAGAGCCCAGAACAAGAAAGTATTTTTGTTACCATACATATTTGGAGAGCAGCATTGATGAGTGGAAGCTAACAGCATGTAACATTCGTTCCCACGTTATGGCTTAGAAACAGATGTGAGAGTCGTGTGGTATGCCCAGAGTGGAAGCTAACAGCATGTAACATTCGTTCCCACGTTATGGCTTAGAAACAGATATGAGAGTCGTGTGGTATGCCCAGAGTGGAAGCTAACAGCATGTAACATTCGTTCCCAGGTTCTGGCTTAGAAACAGATGTGAGAGTCGTGCGGTATGCTCAGAGTGGAAGTTTAAAACCAGGACAAGAGGTGGAAGCTCAATTAATTATATCAGCATAGCAACGATATGTTATAGAGATAGTAAATAACATTGGACTTACAGAGACCAAATGTAATAATGGGCGTATTCAAATAAATTAATATTATTTATTACTATTGTATTCCGTTCGCAACGTTTTACGTTATATAGGACCTGCAAGACATTTGTACATACCGCTATATCCTGGGAACTTGCTAAATCTCCTCTATATCAGATATTTCTAGCATGCCCCATCAATGTTCGTTCTAAAGGGTATCATTTCTTTCTTGAACCCTTTGCCTTCCACTTTACTGCTTGCTTTGTGCTGCTTTTATCATTTCTTCTTAGAGTATACCCAACATATCTCCATTTTTGTTATAACAGTTGTTGCTATAGTTACAGTTGTTGCTATAGTTACAGTTGTTGCTATAGTTATAGTTGTTGCTATAGTTATAGTTGTTGCTATAGTTATAGTTGTTGCTATAGTTATAGTTGTTGATCAGACATTTATCTGATTTCTTCCCTTCTTTTGAATTCGTACAATTTTGTGTTCATTATTTTCGCAGACATCTATTTGAAAAATGCATTCAACTTGCTTTCTATATCTTTAATAATTTTCCAACTCTCGCTGGTAAATGTTAGGACTGATACAACATTTGAATTGAAAATTCGTAATTTAATTTAAAACTATTTAACCTGGTATTCATATTTTATTTAGACTTTTAAAAGCTGATGTTGCTTTGACAATTCGTAGCACAAATTATATTTAGTTTATCCCGTGCATATCTGACTAATTTTTACGCGATGCTTGCTTTCGTTATCGACAGTGTCCATCGACCATACTCCGATTTCAGAGGTACTTGACTTATAATTTAGATCCCCAAGTAAAGGATCAGGGAACCTGTATTCCAACCACATACAGTTTACACACCAACAATATTTGGCGCAAGTTGGCTTCCAAACACTGAATGTCCACGGCACGTGGGTAATAACGAGCGTGTTACCGACATTACTATCGTTTCCAAAGTCCAAATGTAATAATAGCCAAAACCAGATTTTAAAAATAAACTAGTCTATGTCAACAAAATCATGTTGGAATATTTTTAACAGAATGTCATAAATTAAACAGATCTCAAGGTAACATTGTTCCGTGTCATTTACACGATAATTCTTTATCATGTTGCATAGAATTCCCCATTTTTAACAACGATCATTTTTAAAGTCCATCGAGGTTCTATCATATTGACTGAACTATTCTACTCAAGATCGAGATGTTAACTATCACATTGACTGAACTATTCTACTCAAGATCGAGATGTTAACTATCACATTGACTGAACTATTCTACTCAAGATCGAGATGTTAACTATCACATTGACTGAACTATTCTACTCAAGATCGAGATATTAACTATCATATTTACTGAACTATTCTACTCAAGATCGAGATATTAACTATCATATTTACTGAACTGTTCTAATCAAGATCGAGATGTTAACTATCATATTGACTGAACCGTTTTACTCAAGATCGAGATGTTAACTATCATATTGACTGAACTGTTCTAATCAAGATCGAGATGTTAACTATCATATTGCCTAAACTATTCTAATCAAGATCGAAATTTTAACTATCATTTTGACTGAACTATTCTAATCAAGATCGAGATGTTAACTATCATGTTGACTGAACTGTTCTACTCAAGATCGAAATGTTAACTATCCTAGTTACTGTATACTACCTCAACACTTGTATTTATCAGGGAAAGTATTTAATGAATTTATTAGTCATCAATAAGAAGGATAGGTTCAGTAGATGACGTTAATGTTGTTCGTATTCTTCACTAAAAGGGGGTGCTCATTCCTGACATATCTACCCCATGCTGTTTTATTGACATCGTTTTTTTCCGATTCAGAATCAATAACATCAGATTTAATAATAATAACCGTCCATTGCAAGCTATGACGACAACAGAACCAGACATGAGTCACCTCCGCATGCACCTCTCTGGTGTGTGCGGAGGTGACTCTAGAGTCTAATCCTTTAACGCAATTCCCTACCACAGGTGGGGCATACATGATTTAAAGTTAGACATGTGGTTGGTGTGTGTTCTGTCTTTCGCAGCTCGTTTTCTCTGTGCCTCAATGGCACGACGATTCTCAGCTATGCGAATTCCTCTTGTGTTGTTACAGCACCACATTTTGGGATCTTGCGCCAGGGATTCCTAGCACGTGGTGTCTACATCGAAGCATTTCAGAAACACTTTAAGAGTGTCTTTAAAGCGTTTTGTCTGCCCACCAGCTGAACGTCTGCCCCCTCCAAGCTCACCATAATCAGCTGTATTTATTCAACATCAGCTTTATATCAGTATCACGTCCGAGTGGTTATCTGGGCTCAAATTGGGGTGTAAAGAATATAACCACTGTTACCTGCCACGCATATCGTAAGAGGCGTTTAAGGAGGTTTGACTGAAATCGGATGTACGTGGCAGCTAGGGAACGCTAATCCGAAACAAATGCTTGCAGAAAACGGATGCACCAGGCCGTAAGGCGCATAACATGGTGCAACGACCCCTCACAATGAGGAATGGGATAACGGATTCTACGGTCACTAATCTGTCTTGGAGATTTAGCCACGCAGTAAGAATGTCAGACCTACCATCACGAGGGTGGTCAAAACTACTGCGGGAAGAGGTCGGCACAAACGGGAAGCAGAAATCATAGGAATTATATCCTACAGAACTGCCTCCAGTATACAGACTTGAAAAGAAAGAGGTTGCTCACTTACACTAGCGTAAAAGACAAACTCTCTACTGTATGGCGCGGCTGATAATCTTAGGCAGACGGCTGCCTTTATTAGAGAATCCGAAATTCCAATCTAGTGATAACGCAGAAGAAGAATATCATTATCATATGTTTGTCAAATGTTTGTTTATTTCCTATAGTACTGGGATATGTAGAAAACTGCTCACACATATGTTTAATTTCAATATATATACTCGTATATATATATGACGATCGACAAGAATGCAATAGAAATGGGAAGAGCTTGTGAGGAAGAGCTCCAGAAGGAAGCTGGTTATGAACATTAAGGAAAAGCGGAAACATACATTATCCCCCCACCTCCCTCTCCCCACTCGTTTGGATAACAGGATTACATGCTGGACACACACACACACATATATATATATATATATATATATATATATAATATCGTGATTGTTGGAGTAGAAACTATCAGTGAATAATTGTGATAGCTATAACAGAAACTATCAGCGAATGATTGTGATACTTATAACAGAAACTATCAGTGAATGATTGTGATACTTATAACAGAAACTATCAGCGAATAATTGTGATACTTGTAACAGAAACTATCAGTGAATAATTGTGATACTTATAACAGAAACTATCAGTGAATAATTGTGATACTTATAACAGAAACTATCAGCGAATGATTGTGATACTTGTAACAGAAACTATCAGCGAATAATTGTGATACTTATAACAGAAACTATCAGTGAATAATTGTGATACTTGTAACAGAAACTATCAGTGAATAATTGTGATACTTATAACAGAAACTATCAGTGAATAATTGTGATACTTATAACAGAAACTATCAGTGAATGATTGTGGTACTTGTGACATAAACTATCAGTGAATGATGTAATTCCAAAAGTGATGAAAATTTCTGTAAGACTTTTATTTTAATCTTCTAAGTACATTTTGCCGGACAGCGACTTAGCAGCCTATCCTTATCGACTTTCAACTGTGAATATTTATTACATATGCTCCACACAGGACATACATTTCATCTCGTATAGTTTCATATATGACTAAGAACATGGTTTCATTCGATTTCATTATGGATTTCGATTTAATAGAAATGTCAGGAAAGTAATAGTAGTAGTAGTAGTAGTAGTAGTAGTGTGTATTGAAGTAGTATGCACATTTCCTCAATGTCATCTTCTATTTACTGCACTAAAGCGGTTTTAAAGCTGAAGGATTAACTTCATTGCACCAAGTTTTACCCAGGTTTCGCATGCCACCTGCCGAGAGTATTGCACAATGAACGAACTCCGTAGCTCCGGCAACAATCCTAGAGCCTCTGGGGAAAAATGCACTCGTGAACAGAACGGCGCGGTCCGGATTCGAACCCACCCCCTTCGAATCGCAAGGCAAGGGCCCCTTACCCCTTTCGAACCCCTTAGCCACAGATTCTCCCGATATTTACTGTACTAAAATATGTATGCACTCAGCAACCTCAACTCTTATTCAAACTGTTTCATGGATTACTCTGCTTTCTCAAAAGCACTTGATATACAAAATATGCGGGCCATTTTCTTACTCTGTAAGGTGTCGCTAGTAGTTAATCTGTCAACACTAGTAGTACGTCCTAAAGAAATGAATAATGGTTTAACGACTCCCTAATCACGCACTACTGTTGGTCGTGGCACGTACCACCTCTGCCGTCTACCGGATCTGTCTGAAGAAGTTAGCACTTCTCTTGAGTAGGTTGAGAGAGGGTGGTTTCAATATGTAATTTAACTCAAACTCAAACTTTGCAACAAATATGTCATTGTTTAAAATAAGTTAATATAGAGTTCTTAGACAGAGAAAAGAACACATGTTTCTGTTCTGCAACAGCTTGTTATTAAAAAGAGTTGGCTAGTAAAGAGCATAACTTCAAGGAAAATTAAATTTGTCGGACACATCAACCGACATGAGTGCCTAGAGACGATACTTTTGGAGGGAATGATGCCTGGAAGAAGAATGAGAGGAAGACCTAAAAGACAATGAGTGCAAGATGTCATTGACGATCTGAGAATGACTGCTGATGACGCCGGCCAACTTGCACAGAACAGTTTTGTTCAGGACTGCTGTCATGGGAGCCAAGTTCTGAAAGGGATAAGCTACTTGATGATGAATATAGAGTTCTAAGAACCAAAGAGAAAGCACTGAGAAAAATGTACATGGTAAATAGATATTGGCGCATGTAGGTTACACTCTAGTGAACACGATCATAACCCAATCGTACCCGGTTCAAGCATCGCGGCCGGTCAGTTTGGAAGTAGTTTCATTCCGGTGGATTTTTACGAACAATAAAAATAGATTTCACCTTTCAGAAAGCTATGACAAACTGAAAATGAAAATTGGGATATATTCTTTACATGACTTGGCCATCAACCACAGTAAACGAGTCGTAGATTGTCTAGGCACCACTTATACATCCAGTAGCTTGCCATTCCTTTCTGAACGTTGAGGCCCATTTTTACAGTTCTTAAAAAATCCAAGGAAACGAATTTGCTTCCAAACCGCGGAGTTTAAACCAGCTACGCTTGGGTTGTGATCGAGCTGACTACCGCTTAAGCTACAGACGCTCACATGACAAACTACTGAACGTATAAGTTGTGCCTAGAACATAACCGACTCGTTTACTGTGGCTGGTGGTGACGTCATGTAAAAGATAAACCACGATTTCTCATTTCAAATAAATAAACGTTAGAAAAGTATTTCTCATTTCAAATAAATAAACGTTAGAAAAGTATTTCTCATTTCAAATAAATAAACGTTAGAAAAGTATTTCTCATTTCAAATAAATAAACGTTAGAAAAGTATTTCTCATTTCAAATAAATAAACGTTAGAAAAGTATTTCTCATTTCAAATAAATAAACGTTAGAAAAGTATTTCTCATTTCAAATAAATAAACGTTAGAAAAGTATTTCTCATTTCAAATAAATAAACGTTAGAAAAGTATTTCTCATTTCAAATAAATAAACGTTAGAAAAGTATTTCTCATTTCAAATAAATAAACGTTAGAAAAGTATTTCTCATTTCAAATAAATAAACGTTAGAAAAGTATTTCTCATTTCAAATAAATAAACGTTAGAAAAGTATTTCTCATTTCAAATAAATAAACGTTAGAAAAGTATTTGGGGATTAAAAAACCAAACAATTGCCAAACACTACCTATATCATTGACTACCTATATCATTGACTACCTATATCATTGACTACCTATATCATTGACTACCTATATCATTGACTACCTATATCATTGACTACCTATATTACTCTCGGCGCTCATAGACTAGCTGTAAAGTCAAGTGGTATAAAGACTACGGGGTCTTAGTAAACACATCGTATTCTCCCGGGGCTAGGATATAGGCGTCCATTGTTTCAAATATTCAGTTTTTTTTGGTCCCATGAGTTCACGTTGCTTTTAGGTTGTACAACATTTTCATTACATTTGATTGGCCCAACCGTTTTGTAAGACTTTCCATTGTTAATCTTTTGAGGTCTCTATGGCAAGGTAGGTCGTTGTCTTGCGTTTTGAGGTCTCTATGGCAATGTAGGTCGTTGTCTTGCGTTTTGAGGTCTCTATGGCAAGGTAGGTCGTTGTCTTGCGTTTTGAGGTCTCTATGGCAATGTAGGCCGTTGACTTGCGTTTTGAAGGAAGTGACTTCGAATGTGAATCACGTCGAATTCATTGCAGATATAGATATGTATATATATGTATATTTTCATCTTGCACCATTATACGTTATATAGGGCTTGCAAGTAATTTCTCCGCGTCGCTCTTTCCTAGGCAACTTGAGCAATCTCTTCTAGGAAGTTGAGTTGGATATTTCTCGTATCTCTCAGCAAAGCTTATTTCATGGTTTCCTTGTGGCGTCCTTTCTTCTTGAATAGCTTACCTCCTACTTCAGTGCCTACTTTGGTATTCTTTGATCATTTTTCTCAGAGTATGCCCAACATATCTCCATCTTTCTCTTCTTATAACAGTTATTACTAGTGGTTGACCAGACATTTCTCTGATTTCACCACTTCTGAATTCGTCCCATTTTCTGTTCATTATTTTTCGCAGACTTCTATTTTCAAATGCATTCAACTTACTTTCTATATCTGTAGTCATTTTCCAACTCTCGGTGGCATATGTTAGGATTGATACAACCAACTCTCGACGACAAATGTTAGGATTGATACAACCAACTCTCGACGACAAATGTTAGGATTGATACAACCAACTCTCGACGGCAAATGTTAGGATTAATACAACAAACTCTCGACGGCAAATGTTAGGATTTGAATTGTATCAAATATATTAATCAATTCCTTGCAGGCGCAGCTGAAAATGGTTACTTGTTCTTTATGGAGCTGGGGAAACATTCATTCATAATCGTCGTCGGAGCTACTAAGTATGTGCTCTGAAGGTGAAACTTCAAGAAAGTTGAAAGGGTTGAGAGCAAATGAGTCGAAAATAAGGACATATCAATTTTAGTCATACTTTTATTATCAGAGCACAATCAACCTGTCTATAGTGTGCATACAGATGCATTTTAACTATTGTTTTAAAATATCGAAAGCTGTGTTTAATTGAGAATATATATATATTTATAAGTGTCTCAATAGTAAAATGGTCAAGTTGTTGCCTTGCGATATGAAGGTCGTTTGTTCGAAACTAAGTTCGGTTCACTAATGCTTTTTTCCCGGAAATATTTGTGACTGTCACCGTCCCGTTCCTACTGAACCCAAATAGAACTAAGGTGTGCTCAAGGGAAAAGACAAACACACACAATTCAATGTCAAGAAACTTACTCGTGATTCAGTGATGAACTCCGTAATACCGACGAGTGTGCCCGATGTAAGTTGACAATAATGAATGTGCCCGATGTAAGTTGACAATAATGAGTGTGTCCGATGTAAGTTGACAATAATGAGTGTCCCGGATGTAAGTTGACAATAATGAGACCTTTTATAGAAAATTCATTTATAATGAATTTTGCTCGGACAGCAGCTTTCCAGCCTGCTCTTATCAATTTGGAAATGCTAAGGGTTCTTTTACGTGCTCAAATTAAATACGGGGCCTATGTTTTATTGTCCGTCTCCAATAGGACTAGGAACTCGATCTCACCTTCAGTTAGATCAGGGATCTCTGGAACAATATCCCGATGGCTCCACGAGAAGCGAACCCAGCACCTAACCACTACTACACCACAGAGACTCATCAGCGTGTTACTACCTTCGCTATCATCGAGCTTAATATTGTGCTAAATGTCAAGACCATATCTTAAACGAGAAAAGGGACTATTAGAGAAAGTACGGTTTAAGTTTAGTTGAACCGAGAGCAGTCATCAATCTTCTACAACTGTCAGATTCTGAGTAAGGTGAGACATACACATCAAACCCTTTATACACATCACATATTCTTCTTTCAATACACATTGTCATTCGCTATTCTATTTTAAAAGTCCAACACAATAAAATCAGTATAAATTATCTGATAAGAAGTACAAACATCTCATCCAACAACAATAAAATCAGTATAAATTATCTGATAAGAAGTACAAACATCTCATCCAACAACAATAAAATCAGTATAAATTATCTGATAAGAAGTACAAACATCTCATCCAACAACAATAAAATCAGTATAAATTATCTGATAAGAAGTACAAACATCTCATCAAACAACAATAAAATCAGTATAAATTATCTGATAAGAAGTACAAACATCTCATCCAACAACAATAAAATCAGTATAAATTATCTGATAAGAAGTACAAACATCTCATCAAACAACAATTAATGCGTTGACTCTTCAAATATATCCTTTTTGTGCAATTACAATAAATTTTATTCTGTGTGGACATAATAATTATGTCGTCTAAACTGTTGAAGAAAGCATGTCACTTAAAAAACACGACGTACCTGCACAATTGTAAATGATAAAATCTCAATGATATTTATGATGCATACTCTGCGTAGGATATAGTATCTCATCACTCCCTTTCTTTCTCTCTCTCTCTCTCTCTCTCTCTCTATATATATATATATGTATAAGATATATATAACTATACTCTCTCTCTTGATATATATATATATACGATATATGTATACGATATATATAAATATACTTTTCTCTTGATATATATATAACAATATATATAATTATACTCGCTCTTTCTCTCTATATATGTATACAATATATATAAATATACTCTCTCTCTCACTATATATATATATATAAACATTAAAATCGTGGCATATCCTTTACAGGGCATCGCTATCAACCACAATAAATGAGTCGACGATTTTCTAGACAGCACTTATATGTTCAGTAGTTTGCCATTGCTTTCTGAAGGAGAAGGTCTATTTTTACTGTTCGTAAGAAGTCACATAAAAAACGGAAAAGCGGTCGTCCAACACAGTACTGGAGAAGGAGTTTTCTTGAGGGACTGAAGGGTGCTGCATTATCCTTGGAAGCTATAAAGAAAACCGCCAGAGACCGGGAAAAGTAGAGGCCAACTTTTGAAACAATAATCTTCACGAGGAAGGAAGAGGAATATGTCAAATAAAGACATAGATAATAAGCGGACATATGCAAGAATTTATGCTGATCCGTACAACAGTTTTTGTGATCTGAGCAGGAATGTTTATTGGCACATACTTCTGAACGGATTATACAACTATGCACATGAACTTACTGTTAACAAACGTTGTTAGAGAACGTAACAGCTTTGAGAAATGCAAATAGTCGGATACTGGAAACGGTACAAAATAATAAATTATCAGTAATATCCCGGTCTTTGATACGGACATAATACGGACAAGTATACTTATGACATAAATATTAAAATATAAAAGTTAGCTGGAGAGATAACGTCATACGGTTTGGATATAAATCTGGTGAAGTGGGGGTTAAGGAAGAAAAAAAAAGGTGGGAGGGACGACGTTACATGACAATCTTTTCCAGAAAAAGGATTATTATATTACGGAACAAAGATAAAAAAAAAGGCGAAATTAAAACCATATATAACGTTTCTACAACGATATCTTTTAAGATAAACGATCAAGTTTACGTATTTTATTACCTATCAAATGTTAGTTTATTGTCATAATGCTACCGCAAGGACAGGGATATCCTGGTTGAATGCATAACGTCGGCACTGTTGCATAATTTGTTGCCTGGTTCATTGCGTAAAGTCGGCACTGTTGCATAATTTGTCGTCTATGACCATTCGGTTGGCTACCCCGCGAGCTGAAAGGAACACTAGATTTGCACACAGAGCAAGTCTGTCACGGTGCCATGTTGGAGAGCCAATAAAATTAAACATATAAACTGTTTGGATGAATTTAGTGCACGAACGATGTGGGTCATTGTTTATTTAAAAATCATTCATCATCGCACATCGATATGTTCATTATTGCAGCAATATTCTCCTGTGTTCAGTGTGTTTAGTCTTACAACTTCCGTTCTGTGCTGGTTGATGTATCTATGGGACTTCTCGTACGATTTTCCATTTGTGTCGCACCATTCGCTATGTTTAGTTTGCATACATTATATAGAGAATACATTTGATCTTCTTCGTTAAAATCTTTAGTTCGAATGTTTTCTCGTATAGTATTCATAATATCGCTTTTGTCTACATAAGGCCCATTCTAGATCGCAGCATTGCCCGCCAGTGCGCCCAATCTCTCATTGTCATTCACCCCAGAATGATCTGGGACAAAGATGAAGGAGGCGAATGTCTATACGCTCTAGCAGTTCTATCTTGACTAAACACATTGATTCCTCGAAGGGAACAAACACTTGCTTAGTTTCAGAGAACGGAAGGTTTGATTCAGTCTTTTAAGTTTAAGTTGTTCAAATGACTTCTCATATGGACAGAGAAATATAAAAAGAGAGAGAGAAAGAGAGAGAGAGAGAGAAGAGAGCTATAGCAGGGTGGTTAGCTTCATTTGAGCATCAGTCAGTTTGTTTGTCTGTGGTTTTTGTGTAGCTACGAGGGGAAGACAATAAGTAAGCCACAAATGGTTGTAGAAAAATAACTAAACATGATAACAACTTGAAACCAGTTTATTTTTATACATATATTGTTCCTTTATTTCTCAACATAATTTCCACCAACATTGATACACTTATCCCATCGTTTTATCAATCCTCCCAAACCAGCTGCATAGAACTGCGGGCTCTGTTTTCTAAACCACGTTTTCACTTCACATTCAACTTCGGCGTCATTCGCGAAATGTCTCCCGCCAAGGTGGGTTTTCAGTGGACCAAAAGGTGGAAATCGTTAGGGTCTAAGTCGGGACTGTAAGGTTGATGTTCCAGAACTTTCCACCGCAGTTGGTTAATTTTCTCCTGAGTTAATCGAGCCGTATGTGGTCTGGCATTGTCATGAAGAAGCAACACTCCTCTAGTCAGCAGTCCTGGGCGTTTTTTCGAATTGCATCATGAAGCATCGATAGAACTTCACAGTATGATTCAGAATTCCCATTGTCACCTTTCTTCTTGAAATTGGTTAAAACACTCCCTGACAATCCCAGAACACCGTCAGCATGACTTTCTCTGCTGATGGCGTAACCTTGAATGTTTTGACACAAGACGAAGAAAGATGTTTCCACTGTATTGAAGCACGCTTTGATTCGGGCTGGTAGTGATGCACCCATGATTCATCCTCAGTAACAATACTGTTCAGCATGTCTTCTCCTTCATCTTTGTATCGACAGAGATGACGCAAGGACAGGCCAAATCGGTTCATTTTGTGTTCCTCCTTCAATTGTCTGGGTACCCACATTAAGCACAATTGAAGAATGTCGATGCCGACACATTTTCCAACGAAAAGGCAAAGGGTTAGTTAGGAAGCAGTACAAAGATTACACACTTCAACAAGACTATAAAAGGCAAAGGGTTAGTTAGGAAGCAGTACAAAGATTACACACTTCAACAAGACTACAAAAGGCAAAGGGTTAGTTAGGAAGCAGTACAAAGGTTACACACTTCAAAAATACTACAAAAGGCAAAGGGTTAGTTAGGAAGCAGTACAAAGTTTACACATTCCAACAAGACTACAAAAGTGGAACAGGTTAGTTAGGAAGCAGTACAAAGATTACACATTCCAACAAGACTACAAAAGTGGAACAGGTTAGTTAGGAAGAAGTACAAAGTTTACACATTCCAACAAGACTACAAAAGTGGAACAGGTTAGTTAGGAAGCAGTACAAAGTTTACACACAAGACTACAAAAGTGGAAAGACCATGTTCATAGGGATGCCAAGAAACATATCTGAAATAAATTGTTAGAAAACATTCTTGTCTTGAGATTCTGACAAATGTAACAGCTGGCGAAGTAATATAGAGCTTTAAGAAAGTATAACATTGCCTCTATGGCGCTCGATGGAGAAACGCTGAACATTGCTGGTTTTAAGGTTCCCTCACACAATTAAGAACTTGACTTGTCAAAACTAATCTGGTGACAGATATACCTTCTTTCATTTCGCTAATTGCTGCATTCAGGATGAATATTACTGGAAATAGATTGAATCGTATATAGGCAGACAAATATATATATATATATATATATATATATATATATATACATATAGAATGTTAGATAAATATATATATATATATATAAATGCATATGCCAATATAAAAATAGATGGAAATAAAGAACCAACGCTTTGATCAAATGACATAATATATAAATATATCCATGCACCCACTGTACCTTCTGTATTCTGTATTAAGGACATGCCCCTGTTTCAATGCTGGAATGTGTTTATATGATATGTTACTTTATGTTTGTTTCCGTTTTACAGGACAGTTAATTATTAGAAATTGTTTATACATTGTTAGTATTATATTTTAATGTCATTCAAGTTCCTACTCTTTTATATTAGTTTTGTTACTGATCTCCAGTAGTCGTGATGTACACATCTTACACATCCTGGATCCTTGATTTTAATATGTAGACTATAGAAAAGCTGGATTAGACGAGCAATGAACGGTTGAGTGTGAATACATCCACGTCAACATATTCCGGATTCAATGTATCAATGCTAGGGTAATCTAAACTAACTTTTCTTTGAACTTTCTCAGCCCACATTGCAGAAACACGATCGTGTTTGTATGCGGGAAATATGTTTTTATATTCAACACGATCGCGCTCGTAAAATGTAACCTATTGTGTGATTCTGAAAATTTTCCCCCAAAAAAATTCACAAAAAAAAAAGGAAGAGATTCACAGACGGACGTCTCCGTAACATATTTCATATGAGATATCACGATATGATTATGAAATATGTGTATGTGCAAGAGAACATCATCATCATCAAATAGATTGTCCGGAGCAGAAATTTTCCACTTTAACAGTCCTTCGAAATTTCTGTCTCTCATATACAATATGTCATGTTAAAACCATCAGTTACATCCTGAATTCATTTTCTCCTCTTTGCCAGGATGCCTCCTTCCATGATGGTCTTTCTTCTCCAGCCCTTCGTATCTCTTTATATGTCCAACTACTTTTAATTTTCTCATTATTTAAGTAGCATCAGCCAGTTTTCTTTGATTTTGAATTATTTCTGTGTAGATATTTTTGGTTTTCTCTTCTCTGTCCATGATATACGGAGAATTCTTTTGTAACACTTATAAGAAAGAGAACAAGACAGTCACAATATAGATGTTAAAGTGAACAAGTGGGAATACGATTTGTACACAACATCAAGTAACAAGCGCACAGCGTTATCAGACATACAGTTGAATTTAAGCTACAGAGGAAGTCAAGAATTATGATGTTAAATAATACTAACGAAATAATAGAGATCAGAGATGCCGGAGTCACAATAGCAGAACTGAAATCTATGTTCTTGTTTGTTTGAGTGTGTTCGTTAATATCATCAAGTTTAACCATACTGACCGATGTGTGTGCGTTTTTAACGAGAACGTGAGTACGCTGCGCTCCCATTAAGTCATTAGGGCATGTAAGACAGGCATATCCGAATTTCGGCAAAAGAATGTATGCACATTATCCCACACTACACAAATTTATACAGATGGATAACTCTAAGATTTTATCACAAGATAAACTCCGCTTTAAAGTATCACATCTGGATTTATACTGTAGCATTATGCCCGTCTGCCCAGCGTGATCGAAGCGCGTTGGACGACAGGTGACACGCTCCATATGAACGCGGTTCAACCCAGCGGGCTCGCAGAAAAGCCACAGGTTCTCCAGATTTACGGTGTTCGTGGCACCGAACCGAATGGTTACGATGTCCATAGCACTGAGCTGAAGAGCTGTAAGTTCAAGTGCTTCTGGATAAAAAAAAAATATTGTAGCATGACAACTTCACGATCTCTCGCTCTCTGTGTTCTCTCCCTGGTGGAGCTAATCAATTCTTACGTCGATCTTATGTTAAACCACAACGTCAGACCATACAACATCTTTTCTCTCTGCCTTCCATTATCTCTCTCTTTCCCTGCATTTTACCAATATTCACCAAATGTTGCAAACCTCCTCTTCGAAGAATATGCCCAAAGAACCTTGATTACCTGGCTCTTATTCTTTTGTAGTGTTTATTTGTGTACATGTTCCTTTAAAAAACCCTATCATATGTTTTCTTCGCTGTTCATTGGATTTTCGGTATTCTAATGTAAAACCACAGTAACCTGTGTAGCTTCCAGTGAACTTATTGATTGTTTGTTCATTATCCATAATTCGCTGCCATACATAAGTATTAATTCAATATAATACTGGAGTACTCATTTCCCATACATTTGACAACAGTCTTAGGACAAAAGTTGGGCTTAGCACGGATAAACAAAATAATGAAGAATGAGAAACAATAATGACATTTATAATGTGTTTAAATCACCGTAAGTACACCACCATCATCATGAAGGTTGTTAGAGTTAGATAACTGGAGCATATTATCACCGTAAGTACATCACCATCATGAAGAAGGTTGTTAGATGACTGGAGCATATAATCACCGTAAGTACACCACCATCATGAAGGTTGTTAGAGTTAGATGACTGGAGCATATAATCACCGTAAGTACATCACCATCATGAAGGTTGTTAGATAACTGGAGCATATAATCACCGTAAGTACATCACCATCATGAAGGTTGTTAGATGACTGGAGCATATAATCACCGTAAGTACATCACCATCATGAAGGTTGTTAGAGTTAGATGACTGGAGCATATAATCACCGTAAGTACATCACCATCATGAAGGTTGTTAGATAACTGGAGCATATAATCACCGTAAGTACATCACCATCATGAAGGTTGTTAGATGACTGGAGCATATAATCACCGTAAGTACACCACCATCATGAAGGTTGTTAGAGTTAGATGACTGGAGCATATAATCACCGTAAGTACACCACCATCATGAAGAAGGTTGTTAGAGTTAGATGACTGGAGCATATTGAAAGAATAGAGAAAATAGAGAGCCTAAAATTACATATACAAAAAATATGAAGAGGGAAGAGACCACGATACAGACCAAGAAAAATATGGAGATATAACAATAAAGCAGATCTAGAAATGCCAGAAGTTAACAATTGGGAAACAGAAGGCTAAGAACAGAGATGAATGAATGCAGGTTATATCTGCAATAGAGAACTTCAAAGGGTCAGAAAGTTAAAGAAGGACAACAGAGAACTTCAAAGGGTCAGAAAGTTAAAGAAGGACAACAGAGAACTTCAAAGGGTCAGAAAGTTAAAGAAGGACAACAGAGAACTTCAAAGGGTCAGATAGTTAAAGAAGGACAACAGAGAACTTCAAAGGGTCAGATAGTTAAAGAAGGACAACAGAGAACTTCACTGGGTCTGATAGTTAAAGAAGGACAACAGAGAACTTCAAAGGGTCAGATAGTTAAAGAAGGACAACAGAGAACTTCACTGGGTCTGATAGTTAAAGAAGGACAACAGAGAACTTCAAAGGGTCAGAAAGTTAAAGAAGTACAACAGAGAACTTCACTGGGTCTGATAGTTAAAGAAGGACAACAGAGAACTTCACTGGGTCTGATAGTTAAAGAAGGACAACAGAGAACTTCAAAGGGTCAGAAAGTTAAAGAAGGACAACAGAGAACTTCACTGGGTCTGATAGTTAAAGAAGGACAACAGAGAACTTCAAAGGGTCAGATAGTTAAAGAAGGACAACAGAGAACTTCACTGGGTCTGATAGTTAAAGAAGGACAACAGAGAACTTCAAAGGGTCAGATAGTTAAAGAAGGACAACAGAGAACTTCACTGGGTCTGATAGTTAAAGAAGGACAACAGAGAACTTCAAAGGGTCAGAAAGTTAAAGAAGTACAACAGAGAACTTTAAAGGGTCAGATAGTTAAAGAAGTAGAACATAAGACGTCATCATAGGTTGCGTTCTATTACCACAGCTAACCTATTATCTAAATGTTAATCTTACTTTCACATGTTTTCTTCCATGTTTGAAACTGAACTATCTAGTTATTATTCTAAAAATACACACTAATGGTGTAAGATTTCTCACTGTCTGCGTATCCTGGTTCATGTTCAACCTAGAAATATCGGAGACACAAATACGGAAATATAAACAATGACACTACTGTCTGGTTCTACAGGCAATGAAACAGAACAATGAACTTGTTCAATACAAGTTAACAATTAAATAAAGACAAAATTTAACTTAACAGAAGACGCTTTACTTGCGTTGCTGACTTTGATCACGTAACAAATTAATTCAGACCTGGGGCAGCCTTGAACAATGTGTTGCCAGACAGAACTCTCGCAGAAAAAAGTGTTTATCGATGACAGAAACATAAAAAGAAGATATAACTTGTAGAGTCGATAACTGAGAATTGGGGGCAGCCGTATTTTTATGTACACTTTTTTTTAGGCATGTCTTAAGTAGAAAATAACGGCTATTTTCTATCCGTTATTTTCTTTACTATTTTGGAAACCATGTCATTTTACCAACACAAGTGTCATTTTACCAACACAAGTGTCTTTTTACCAACACAAGTGTCTTTCACAGAAGAGACTGGTAGGAGCCTCTTGAGAAAAATGTCTTTTGATTCTTCTTCTTCTTCAAACGCTCCATATCGACCAACTGCTAAACCACTCTTTGTGATCTGTATGTTTTCTGAGCTTAAGAGTGATTGTACGTTGTGCCAGTTATACGCCTACAAGTATACGAGCATATCCGATTTCTGCTAAGCTTTTTAGTTACTAGGGTAACTTCCTTAGGCACCTATCTCAGTCGTCTCCTACGACATGCATTGTTGGTCGCAGGATTGCTATTCTTTGCTCCCCATACGAGCTCCGACAACACACGAAAAAAACTGTCTTGGAAAGTTTATTGAGTGAAAGACGACCATTATGTTACTTTGTGTTTACGTGTTTTGACTTTTGTACGTAGTTTTACTGCAGTTTGTTTCCTTTGTATCTGTGTAAAAATGCCGAGCATGTTACATTAAGCACGAGCTCCGTAGCTCCAGCAATAATTCTAGGGATCTCATAAAAAATTTCACGTGTTACTCCGTTCGGATTCGAACCCCCAACCTTCAGAACGACAGGTAAACGTCTTAACCACTTCGCCATAGCAAGAGATAATTAGAGAGCGAGAAAGATAGAGAAGAATGAAAGAAAGAAAAGAGCGCAAATGTTGTAAGTGAAAGACACACAACTGTTAATCACATACATCGAAACAGACACAAACATGTGATGGCACAAGAACAGCAACAAGTTGCTAAGAGTAGATAAGAAAGCCTCTTAAGACGGACAGAGTTATGTCGCATGAGAACGACAGTTTTTTGTTGAAATGGAAGATGAATAACAAACTAAACAAAGAAAAAGTTATAAGGGAAATATAAAAGTTCAGAGAAGTTCAGTAGTATATATATAGTTGTCGTCTATAGTCAAGTGCAACCAACTTGACATTCCAGTACTGTGGACTAGTTCAAATATGCTTATTCTGCACTCACGTTTTGTCAATATGAACTATTTTATTTATGACTTGGGGACGCGCACGAAAGCACACACACACAGAAGCACACGCGCACAAAGAAACACACACACACATACACTCCAAAACACACTCGCTCACCCACACACACAATGATATGCGGAGACACATACGCCACCCCTATGCGCACGTACGAATGAACGCACTAGCACGCATATACGAGGTAAGCTTACAATCAATGTCATTTTAATAATGAAATAAACGTTCATTTCATAATTATGTATTCGTAGAAATTATTCATAAATTATAGTTCTCTCTTCTATCATTTTCTTAACATGACATACTTTCTATTATCTTAGGTAGTCTAATATCCTCTATCTATACCGGACTTGGAAAACATATCAGAAAATAGTGAGAATGTTAAGAGAAATGGGGCTGACTAGTGTAGTGCATAGAGCATTCACTTATGGAATCGGATATAAGAGGGTTGGGAGTTCATTTCCACACTCAACTTTTCAACAGTGAGGAAAGGAATTGGGCCTCCTACCTTTTGCATTCTAGAATAGAAATGTGAACAACGGGCACTTCAAACCCTACCGTTTGAAAAGGCTACGGGCATTTATTTTTGTCATACACACAAATGATGTATCGCTGCACACACAAATGATGTATCGCTGCACTCACAAATGATGTATCTCTGCACACACAAATGATGTATCGCTGCACACACAAATGATGTATCGCTGCACACACAAAAGATATATTGCTGTACACACAAATGATGTATCTCTGCACACACAAATCATGTATCGCTGCACATACAGATGATGTATCGCTGCACACACAAATGACGTATCGCTGCACACACAAATGATGTATGCTGCACACACAAATGATGTATCGCTGCACAAGAAAGCAAATTGAAATTCAAGTTAAATTTAATTTCTTTCAATCTTACCATTATGAAACAAACGGGAGAACAAACCAGAACAAAAATCGCATGAAGGAATCAGATCTACTGGACAGATACAAATATCACATCATTACATTAACGTAGTATAACATAGTTCAGCTCAAATAACTGACCTAGCACACATAGATAATAAAATGGTTTATAAAATGGTTAAGCTTGAGAGAACAATAAATAAAAAAGATACGCATAATTAAACCAATGACACGTATGCCGCCATTGTTATAGGACAATTCATATTTTCCAAGAAAGAATCACATTTATGTTTCATATACATTTAAAACTTTTATCTATAGATTCCAAGTTCACGTACTACTCGAGTCAAAGATTTGGAATTAAGTGTTGCTTTTGATCTTCAATTTGATGACACGATATTTTGAATGTAGACATTTTGTAGATTCAAGTTCTACGTTGTTTATTGTAAGTGCTGTCAGATGCAGTTTTCCACAGCGAACATAAAAATGTTGCAAATTCGTTTCAATAGCGAATATGTTGATGAAAGGGAACAGGAAAAAACCAGGTTTTAAAAATATCTCCAACTATGGTTGGTTTGGTAATTATGTCACTAAATTTGCTAGTAGTTTTTGTGTTAACAAACATAAAAAGAGTACTTAATGATACAATATTTCGTCTAACACTGTGCTACCAATGTTAGACATGAACGATGACAGCACATGACAAAATACAAATTACGACAGAAATGACATTCTTAAGGAGAACACCCAAGGTATAAAGAGAGATAGAAAACAGAAATGATAAAATAGGTAAAACTTGAAGCGGCGTGGGGAGAGTTAGTTTCCTATCTTGTGCCAGGCGTGTTGCGCTTGACGTTGTCAGTTCATACTTTCGTAGGGACTCTGGGATGTTATCTATCCTTGCTGAACCTATATTGAACTTCATCAAGAAACAGCAAATTAAATGATCATTTGTCTTATTGTCTGTCCCCAGGTAGATGATATAATTGGTTGTCCACCCTTGCCATTAAGTGTAGGGGTAGGAGCTTTAATTTGCGTTCCAGGGCCAGATGATTAGCCCTTGTTGTGTTATAGCCGTGTTTATTTAGTGTGGTCTTGCTATTGTCGTTCCATCTTTTTCTTGGTCTTCCTTTACTCTAGTACCTGCTCTCTTTTTATTTTATGATGGTATTGGTGGTTGGTTGTATTCCATTCTCATTAAATTAAATGGTTCAGCCACATAAGCAGATTACCAACAGACAGTGCGCATCACAGAGCTACGCTACTCCGATAAAATGAATACAAAGCAAAAGACAGTTCACGCAAAAGATGGATCACAGAAATAAGAGAGGCGGTGAAAATCAGTATCGCACACAAACGTCTGTTCTAGATATCTCTTCTTATCCTGACGATGTGAGGTAAACAGGATTAGAGACAAGAAGAAGAAGAAGAAGCATTCAACATGTATTGGTAGTTTCATGTATACTTGTAATACGTGAATACATAGTTCTAAGAAAACACAAGGGGAATCACAGAGTTCAACGCACATGATAAACAAGTAGCTTTTATGTCCATTCATTAACCTTGTTCATTAGTCTCGGTTATTTCCCTTTGATTATTAGATCACCGTGTAGATATGCAAGACCTCTTGTTTTCTGAAAATACATATTGTATTTTCTGAGAAAATCTTATCAGAGATCATATTTTCTTATGATAATTGTCACATTAAGATAGCGTCCTTACTTTGATATTGTATTTTCTGAGAAAATCTTATCAGAGATCATATTTTCTTATGATAATTGCCACATTAAGATAGCGTCCTTACTTTGATATTGACTACGTGGCAAAGATGTCAGCAGTTTATGCAGCACAAAGATAGACATGATCTCATTGACAAATGTTGATCGTTGATTCAAAACTGTTGTGTCCACGTGATTGCGGCTAAAGGGTGGGATCCTTCATAAAGCCAATAGGCAACTTAATACATTTTAAGGAATTTCCGAGCAGTTTTCATTCAAAAGAATAACGACGTTGAGAACTTTTACACGTCCAACCATAACTGGTTCCACCCGCTTGACCCTACCGGGTAAGGGCCCATGACTTCGTAAGGTCGTGAAGTATATAAGACTGCATGCAAAAAATTACTTTTATCCATCAGGTAGATTGTGTACAAATTAAACCGTAGTGTAACCACGAATTTTGGAAACTTACTTACATAATACTCAGAGCAGACAAACCAGTTGCCCCAAAAACTCAGTGCCACACTACTTTTGCACATTATCCAAATTCTAGAAAACATGCATTCATGCCATCTAAGAACATGAAGATCTATTAACTAAGACAACAAATACGATATATAAATATCTAGTCAAGCTACAAGCACACAACAAAACACCACAGAATGAAACGAGGATATAACTAATTACAAAAAAACTATACCAATACTATACAAACTTCCCATGGCCTCTAGCAACATAAGGCCGACTAGCTCATACGGGAAATCGAAAACTAATGTTTAATGGGGGCTGGTTTTTGTATGTTTGATAGAACACTGTAAGCTTTTTCACAATGTTACTCAATTCTACGCGTTCATGTTTATTTATTGATAAAAAATGTGAATAATACTGATATTTCTTAGCTTTAAACTTAACTTGTAACATAATATAACCTTGATCTAGCATGTTGTATTGTTTTTAAAATTGAAAATGAATTTGTATATATACATCAACACTGGAATGCGAGGATCACATGACAGTTATAGTCTTATTTCCTATAATTTTTCCATGAGCCCGCCGGACGTTTGTTATCAGAGGCCACGACAAAAACATAGACAATATTCCTCTCAAAGTCCAAGAAGTGACATGTAGATTAATACACAACATGGCACTTAGAAGAGAACGAGGAGCGCACAGATCACAAGTAGCACAATGTCATCTATACAGAACAAACATACAAGAAATAGAATATCACATATTCGTCAAATACAGCAAAAATCAGACCAACAAAAGAAATACTTCGAAACATAATCGCAAAATACACAAAGAGAAAAACATACATTTACACAGCGTCCCCAAAATACTGCCTAAAACAACCCCATACATACACACAAAAGTGTTAATATTACTTGTAGAATACAGACACTTAAAATGGGATTGTAGGAATGCACCAATATTTTATTCGAAAACATTCAACATAGTTTTATTCAAACGAAAACATTCAACATAGTTTTGTTCAAACGAAAACATTCAACCTAGTTTTATTCAAACGAAAACATTCAACATAGTTTTATTCAAACAAATCGTACTCCGGAAAGATGAATCAGTACAAGAACACGATCTATCTTCCACCATTATCTTGTACTAAATGGAAATTATATATATATATCTATAGTATAAAGGTATACTATATGAACACTGACATTTATTTTTAGGGGTTAAAACTGAGAATAAAAGACAGAATATATGAACGATGGAAATGTCTAGTTGTGAATGTACCATTTCTATGAATATACATACATATCATTAGCATCCAAGCGGAGAGAAAGGGCATTAGTCGTGACATACCAAACAACAAAGGACCAGCTTTACAGCATCATTGGCTTTTGGTTGTCTGGCTCAGATTCTACAGAGAAGCTTTTAAGTTGGTAGAAAGTGTCTTTATGATTACCTACTTGTCTAGAATTCTTCTACCGGGGAGGGAGGGGGAGTTGACAATGATCACAGTTGGATGGTTCTTTTTAAAAAAAAATTCCTTTATCATATAATTTATATATATATATAGATCATTCATTTTGCAATATTGTAAAGCCTTCCATTTCATATTTCTTTTTTTTGAGTGCAATTATCACCTCCCTTCACTAATGTATGTAATTGGGTCATGACGTTTTGGGAATATCAGAAATTGTTGACATTATTATTCGCAAGCGAAGTAAACATATATTTTTTGTTTCTGATCCAGATGCACTTGAGCTTTCGTGCTTCTAGATCAGCCGTGAAGGTTAGATTAACCTACCTGATGGTGTGTCACTCAAGCAGAAAATGCATTTTTTCAATGGAAACTAATTATTGGATCTCAGTTTTTGAAAAGCTTGTTTAAGTATTCTTAGAAATTATTCAAACACTCCTCCACGCCTTTATTATCTGTTATTTTCCCTCGACATCTCCCCATCCTCAGCTTGAATTACAGAAACATGTTATCAGAAACATTATTAAGGAGTTACTACTTTTACAAATAGCATTTCTCGGAAAATTGTTGCAATATTTCTAGAGAAATAGAAATACATGAAAACAAATAGTTTCAGATCGAGAAATAGAAATACATGAAAACAAATAGTTTCAGATCGAGAAATAGAAATACATGAAAACAAATAGTTTCAGATCGAGAAATAGAAATACATGAAAACAAATAGTTTCAGATCGAGAAATAGAAATACATGAAAACAAATAGTTTCAGATCGAGAAATAGAAATACATGAAAACAAATAGTTTCAGATCGAGAAATAGAAATACATGAAAACAAATAGTTTCAGATCGAGAAATAGAAATACATGAAAACAAATAGTTTCAGATCGAGAAATAGAAATACATGAAAACAAATAGTTTCAGATCGAGAAATAGAAATACATGAAAACAAATAGTTTCAGATCGAGAAATAGAAATACATGAAAACAAATAGTTTCAGATCGAGAAATAGAAATACATGAAAACAAATAGTTTCAGATCGAGAAATAGAAATACATGAAAACAAATAGTTTCAGATCGAGAAATAGAAATACATGAAAACAAATAGTTTCAGATTCATTGTTCATGTCTTGAGTCAAAATATTTAAACAAAATTTAGGAACCTGTGATATGTCCACAGTTGAGTGGGTTGACATACTGAGGTTAAATATTACTGCTCAACAAATTAAACAGAAGCACAGTACATAAGGGAAGCATCTCATTTATGGGAGCACAGTACAGGAAGGAAGCTGTGTATTTATGGGTGCACAGGAGAACGTCAACTTTGCGTTTAATGGAAGCACTGTAAATGAGTTGAGTTGTGAATTTAATTTACCAAACGCAGGGACACTAATTATTAATACAGATGTGCTGGAAGTGCGTCTGAAAGTAGTTAGATGGACGAGCTAGGAGATGCTCGTCTAACCTTCATAACATGCCCTGTCTATCCCAGTTGGCTAGGGTTTGAAACTAGCTCCACACAATTATTTTTCATTCAGAAATAGCTTACTGAATAGCGTGGTGGACGTAAGTCCATATAAGGGATTTATTAACTAAACTTAGAAAATATTTAGAAATGATTAATGTCATTGAAATGAATATGTTAACAAATGCTTGTATCATAGACTCTCTCAGATTCTTCCGCGAATTGCTCTTCTGTTATGTTCTCCAAATACACCACCAACACTATTAGCCAAGTGATGTTTGCACGCTATACTAAGTGCCTTACAGTTCTATATGCTTGAGAACCACCTCCCTGTATTATTCAACATTGTATGAATATGTTAACAAAACAAACACTGTCTGAATATGCGACTGCCATATAAAATACACATCTACAAGTTAATCTAGTCAGCAGATAACACATGTGTGGAAACCAGACCGAACAACTTGAACCCGTGTCCCATATTGTGTTGTAAATTTGCATGACAGAACAATAAAAGGATTTCATAGACTTTCATGATTTTTATCAATGCTCTTGAGAATGAATTTTATGAAGAGCAAGTGCTTTTCAAATTCAAAGCAACAAATAATTATGTAACATTGACATTTTAACGAGTATTTGCAACGTACAATGAATAGATATTAAGCTCCCACGAGGTCACTACTATGTAGTGGTGGGAGATCACGTACTTCCATGATCCGGAAAGCTATGCTGAGATCAGCTTTGCTCCTGGTAGTGACACCGATGGCAGAAAAGTTGAAGGTAGAGGGCAGACAAACTATGGTCTTCATGTATTCCAAGTTGGGGATTGGACAAGAGACTGATAATACATTCTTGAAAAAGATATTGTGTTTACAAAACGGAAGCAAGATATGCTTCAATAGCAAAATAAGGACTTAGGGATGTGTTCTTTCACCAATCTTGTTTAACCTTGCTACAGGCAGTAAATAAGCATTGATTACCAAGTGTCATACCTCACACAGGATATAGAAAATGGCTTTCAAGAAAAGAAGAAAGCCCTCACAGTATTCTTTGATATGTCCAAGGCCGTCGACAATGTATGGAAAGATGGTCTTCTACTCAAAAAACATCTGCAGTAGACAAACACTGGATATCATACAGAGAAAATCTGTAGTAGACTGGAAGACTAACACTGGATATCATACAGAGAAAATCTGTAGTAGACTGGAAGACTAACACTGGATATCGTACAGAGAAAATCTGTAGTAGACTGGAAGACTAACACTGGATATCATACAGAGAAAATCTGCAGTAGACTGGAAGACAAACACTGGATATGATTATAGAAAAGACTTCCTCAAAGACCTAAATAGAACAGACCAGGTCATTATATTTCGCTATGTACCGGACACTGCAAACTAAACAAACACTTATATAGACTAGGAATAAGTCAAACATCTCTCTGCCAGACAAAGGAGCATGTCCTGCAAGACTGTCCTATCCTGTGTGAGCTGAGAAGCAACATGTGGCCACAGCCAGTCGACCTAAAACTTAGTGTTTTAGAAACCTGAGAGACCTGAAGCTGGCCGCCCAGTTTGTGGTCAACAGTAAACTAAGCGCATGACCAGCGATCGCTGAAAAAGAAGACGTTTAACCTTGCAATACACTGAATGATGAAAGAAATCGTAACGGATAACAGCAACGACATCGAATGAACACTTACCTCGAGTACTGAAACATTTGGATTATACTGATGCCATTAGTTATTTAGGCTAGTCAACAGTTTATAGAGCAGCTCAAAATATGACTTAGAGACTTGGACTACATTTTTTCTATTTTCTTATTATTATTGGGCCTTTACCCGGTAGCGAGTAGCATCTGGTAGCGAGTAGCATCTGGTAGCGAGTAGCATCTGCTAGCGAGTAGCATCTGCTAGCGAGTAGCATCTGCTAGCGAGTAGCATCTGGTAGCGAGTAGCATCTGGTAGCGAGTAGCATCTGGCCGAATGGATTAGAGCATAGATTCCCAAACTTTTTCGGTCAACCGTCCAATTTGCACAACATAAGCTTTGTAACCCCCCCACATTATAACAGTTTGCCAACGCCCCCCTCCCACATATATACATGCTGTATTTTCTCTTTGACATAGAAAATTGATATATATTTCTGTCATAATTGGTCAATTCTCAAATGATTATATACATGAAATAGAAAATTGATGAAAAAATGGATCGTGTAAGATGGAAATAAGATCAATTAAAATGCAGAATTCAAATTTTAAATGATTATTCAATCTCAAAATCACGAAAATAATTTATTTACAAATATTTATTATTAATTTGTTCTTTAAGGAGCCACCGACCACTAATCTCCTGAACAACCCCAAATTCTTCTGTCCCACTATCGCCCCCAAGAACGCTTCAGAGCCCACTGGAGGGCGGTACCGTCCACTTTGAGAAATACTGGAGGGCGGTACCGTCCACTTTGAGAAACACTGGAGGGCGGTACCGTCCACTTTGAGAAACACTGGAGGGCGGTACCGTCCACTTTGAGAAACACTGGAGGGCGGTACCGTCCACTTTGAGAAACACTGGAGGGCGGTACCGTCCACTTTGAGAAACACTGGAGGGCGGTACCGTCCACTTTGAGAAACACTGGAGGGCGGTACCGTCCACTTTGAGAAACACTGGAGGGTGGTACCGTCCACTTTGAGAAACACTGGAGGGCGGTACCGTCCACTTTGAGAAACACTGGAGGGCGGTACCGTCCACTTTGAGAAACGCTGGAGGATGGTACCGTCCACTTTGAGAAACACTGGAGGGCGGTACCGTCCACTTTGAGAAACGCTGGATCCCATGCGGGAGACCTGTGTTCATTCTGCGGTAAGGCCAAGGATTGTTTTTTCTGTCGGGGCATACAAGAATTAATCATAATCTGAACAGCTGCACTAGCTATGCGGCCATTAAATTCCTCAGGCTCTCGCCCCCTCCCCCTCCACACCTTGTTCTACACCGTCTTAAAAAGTGGTACTACAGACAGGAACCATATTTTGTTTCTTTTTCTTTTAACCCAGTAGTGGCACATCTGGTGTACCCACTTTCTGTAGTGGCACAGCGGGTGGACCCACTTTCTGTTGAACGTGTAAAAACTCCAAGCGCTGTTATTCTTTTGAATGACTGCTGCTCGAAATTTGTTTAAATTTATATAGTTGCCTATTGACTTTATGCAAGTTCCCACCCCCTGGTCGCGTCCAAGTGGACACTACACTTTGATCTTGATAACAAATTCTGACATCCCTGACCATATCAGGGATTCATATAATCTAACCATATCACATGGACTATCTATTTATCACACTCTGAAAGGGACTAGTTTTAACTTTTGTAAATAGTTATCAAAGGATCAGACCGAAGTTCAATGGAACAAATTCGACAGAAGAAAGATAGATTTATCTTGTCAATTTTGTTTTTATGTCTGAAGTATGAAGCTTCCTTTCGTTAATTAAGAACAGATTTGAAGTTTGATGCAACATTTTATGTCCTAATTCCAGCGCTTGCTAATTAAGAACAAATTTTGAAGTTTGATGCAACATTGTATGTCCTAATTCCAGCGCTTGCTACAAAAACGAATGATAAAATTGAAGTATTTTGGGCAGATAAATATACATGAAGAGAAGGAGAAGACCATTATGGAAGGAGTCATGGAATGAGTAATCCCAGCAAAGAGGAAAATCACGGAGAAGGTGGATTCTGATGATTTATACATGACGGCCCAAGAGGCGGGACATCTGGCCTATGAGAGAGAGGCATTCCGATGGAGTGTTAGGGTAGCAGCAAAGTTCTGATCAGGGCAAGCTATTTGATAATGAGATGATGTCTTCAATTAACACCATTTCTTTGAATAGATTTCATTGGTTAATAAAATAATGATTCTACACACCAACATTGATATATCATTTCTTTGAATAGATTTCATTGATTTTAAAAAAATAATGATTCTACACGAAATTATATCATTTCTTTGAATAGATTTCATTGGTTAATAAAATAATGATTCTACACACCAACATTGATATATCATTTCTTTGAATAGATTTCATTGATATATCATTTCTTTGAAATAATTCATTGATATATCATTTCTTTGAATAGATTTCATTAGTTAATAAAATAATGATTCTACACACCAACATTGATATATCATTTCTTTGAATAGATTTCATTGATATATCATTTCTTTGAATAGATTTCATTGATATATCATTTCTTCTTCTTCGAACGCTCCATATCGACCACTTGTTAACCACTCTTTGTGATTTGTATGTGATCCGAGCCTAAGAATGATTGTACTTTGTGCCGGCAATGCGTATACAAGTAAGCCAGTACATGCGATTTCTGAAACGCATTTTATTTATTAGGGTAGCTTCCTTAGACTCCACCTCAGTCGCCTCTTACGACACGCCTTCTAGGATGCAGTGTTTCTATTCTTTGCTTCTCCTGTTTGCACCGGCAGCACACAAGTAATATAACATTTTGTTTCAAAAGTTTATCAGCTTAACTCATTCACTCTACTGGGCCAATATACTACCTCACAGTATTTTTTAATAAAATGCAAAGCCAGTATACTTGCTATTTTCATTGCAAAGTAAATGCGTCTGGATGTATAACTTATTGAGTGACAGTGTTGAACTGTGATTCGTTTTAACGGTAACACATTAAATATAGTTAATCTTTCTAAGAATTTTTCAGGTAAGTCAAGTTGTATCTTTAATCTCTCTGTACTTCTGAGCCCATAAACCTATCCAGTTGTATTTTTTAAGATAACGTAAATTTAGTACAGTATAATGAATTATTTCGTATACATTACACAATATAAGTGAAAGGGGGAAGGACGATCTATTTTCCTTGAATTCAAGCACAACAAGTTACTGTCAGTAATATCAGTTTGTATGCTTGCATTACCTACATAATTCAAATCTAGGATGTAGTTTGTGTTTATTAGAGGAATGATTAATATAATATAGCTTTTGTTTGAAAGCAAAATGTATATCACGTTTGAGAAATGAATAGAATAACGTGCAAAGGTAAAACAGAACTTCAAGACTTCAATAGTTTGAAGTTTATTGCAATATAATGACATCTAAAGCTATAGATTTATTAGTGTTGTGAAATATAGCTCCGACTTTCTGATTCAAACCAGACGGGAATGTCTTCCTGGTACAAATACTTATTAATTTACATAACTGAAATTGTTTTATTGATACTACGTCGAACTATGGTGGTCTCTATGCAGATGTGGTTAACACGTGGTTAACACGTGGTTAACACATGGTTAACACTTTTCATGAGATTTCTATAATTTTTGCTGAAGCAACTGACGTTGTGCTTTGTGAAACACTCTCGGCAGATTGCATGCCATTTCTGCAGACAGGGATGGGGCCATATGGAGAAACCCGATGCAATAATGTCAGTCCTTCGTCTTTAGACCCCAGACACTAGGGAAGCAAACCGTACACAAAACTGGACGGGCGGCAAACCAAGTAGTCCATAAAAAAGACCGGTTAGCTGGGCAGAAGACGCTCATCAGCCCGGGAGGGCAGGCCATTTAAGGGTCGCTGCCCTAAATGAAAATATCAACCTGCTGCCTTGCAGGTTTGGCTGGGGACAGCAAAGGGCTAACGGAGAATGAACCCAGTAAATGCTGGTTGAAACCGAACACACCACCAAAGGATAAGCACCAGAGCTCCAAATGGTACTGAATGTTGTGAACGTACACCCGTTCTTGGTGTTAGGCTGTTTATATATCACATTAGAATGATAAAAACGGCATTAAGAACGATCGCCAGAAGAAGAAGAAGACGATCACAGACACATGAATAGGCATGACACATTGATCAACATATTTTTTTAGAGAGAAATGTTGAAAAACAACGAGCAAGAGGAAGACAGCAATACAAGTTGGAGAGAAACATCGAGAGATGGGCAATTTACAGTCTGACAGGAATGCAGCATCAAGACAAGAGACAAAATATGTTGTAGGCTTATGGCAGTAACCTTAGTTACGGAAACCCAATCTGATGATGATGACACTACTTACTTTATTATTAAACTAACTACTGTAAAACCTTCAACTATTCACTCAATTAAGACGTTATATACTATGCGATTGTAGATAACATCAGGAAAGAATGTGAGAGGAAAACCGATAAATATATGGTTAGAGGGCATAGTAGAAGCCTGTCAACAAGCAACAATAACTATCACCCAAGCCACTTGAGCCGTGCAAGACAAAAACAGAAATCTGCAACACTGAGCAATAGACCGATGATAGTGTAACAACAAAGAAAGAAGAAGAAGAAATATGAAATTTAGAGTTACAATGAATGTATCTACCAGGGTCGGCTCGTCATTAGGGGCCAGTGGGGCCTGGCCCACCAAAAGTTTGGGTAACGTGTACTTATTAATTTGAGAAATTATTTGTTCATAATCATTACTTTCAACGTGATACTGATTAGCTTTGAAAGTTGATATATAACGATAAAACATCACACAGTCTGAAATCTGAAATTCAGCATCCTTCCTCTCTAATTAGTATACGCCCCTGATATTTACCGTGGTTTATTTTTTATTTACTTTGTCCTGACACATAGGAAATTTCAAAGTGCCAGGTGTCCATACTTCTAATACATAGCCCAACTTCCTAATGCCCTTTTTGGGTAGCAAAGTATTAAATTAAAAACACATACACATATAGTTCATGGACATTATAGATACTACGAAACGACGGAACTAAATATCACAGTTTGGTAATCTCACGAGAACATAATCAGAAGATATCGAGATTGAATACCAAGGTAGATAATTATTGGTAGAATTGATATGTTGTGTTGGAGGAGTTATCCATTATAAACACACACCGCAGTTGATCAGATCTCAATAACGACATTGAATTTATTCAATTGCAGAAGACATATAATAATACCACATATTTTATTTCTCTCAAGGGGTGAAGGAAAGTCACATGTAATGCAGATCTCTCAAGGGGTGAAGGAAAGTCACTTGTAATGCAGATCTCAGAACACTTAGAAAGAGATGTACTTCTTATCTAGAAAGACATTTTGCTGAACATATAGGCTATGAGAAACAATGAAAGAGATGTCTACAGACACAAGGCCATCCTAAATTCCATTGGCAACAGCAACCACCTTACAAGCAGAGACTGGAACATCCTTTTCCGACTCCAAACCCTCAAATACTACTTGATAATCACTTGAACAGAATTCAACAAAAGCCAACTCCAGAGTGCCAGCTGTGTGTACATCATCATAAAACCATTCACCACCATCTCTTCAGGTGCCAAGTGCTGGGTGATGTCAGGAAGTTCCTTCTTCCTTCAAGGCCAGATAAATAGAACTATTATATATAGCAAAGCAACACAATACAAACAGAGATACCACCACTACATAGCAGTGAGCGCAAGAACAAGAGCCGAAACGTAGCTGAATTATTGTAGAAGTAGAACTGTCTGTATTCATTCATTGTTTGACCACCTTCGACGTGTGTGTTAGGAGGCTAAATAGTATTATAGTTCGTTCCAAAATATTGTGAACATTTTTACCGACTGATATAAAATCATCCACTTGACATAAATTATTGATTTTTACATTTTTCTAAAGGTAACAGTTGCGATCTTCATAAAGTATTTTTTGTCAACCCAAACCTTTAGTGCTGTAAGATTTTCATCATGCTATTTGTAAAATAACAGCAATGTTGATTTGGTATACCTGTAGAAGTTTAGCAGTACGATTGTCAAGATTTTCTATAATTAAGAATGTGCGTGCTCCATATGCAAGTCATATGAATCGGGACTCCCGTGGAGTTAATCGGTTCGTAGTGTATTCTAACGACTGTCATTAGCGTATGACCACACAATTTCTTTTCATTTATAGTAGTGAAAGGTATCATTTGTTCACAATGTCACATTGCTTTTTATAATATGTAATAGGGATACGCCTTTGAAACATTCGCCCCTATTTTCTGTATTACTGTAAATTCTAAACTTTGATGATCATTTTGTTGCGCTTATGCAAACATATTTAATAAAAACATTTTTGCATCAACCAAGCTACCTACCAATTAGTTAAACATGTATTCGTAAGGTCGTGAGATATATAAGACTGCTTGCAAAAATCACTGGTATGCATCAAGTAGATTTCGTACAAATTAAACCCTAGTGTGACCACGAATTTTGGAACAAGCTATAATTAATTACACATGTACCATATTGATCATGAACTAACAGAACTGGACGCCGAACCCACAGAGTTTGAACTTTCCGAACCAATCAACAAACTTTCAAATGGAATGGCGTCAGGACTAGATAACATTCCTACAGAAATCCTCAAACATAACAGAGACGTCCTCTTACCTCCCCTCCCCATTCCCCCTCTCTACAATCTCCTTGTATAATGCTGGAGAGTGAGCGAAATTCCTCAAGATATGAGGGATGCAAAGATAGTGGCACTCTATAAAAACAAAGGGATACGGGGACTGCAACAACTATAGAGACATCTCCCTTTCAAGTGTTACAGGCAAGACCTTTGCACTAGTCCTTTCAAAACGACTACAGAAAATGGCAGAGCGTGTTCTTCTAGAGTCACAATGTGGATTCAGAGCTGGACGGTCAACAACTGACATGCTATTTACTCTTCTACAACTGCAAGAAGAGAGCAGAGAAAGCCACTGTTCATTGCTTTCGTAGATCTGACAAAGGCATTTGACATGGTCAGCAGACCAGGACTTTATAAAATATTAAAACATATCGGCTGCCCCCAAAGTTGCTCCAACTGATCGTCTCCTTACATGAGGGCATGAAAGCGAGTATACAGTTCGATGGAAGCACATCTGATAGCTTTGAGGTTAAGAATGGAGACACACAGGCTGTGTCCTTGCCCCCATTCTCTTTGACATCTTTCGTAGTCTTGTTACGCTACACTTTCGAAAATGCTGATGGAGATGTTTTCATCCGCACGAGATCTGATGGCTCACTCTTCAACTTGGCTCGCTTAAAGCCAAAACAAAAACAACAGAAATTCTTCTCAAGGAACTCCTTTTCTCTGACGATGCTGCCTTAGTTGCACACAGTGAGGCTACACTGCAATCCCTAATAAATAATTTAGCCAGGGCATGCGACCTGTTTTCTCTGACTATAAGTGTTACCAAAGCAGTGGTTTATGTCAGGAAATAACACATCAACAAATATCACTCTAAATGGTAACCATCTAGCCCCAGTTCAAAAATTCTGCTTTCTTAGGTCCATAATCACTGCCAGCTTTTCTCTTGATGAAGAAATCAACGTGCGAATAGGCAGCGTGGCTACTACTTTCGGCAAACTATCAGAGAGAGCGTGAGACAACAAAAAACTAACATTGCAGACGAAGATTCAAATATATCGAGCCTGTGTAATTAGCTCTTTACTATATGGCTCAGAAACATGGACAGTCTACTCAAGACACGAGAGGAGACTTAACATATTTCACCTTCGATGTCTCCGCAAGATTATGAAAATCAGGGAGTATGACAAGATAATCAACTCTGAAGTACTGCAACATGCAAACTTGTCTTCCATCATGGGCATGCTCAGCAGTAGAAGACTTAGATGGCTAGGGAATGTGCGAAGAATGGACAATTCCCCAATTCCAAAACAAATGTTGTTTTGTGAACTTTCGGAGGGGAAGAAACACCAAGGCAGACCACTGATCAGATATAAAGATGTCTGCAAGGCCTCAATGAATAACTTTTCTATCGGTCCCAGCAAATGGGAAAACTGGCTGATGATCGAGGTATATGGAAAAGAACTTTGCGCAAAGGTGCACAATCTTTTGAAAAGAGACTTAGGGATGAGCTGAAAGACAAGAGAGACAAGCAGCGAAAACTCAGAAGTTGTCACAGTGAAACACTTGCCAATTGACCGTCTGTAAAGAGGAAAAAAGCCATATATATTGATAAAGAATATTTTTAATCACTTGCATGTGTTTTTGTTTCCTGATGAAGGTATACTGGCCGATAGGCATGTTTTTGTGCTTGTTGTCTACGTCTTTACTTTAAAAACCAAACTACTCTGACATCTATTTCGGAATAAAGAGTCAAGATAACAGTTGTATAAATCAGGCCAAGAGGAATTTTTTTGTAAACCTTATCTAACTTCCTGATACATCTAAGTAGGTCAACGATTTAATTTTGAACAGACGAGTTATCTTATCATCAACACGGTTTGAAACTTAAGTATTCAAAAATATCCTACTTACGACAGTTGATGATGATGATGATGATCCTCAATGTTTTCAACAATTCTTTTTCTTTTCTGCTTTTCTTTTCAATCAATCATGAACTTTCAAGTTAAATACTTACAAAATGACGAAATAGGTAAAAACAAAGTATTGTAGTTTTATAAAGTACAACAACAATATACAGCGACGTTTCACCATTGCTACATAGTTTTACTGCAGTCTTCCCTTGTGTCGCCATTGCTACATAGTTTTACTGCAGTCTTCCCTTGTGTCGCAATTGCTACATAGTTTTACTGCAGTCTTCCCTTATATAGATACAACTTCAACAATGCAACAATTCACCATTGCTACATAGTTTTACTGCAGTTTTCCCCTTATATAGATACAACTTCAACAATGCAACAATTCACCATTGCTACATAGTTTTACTGCAGTCTTCCCTTATATAGATACAACTTCAACAATGCAACAATTCACACCAATTTGTCGATATTATTCGATAAATTATCCCCAAAGACAAGGTAAAATAAACATAAGCAATACTGAAGAAAGGGAGCAAACGCTGATATCATAAGCTCTCAGAACACAAACAAATTAATCTCCAGTGGGTGCCAGCTCACTGTGGCATATTAGAAAATGAGATTGTAGACAGGGTGGCTAAAGAAGGAACACAATTGATACAACACAAGCACAAAGTGTCACTTTCAGAGATCAAGACACGTATCAAAGAGAAATGGAGAGAGTTGTGGAGGCAACAAACCAACAGCAAACACCCAGAAGATCTCATCAGCAGACTCAACATAAAACACCACACATCAATCTTTCGTCTAAGAACAGGACACTGCAGGCTGAACCAATACATGTACATAATAAAGATTGCACAGACTGCACAGTCTGCATGTCAGACCGAAACACAGACTTCAAAGTACATCCTGCAGTCATGTCTATCATACATAGTACATACACCAACGAAATAAAACATGACATAACTAACGAAGTTTACAAAGTAAGCTATGGGACCGCCCAAGGAACTCCAACTGACGTGCAGCTTCAGAGAGGCAACTCATCTCATAGATCAGACTAGCAGATAAATTCGATCGTACAGATTATCGGAGGGTCATGATAACCGTCAACAAAAATTCACAATGATTAGATAACTGATATAAACTAGGGCAGAAAACAGTCGCTATCCCAGAAGGCCATATTTCATTCGAGAGTCAACTCTGATTACAAAGAACTGTTAATCTATTGGCGAGTCATGTACTTCTATTGGCAAGTGACGTACTTTACAAAGAACTGTTGATCTACCGGCAAGTCATGTACTATCAAATTCTAAAGAAACAGTCATAAACAAAAAATTATATATCAAAGTCGAAAACACTGGGAAGGAAAGATAAACAATGATCTCAGTTGGCAATGAGAGAGCAGACAGGCTTGCTTGCTCTGCCACCATGTCACAGGGCCAGCCAATGGATAGATCTGACATTTTGAACTCCCTCATAGAGTATGGCCCTAAAGAAGATTTTCATCTAAACCAATCTCACGTCTACTACTAGATTGCAGCAGTAGCTGGGTTTGAAGATTGGTGTGGCAAGAAAATAAAACAGCATACCAGGTATATGGGTAGGCTCATCAATGAAATCGAACTGGTACGGTTAGTGGCTGGACGTTGTTGGAGATACTGCGAAGGAGATCGGAGCATCTATGAACATGTCCGAAGTGCAATGAATATATTCCAAACTGAAAGTGATAAAAAATTATATTGAGTAACACAATATAAACGGAGAGGTTACTGTGGCGTAGAGGTAAACTTCATGATTCTAGCTACATATGTACTCGACTCGTTCTCCGTGTGGGGTGATACGATCCGAAACTGTTCCAGAGCTTCTTGTTTTCAATGTAGGTGAGATCGAGGTTCTAGTCCTATCTGAGGTATATAAAACAACTTAGATTCTATGTTCAAGTTGAACACGTAACTGAACAATTGGCATTTGAAAATCGATATGAGTAAAAAGCAAACCACTGCTTTGTCGAAATTAATTTTAAAAAAAATATTAAATAGACATTTTAAAATGTAGAATCTTTTGAAGAGAAACATTGGGATGAGCTTGAAGGCAAGAGTAACAAACACACACTCAGAAGCAATCACAGTTACATACTTGCCAAATAACGTCTGTAAACTCGTAAACGGCTATATAACCTGTTAGTGCCGTAGAGATATCATTGTGTCAAGACCAGAATATACCACTCCCCAATGTTCTGTGTTCTCAACATTTCGAGCAGGTGTGGGGAAATTCTGCCCTGACGAGTTCTTAATGTTGTCAATGTATGACTTCCTCTGTCCTCTTCTCTTAACATCCATGGCTGCTATTGATTCCTACGAAAGTGTATCGTCCCTCATTACATGTACAAAATACCCACACTAGAAATGATCTTTTACAATTTGTACAGGTGGTCATTTGGTAAGTGTGTAACTTCTGAGTTTGCGCTTGTTACTCTTGCATTCAAGTTCATCACTAAGTTTCTGTTCAGAAGATTCTGCAAATGTTATTGTCCATATAGTTCAGTCATTAGTTAGTATTTCTCGTTTCTTGATGCTAACGAAAAGTTCTTCATTCAGGCCTTGCAGATAATCTTGCATCTGAACCTTGTCTTGGAGCTTCTAACATTCCAAAACGTTTACAGTACATCACCTGTTGTGTCCATTTATGTTTCTTGCCTCTAGTTTTGGCAGCTAACAAGGGGATAATATATATATATATGTATATGTATATGTATGTATGTATGTGTGTATGTATGTATTACTGTTTATCGACTTCATGGAGGAATGTTCTGGAATTATATCTCGTGCAGTTGTGATCTATTTAATTGTAGGTTAATAATATAATAATAAGTCCTCTTGTACCGTTATACGTTACATTGGGTCTGCAAGCAATATCTCTATTCCAATCTTTTCTGGGCAACTCGCTCAATCTCCTCCATAGAACTGAGATCGATATTTCTTGCCTCTCTCAGCAGCGTTCGTTTCAGGGTCTCCCTAGGTCGTCCTCTCTTTCTTGAAGCCTTTACATCTCACTTCAATGCCTGCTTTGATTTTCATTGATCATTTCTCCTCAAGTTGTGTCCAACATATCTCCATCTTCTCCTTCTTATAACAGTTGTCACTAGTGGTTGACCAGGTATTTTTATGATTTCATCACTTCTCCTGATTTCGTTCTATTTTCATATTCATTATTTTTCGTTGAGATCTATTTTCAAATGCATTCTACTTGCTTTCTATATCTTTAATCATTTTCCAACTCTCGCTAGCATATGTTAGGATTGATACAACATTTGAATTGAAAATTCGTAATTTAGTTTTAATACTATATAACTTGCAGTTCCATATTTTATTTAGACTTTTAAAAGCTGATGTTACTTTGCCAGCGGGTATCATAATTCCGTTTGTACTATTTCATGTGCAATCAAAATTGCTACCCAAATAGGTGAACTGCTCTGTTATTTTTATCGTTTTAGATTCCAGGGTGATATCTGCATTACTTGCCATAGGTATCTTCATTATATTTGTTTTTTCATAATTTATCTGCAGTCCAACTTTTGATGCTATAGATGACAAGTTGTCTGTTTTTCTTTGCATATCTTGGTTGTTTCTACTTAACAAGGCAATATCATCTGCAATATCCAAATCTTCTAGTTGACTATTTTCTACCCAATCGATGCCAGTTTCGCACCTGCAACATTTTCGCATCACCCAGTCAGTGGCCACTCCAAACAATAGCGGAGATAGAATACAGCTTTGCTTTACTCCGGTTTCAACCATAAACCAGTCGCTGTGTCCACCATCAGTGCGAACTGCACACTGTGAACCATCATAGAAGCTCTTGATAATGTTTATTATTTTGTCTGGTATTCCATAGCATCTCAGAATATTCTACAGAGAGATTCTGTGTAGACTATCAAAGGCTTTTTTTTTAATCGATGAAATTTAGTATAAGTGGTTGTTGCTTCTCAATATGTTCCTTCAAAATTAGTCGTAGTGTAATTATTTGGTCTAAGCAGCTTCTCCCAAGTCTAAAACCAGCTTGTTCTTCACTCAAGGTTGTGTCCACTGCTCCTTTGATTCTATTAAGAATGATTTTGCAGAAAGTTTTGGTCATTACTGATAATGGGGTAGTCCCTCTCCAGTTGGCGGCATTTCTTGCAAGTTTCTGTAGCTCTTTAAACTTTCTGTGATGATTTAGCTGGCCTCACGCACAAGTCCTCCTCCTTTTTCATCCGAGCTTGGAAACGGCATTTTTGATTTCACAGTTTGTAAAAAGTAGTATTACATAGCGCGTTTTTCTCTATGATATTGGCCACTTGTTAACCCCTTTTTGTGATTGTATGTGATCAGAGTCTAAGAGCGATTGTATGTTGTGCCAGTTATCTTATCTTATCTTAACCACATTTGCCGTGAAGTGTCATGGGAAGAGTTAGTTTTCTATCTTGTGCCAGATGTGTTGCGCTTGACGTTGTCAGTCCATGCTTTCACAGGGACTCTGAGATGTTATTATCCATCGTGTTCTTGGCCTGCCTCGTGCTCTGCGTCCTGAGTGTCGATTATTATAGGCACGTGATAGTAGTAAATGTGGTTCCATTCTCATTAGATGGCCGAACCACATGATTCTTTGCTTCTCGATGTATGTATGCATGGTATAGTACCAACGATGCTTCTGATATTCTCGTTTCTCACTCTATCTCGCCTTGTAACGTTGACAGCTTTTCGTAGACATCTCATTTCACATGTTGTAATCTTTCTTTCTTGTTTATTAGTCAGGGGCCATGTTTGGTACTGATAGCAGAGAGTTGAAATAAATGTGCAGTTTATCAGTTGTCGTTTGACTGTCATGTTAATGCTTTGGATGTTGTAATAGTGGTGACAGTTGGTGTATCACTACATTTGCCTTCTGGCATCTAGTCTCGATTTCTCTGTCCATCTTTCCATCTGCTGTGAATATACTCCGAGATATTTGAATTCTGGAGTCTGTTGTATTTTGACATTATTCACGTGTATATTTAGTTGACCTGTTGACCTACTTATTGTCATTACTTCTGTTTTGGAGGTGTTAATTTTCATGTCATATTTTTCGAAAGTCGCTGGCAATGCATTTATGTGTTGTTGAAGTTTGTGTTCGTTGTTGTAAATTATACTCTGATCATCTGCAAAGAGTAGTTCGTTTATTAAATTGTAGTTGTTATCGAGGTTGTTATCTGTCTTGGTTTCTTGCGTTATCCTGTCTATGTAAATATTGAAAGTGTAGGCGAAAGTACACATCCCTGCCTTACTCTGATGATAATTCAAATTCGTCTGCCAGGCCGTCGCTTGTTCGTACAACGCTTGAGCATTTTTGGTATAACGATCTAATATTGTCTAATAGTTGGCCCTGAATTCCATATTCACTTAGTATGGTCCATAGTTTGTTTCTGTTTATTCTATCAAAGGCCTTTTCTTGGTCTATGAATGCTAAGTTGAGCTGTTTGTCATATTCTATGGTGTTTTCGCTGAGTTGCCTTAGTATGAACAGGGCATCGGTGCAACTCTTTCCCTTTCTGAACCCAAATTGAGCGATGTTCAGCTGTGGTTCTATTATAGGTTTGATTCTAGATTCCAAAATTTTAGCATATAATTTCCCAACATGACTTAATAATGATATGTCTCTGTATGTATTGCATTCTCTTTTGTTGCCTTTTTTTCCATATTGGTATTATGATGGCTATCTGCCAATTTTTGGGGACTTCTCTTTCTGTCCAGGCTGACTTAAAGATTATATGTATCCATTGTATTCCTGTTTCTCCGCATGCCTTGATTGCTTCATTAGTTATACCCTCTATGCCTGCTGTCTTGTGACGTGGACTCTTCTTCCCAACTTCTTCTATTTCTTGGATGAGTATATTTGGCTCTTCTTTGCTTGTGTTATTTTTAAATCTATGTGCCAGTTATGCATCCATATATTGTATCTATTCTCTCTTATATTGTATTCATTCTCTTTTATACTGTATTCATTCTCTCTTATACTGTATTCATTCTCTCTTATATTGTATTCATTCTCTCTTATACTGTATTCATTCTCTTTTATATTGTATTCATTCTCTTTTATACTGTATTCATTCTCTTTTATTCTGTATTCATTCTCTCTTATACTGTATTCATTCTCTCTTTTATATTGTATTCATTCTCTCTTATACTGTATTCATTCTCTCTTATACTGTATTCATTCTCTCTTATACTGTATTCATTCTCTCTTATACTGTATTCATTCTCTTTTATACTGTATTCATTCTCTTTTATACTGTATTCATTCTCTTTTATACTGTATTCATTCTCTTTTATACTGTATTCATTCTCTTTTATACTGTATTCATTCTCTTTTATATTGTATTCATTCTCTCTTATACTGTATTCATTCTCTTTTATACTGTATTCATTCTCTCTTATATTGTATTCATTCTCTTTTATATTGTATTCATTCTCTCTTTTATATTGTATTCATTCTCTCTTATATTGTATTCATTCTCTCTTATACTGTATTCATTCTCTTTTATACTGTATTCATTCTCTCTTATATTGTATTCATTCTCTCTTATACTGTATTCATTCTCTTTTATATTGTATTCATTCTCTCTTTTATATTGTATTCATTCTCTCTTATATTGTATTCATTCTCTCTTTTATATTGTATTCATTCTCTCTTATATTGTATTCATTCTCTCTTATATTGTATTCATTCTCTCTTATATTGTATTCATTCTCTTTATACTGTATTCATTCTCTCTTATACTGTATTCATTCTCTCTTATATTGTATTCATTCTCTCTTATATTGTATTCATTCTCTCTTTTATATTGTATTCATTCTCTCTTATATTGTATTCATTCTCTCTTATACTGTATTCATTCTCTTTTATATTGTATTCATTCTCTCTTTTATATTGTATTCATTCTCTCTTATACTGTATTCATTCTCTCTTATATTGTATTCATTCTCTCTTTTATATTGTATTCATTCTCTCTTATATTGTATTCATTCTCTTTTATACTGTATTCATTCTCTCTTTTATACTGTATTCATTCTCTCTTTATATCTGTATTCATTCTCTCTTTTTTATACTGTATTCATTCTCTCTTATACTGTATTCATTCTCTCTTTTATACTGTATTCATTCTCTCTTATACTGTATTCATTCTCTTTATTGTATATCTTCTATTCATTCTCTCTTTTATATTGTATTCATTCTCTCTTTTATATTGTATTCATTCTCTCTTATACTGTATTCATTCTCTTTTATACTGTATTCATTCTCTCTTTTATATTGTATTCATTCTCTTTTATATTGTATTCATTCTCTCTTTTATATTATATTCATTCTCTCTTTTATATTGTATTCATTCTCTCTTTTATATTGTATTCATTCTCTTTTATATTGTATTCATTCCTCTTTATATTGTATTCATTCTCTTTTATACTGTATTCATTCTCTCTTTTATATTGTATTCATTCTCTCTTATACTGTATTCATTCTCTTTTATATTGTATTCATTCTCTCTTATATTGTATTCATTCTCTTTACTATTGTTCATCTCTTTTATATTGTATTCATTCTCTCTTTTATATTGTATTCATTCTCTTTTATACTTTAATTATTCTCTTTTATATTGTATTCATTCTCTCTTATATGTATTATTCTCTTTATATTGTATTCATTCTCTCTTTTATATTGTATTCATTCTCTCTTTTATATTGTATTCATTCTCTCTTTTGTATTATTTTTATATCTGTTTCTCTCTTTATATTGTATTCATTTCTTTATATTGTATCATTCTCTTTTCATTTCTTATATTGTATTCATTCTCTCTTTATATTGTATTCATTCTCTCTTTATATTGTATTCATTCTCTTTATATTGTATTCATTCTCTCTTATATTGTATTCATTCTCTCTTTTATATTGTATTCATTCTCTCTTTTATATTGTATTCATTCCTCTTTATATTGTATTCATTTCTTATATTGTATTCATTCTCTTATATTGTATTCATTCTCGTCTTCTTTTATATTGTATTCATTCTCTCTTTATATTGTATTCATTCTCTCTATATTGTATTCATTCTCTTTATATTGTATTCATTCTCTTTTATATTGTATTCATTCTCTCTTATATTGTATTCATTCTCTCTTTTATATTGTATTCATTTCTCTTTATATTGTATTCATTCTCTCTTATATTGTATTCATTCTCTTTATACTGTATTCATTCTCTCTTATATTGTATTCATTCTCTCTTATATTGTATTCATTCTCTCTTTTATACTGTATTCATTCTCTCTTATATTGTATTCATTCTCTTTTATATTGTATTCATTCTCTCTTATACTGTATTCATTCTCTTTTATATTGTATTCATTCTCTCTTATACTGTATTCATTCTCTCTTTTATATTGTATTCATTCTCTTATATGTATTCATTCTCTTATATTTCATTCTCTTATATTGTATTCATTCTCTCTTATATTGTATTCATTCTCTCTTTTATACTGCTATTTCTATTTATTCATTCTCTTATATTGTATTCATTCTCTTTATATTGTATTCATTCTCTCTTATATTGTATTCATTCTCTCTTATACTGTATTCATTCTCTTATATTTTATTATTCTCTTATATGTATTCATTCTCTTTATATTGTATTCATTCTCTCTTATACTGTATTCATTCTCTTTTATATTGTATTCATTCTCTTTTATATTGTATTCATTCTCTCTTTTATATTGTATTATTCATATGTATTCATTCTCTCTTATATTGTATTCATTCTCTCTTATACTTGTATTCATTCTCTCTTATATTGTATTCATTCTCTCTTATACTGTATTCATTCTCTTTTATATTGTATTCATTCTCTCTTATATTGTATTCATTCTCTCTTATATTGTATTCATTCTCTCTTATATTGTATTCATTCTCTCTTATATTGTATTCATTCTCTCTTATACTGTATTCATTCTCTCTTATATTGTATTCATTCTCTCTTTTATATTGTATTCATTCTCTCTTATACTGTATTCATTCTCTTTTATATTGTATTCATTCTCTCTTTATATGTATTCATTCTCTCTTATATCTGTATTCATTCTCTTTATATTGTATTCATTCTCTCTTATATGTATTCATTCTCTCTTATATGTATTCATTCTCTCTTATATTGTATTCATTCTCTCTTATACTGTATTCATTCTCTCTTATATTGTATTCATTCTCTCTTATATTGTATTCATTCTCTCTTATATTGTATTCATTCTCTTTATACTGTATTCATTCTCTTTTATACTGTATTCATTCTCTCTTATATTGTATTCATTCTCTCTTATATTGTATTCATTCTCTCTTATATTGTATTCATTCTCTTTATACTGTATTCATTCTCTTTTATATTGTATTCATTCTCTCTTATATTGTATTCATTCTCTCTTATACTGTATTCATTCTCTCTTATATTGTATTCATTCTCTCTTATACTGTATTCATTCTCTCTTTATATTGTATATCATATCGTATCTCTTTATATGTATTCATTCTCTTTATATTGTATTCATTCTCTCTTATATTGTATTCATTCTCTTTATACTGTATTCATTCTCTTTATATTGTATTCATCTCTTATATTGTATTCATTCTCTCTTATACTGTATTCATTCTCTTTTATATTGTATTCATTCTCTCTTATATTGTATTCATTCTCTCTTATTTTTACTTTTGTATTCATTCTCTCTTTATATGTATTCATTCTCTCTTATACTGATCCCATATATGTATTCATTCTCTTTATACTGTATTCATTTCTCTCTTTATATTGTATTCATTCTCTCTTTTATATTGTCATCTCATTCTCTCTTATATTATTCATTCTCTTTTATACTGTATTCATTCTCTCTTATATTGTATCTATTCTCTCTTATATTGTATTCATTCTCTTTTATACTGTATTCATTCTCTCTTATATTGTATTCATTCTTTCTTATAATTTCTATCTCATATCCTTATTGACGTCTCGGTTACAAGTACACAAGTGCATTGATATGGATGAACGAACAAGGACGTTTCAAGTTTCGTAGCATAACAGTAACAGACATATATATTAACAGATATAACGATCAAATATTCAAACTATACATCAGTAAAAACAAACTCAGAAATGCGGATGAGATGGGCAATCTTGACAGAACACGAATAGGAACTGTAGAGATTTGTGTGAAAGGTTAACAGAAAAAGGGATAAAAATGGATTGAACATTATAATATTGTGGAAAACGTACACAGAACTAAGTGATCTCAGGTCAACCTTAGCCCAGTTATCACATGATTCTGAGAGGGTAGTAATTCAGTGGATACCCTCACACTGCAAGATCAAGGGGAATGAACAAGTTGACTGGCTAAATAGGGAGTTGAAATGCCCCAAGATGACAACCTGGTCAGCTATGAAGAAGCATAAACCATCACCAAAGGGCACTACAGGGCGAAGTGGGATAAAGAACACCCAAAACACAACAAGGTTGATGGATATTACCAACTGTCCAGAAGGGACCAGACTGTCATACTTAGCTTCCGGACGGGTCACAAAAAAATGAGACATCACCTGTACACTAAATTCAAGATAGGCACCAACGACCTGTGCCCTTGTGGCTTGGCGAGTATGACAACAGAGCATATCCTACAGAATGCAGTCCCCAGTATGTAGACCTGAGAAGAAAGAGGTGGCCCACTTACACCAGTGTCCAAGACAAACAGTATAACGTGGCTGACAATCTGAGGCAGACAGCTGCCTTTATTAGAGAATCAGAAATCCCAGTTTAGGGAGAAAGCAGAAGAAAAAGAACATTGTGAAAAAATGCTATGATAATAGCATTACAAGTGAGAAGCCAGCATAAAATATAAAAATAAATATAGAGAAATTTCAACATGTAAGTCTATTTTTTTTTTTTTTAAAACGGTAACAGAAGACGCAAGATAAAAATAGATATTAGACAAATAATAGGAATTGTCAGAACTGCTGACAAGAGATTTGATTTGAATATTAAATCATACAAAGAAATAATAGGAATTGTCAGAACTGCTGACAAGAGATTTGATTTGAATATTAAATCATACAAAGAAATAATAATAAATAATAGAATGTCACTAGCTGCTATATATATATATTTGTATATGATTTATCTATGGAGGTGAAGAATAACAAGTGTAACATAAGCTGGAAGAAATAGAAGAAAATACTGCAGCCTTTGAGATGTGTGTTTACTATCACACAAGTTTTCAACACGCTGTGTGTGATCTGTGTAGTTTGTACCGAGAACGTGAGAACACATCGCCCGTGATAGGTCCATAAAGCTTGTATGGAAAGCGTTTAGGAATCTCTGCCAAACGTGTTTCCTGACCTGCCAGTTTCCGATAGCTTCCGCTCTTTCTTGCACTGAAAGTCATTCACTCTGTATTGATCACCTTCCGGTTACTAAATGCAGTTTGTTCATGATATGAGCCAAATAGCATGTTTGTGCTTTATCACCTTTTTCTGACGCAGTGTAGTCATTCCGGGTAAAGAACATGTGTCGATTTCGTTTCCATCAGACAATTTGGAGTTACAATCTGTATTGTCCTTTCAATGAAGTTGAAGAGTTGAATACAAGGCATACTCCGTACAAAAGAAACAAGAAAGTTTCACAAAGTTGAATACAAGGCATACTCCGTACAAAAGAAACAAGAAAGTTTCACAAAGTTGAATACAAGGCATACTCCGTACAAAAGAAACAAGAAAGGGCATACTCCGTACAAAAGAAACAAGAAAGAGCACACTACGTACAAAAAAAAAACAATACAAAGTATACTCTGTACAAAAGAAACAAGAAAGAGCATACTCTGTACAAAAGAAACAAGAAAGTTGAACAAAGTAAAAGCAATAAATAGACAATGAACAAGTATTCCAGGCTTCCGGAAAAAAAGAAATTACCAAACACAGGATTCGAACACCAAAGCTTAATTTATTACGACACCCATTGACTAGCCTCACAGACGAGCTTACGGCACCCATTGCCTAGCCTCACAGACGAGCGTGCTTAATTTATTACGGCACCCATTGCCTAGCCTCACAGACGAGCGTGCTTAATTTATTACGGCACCCATTGCCTAGCCTCACAGACGAGCGTGCTTAATTTATTACGGCACCCATTGCCTAGCCTCACAGACGAGCGTGCTTAATTTATTACGGCACCCATTGCCTAGCCTCACAGACGAGCGTGCTTAATTTATTACGGCACCCATTGCCTAGCCTCACAGACGAGCGTGCTTAATTTATTACGGCAGCCATTGCCTAGCCTCACAGACGAGCGTGCTCAAGAACACAAGCAGCTAGCTCTCAAAGTACAAGAACAAGATTTTTGCGTTTATATTCCCTTGGGTTTACCAATAAAAGAATTCACCGTGAACCGAACGACGCCGTTTGGATTCAAACTCAAAGTAAACGGTTTAACCCCTTCTTCGACACAGAGATCCCAAACAGAGAGCAATAGTAACATGTTGAGAATGCATGTGATTGATTGATTGATTTATAGAACCATCATCAATGCACTTCGGTGGGAATACGTAATCTTACACAACTGCACTCATGAGCACATTCAAGAACAATATATAGAAGTTATTAAGTTCGGAAAGGAGCTTTGTTATTATCATATATTTTTATTTGCTGAAGATATTGTAAGCTGCGCTCTAACCAGCTGAAGATTTTATTCCTTGAAAATGATGCATGTGTCTATCAAGACCAATGAAGTCTTCCACAAATATTTAATTGAGTTCTAGAATGAATCTCTTCAGGTGTTCGGATATTAAAATCTCTGCAACATGTTTATACTAATACCACTTTTGACCTTCGACCTCCATGCATAACTTCATGTTCTCAGAAAACATCTACAAGATCTGAATCATGAATATCACCCTTGCACACATCCGCATGACAAAGTAGATTTTACTAAAAATAGGCGTAGATTCGATTCAGAGAATTAATGAGTTTGGAGTTATCCGTTGTCAAAATAGAACTGGATGCCTAAGTGGAAGAATGGCGGGTATGTTTAACCAGAGAGAAATTTAAACCATCAGTATGCATACCCTTCGACATCTGTTGGGGAAGACTGAGCCCCTATGTGCCTGCACGGTGTACTATGACGTCGTTCAGTAACCAGTAATCAATATTTTGATCCAGATATCACTTACTCATCTGCAAGTCCCCATAGAAGATGTTATAAATTCATATTGAGACATTTATTCCTAGCCAGAACAGTCTTTCTGTTGATCAGAATTATAGACATAAACACTTTCTACACAATGGTTAGACACAACAGCTTGAACAATGAAGAATTCAAACAATATTTCTGAAATAGCCGCCACGATTCAAACGATAACAATAAAAAAACAAATGAAATCTTCATTTTTGTCTTCGTTTGTTCAGCAACGGCAATTTGTTCAAGCAATATATGTAGTCTGTGTGTGGTTTACGCATTGAAACGTGAGTTCACTGTGCCAGTTAGACACACACATACTCCTTGGTCAGCATATCCGTCTTCTGCATTATTTGTATTTGGGCTGGCCTTTCTAAGTAGGATACACAAAATCAAAATAAAACTTGATATATAGAGTACATCCCATAGGTAAAACCGTAACCCCGTCAACCTTTGACTCAAGGCGATCAACATATCTCAGTTTACGCTACTGTGAGGTCGGACTGGCAAGTGTGTTCTACGGGTCTTCAGCAGGCTATCAACTTTCCCCCATTACCAAGAGAAGGCAACCAACTCCAACTCTGCTGAATGCAGAACTAAGCCACTAAACGAAATAAATAAAGCCCAATAAAAAAAATAATCACATTTCAATCACGCACAAACGGTTCCAATACATTTATTTGAGCATAAAAAATAACAAAATTATTCAGCAGATACATGATTGTATACAATTATGACTCATCATCTGCTATATATGAATATCTATTATAACGTTCATATTTATCGTTTTTATAATCATGTAGATATTGAATAACCACACATAATATTCAACTTCGACATTTGACAAGTAAATTTGTATAACAGATTAGGGTTTTTTCATGGACACAGGCAAGAAAATGAAGTATTCAGAAAAAGTTGAAAACGAAGATGAAATTGTTGATGAGGAATAAACTGATGCAAAAAGGATTTGAGAGCAAGCAGTCCCGCTGAAAGCAATGATATAAATGGAAGGGAGACAGTAACCTATAAACAAGGAACTGTGCAATAGAATGCAACACCAATGCATGGGGCAGAAAGTGTTAGAGTTCTATTGGAGCCGATGTTTGATTTCAGATTGATTGATTGATTGATTGATAGGATGCTCATCAACATTGCTCTTCAATGAATAACATTAGGTGTTGAGATCTCTTTCTTACACAGAAAGGTCTCAGAGACAAGAGACAAAAAATCTACCAACGACGTGGTTACCGACGTAATTTTGAAGATGCTGAACATTTTGCAAGAATATTTTCACAACCCGCCGGTATTTATGAGTTTTGCCTTGGCTGCGGTATTACAATAGACCCTTACCGACCTGCTGAAGCCAGGGGTTGTTTCACGGACTCTTGCTTACTGAACATACGTGTAATCATCTGTTTCCAATAGGATTAGAGACTCGATCTCATCTACATTGAAATAATATATAACAGGAAAATTGCCCAATTGCTCTAAGTAAGGGAAATAACTTGTTCTGAAATCAGCCAAGTTACAGTAAAAGAATAAAAACAATGTACAGCGCGCGACGATTCGACATAGCGACCTTTAACAAGCAAAGGATACAACAGAAGCGAAGTTTAGACTTCATTTACAACAAACATCACAAATATAATCAGACAAAAAATCCCAAACATCCATTTAAATGTACGATTTACTATGGCTGTCAATTTTAAATAGTTACAGTAAATTTCGGTATATTTTAATTGGCTGCTAAAATTGGGATAATGTGAATCAAGTCACATTACAATGACGTAATTTGTCGTTGACAGATGATGATGTAAGATAAGGAGGCGTGTGTGTTTTAATAAGCGATTACTCTAGCATGATAACTTATTCATAATTTAATGATATGTAATTTAATATAGTATATGTATAATATAGCAGGAATGCCCCAAGATGACAACTGGTTAGCTATAAAGAAGCAAAAACCACCGCCAAAGGGCACTAGAAAGCAAAAAGGGATAAAGAACACCCAAAAAATAACAAGGGTGATGGATATTACCAACTGTCCAGAAGGGACCAGACTGTCATACTTCGCCTCCGGACGGGTCACAACAGAATGAGACACATGTACACTAAATTCAAGATAGGCACCAATGACCTGTGCCCTGTGACTTGGCGAGTATGACAACAGAGCACATCCTACAGAACTGCCCCCAGAACGCAGACCTGAAAAGAAAGAGGTGGCCCACTTACACCAGCGTCCAAGACAAACTGTATGGCGTGACTGATAATCTGAGGCAGACGGTTGCCTTTATTAGAGAATCAGAAATCCCAATCTAATGAGAAAAGAGAAGAAGAAGAATTCTAATGAACAAAGTCAAAATACCAAACCAATTCAATGAGTCGCAATGTAGGAAACTTGACATATAAAAGTTACACCATCAAACATCCGATCAAGTGATACATAATCAACAGATTATGATCGTTGTTATGGAGCAACTGGAATTTTTTCTCGAACTAAAACAAAGAAAGTAATGAATATTGACCACACACCTAATTCGCTCAACGATAACGAACTTGTAACTACATATACGGTAGCGTCTGTGGTTTAGGGGATAGTGATTTGGTCTATTAACCCAGACGTTCTGAGTTCAAAACACGCTGCGGACAATTTGTCTGCAAATTGCTTCGCTTGGATTTTTACAAAAGGTCGATGGCACCATCCGTTCAAAAAGGAATGGCAAACTACTGAACGTAATAATTCCTAGAAAAATCACAAACAGCGTTAGAAAGCTGGGATTGATTCGCAAAGTCCAGTAAAGGATATGCATTTAACTTTAACTACACATACAGATATTCGACATTACAGCAGTAGAAAAAGTACCCATTAGCCAAAATATAATTTGTAGCTGCATACAGATATTCGCAAGAGCACAGAGTATTCAAAACTACCGAAACTAAAGATGACTATTTTAACATGAAACGGCAAATACAGAGTTGAACTTTGTATAACATGTGTGCTGCCTGTAGAAACAATTTTTACTTAGAGGAATATTTTGTTCTGCTTTCAATTACCTTCATGTCGATCACGTATCATTAGGGTACCAGAGAAATATGAAGAAGAAAGACAGCCGGCGTGAAGTTAATCTATTGATTGTCAGATAACAAAGACATGAAGTAAGATGGTCGGCATGAAGTTAATCTATTGATTGTCAGATATCAAAGACATATAATGAAGTAATGCGGTCGGCGTGAAGTTAATCTATTGATTGTCAGATATCAAAGACATATAATGAAGTAATGCGGTCGGCGTGAAGTTAATCTATTGATTGTCAGATATCAAAGACATATAATGAAGTAAGGTGGTCGGCGTGAAGTTAATCTATTGATTGTCAGATATCAAAGACACATAATGAAGTAAGTGGTCGGGTGAAGTTAATCTATTGATTGTCAGATATCAAAGACATAGAAGTAAGCGGTCGGCGTGAAGTTAATCTATTGATTGTCAGATATCAAAGACATATAATGAAGAAGACGGTCGCGTGAAGTTAATCTATTGATTGTCGGGGAGATAAGAAATAGATGAAGCTTAACATAATATCTCAGTTAAAACATGTTATGTGAAAGTGGGTTCTTCACGTAATAATTTATCTCATAAAGGAACATACATTACATACAAGATGTACATTTAATCTACGTTTAATAAATATCTACGTTTAATACATATCTACGTTTAATACATATCTACGTTTAATAAATATCTACGTTTAATACATATCTACGTTTAATACATATCTAAGTTTAATACATGTCTACGTGTAATACATATCTACGTGTAATACATATCTACGTGTAATACATATCTACGTGTAATACATATCTACGTTTAATACATGTCTACGTTTAATACATGTCTACGTTTAATACATATCTACGTTTAATACATATCTACGTTTAATACATGTCTACGTTTAATACATATCTACGTTTAATACATATCTACGTTTAATACATATCTACGTTTAATACATATCTACGTTTAATACATGTCTACGTTTAATACATATCTACGTTTAATACATATCTACGTTTAATACATATCTACGTTTAATACATATCTACGTTTAATACATATCTACGTTTAATACATATCTACGTTTAATACATATCTACGTTTAATACATATCTACGTTTAATACATATCTACGTTTAATACATATCTACGTTTAATACATATCTACGTTTAATACATATCTACGTTTAATACATATCTACGTTTAATACATATCTACGTTTAATACATATCTACGTTTAATACATATCTACGTTTAATAAATATCTACGTTTAATACATATCTACGTTTAATACATGTCTACGTTTAATACATGTCTACGTTTAATACATATCTACGTTTAATACATATCTACGTTTAATACATATCTACGTTTAATACATATCTACGTTTAATACATATCTACGTTTAATACATATCTACGTTTAATACATATCTACGTTTAATACATGTCTACGTTTAATACATGTCTACGTTTAATACATATCTACGTTTAATACATGTCTACGTTTAATACATGTCTACGTTTAATACATGTCTACGTTTAATACATATCTACGTTTAATACATGTCTACGTTTAATACATATCTACGTTTAATACATGTCTACGTTTAATACATGTCTACGTTTAATACATGTCTACGTTTAATACATGTTAAAGATAGATGCCTTATACATTTGTATAATTTATACATGATTTAAACACCTGCACGTTGCTTGTGTTAGGCAAACAAATATTGTTATTGAAATTAGGTCTACTGAGACAGTTGCTCTTTTCCATCCTGTATATATACACACATACATATATACATACATACATACATACGTACATATATACATACATAAACACATATATATATATGCTATATAAAGTTTTTTGTAGAACGTCGCTATCTTTGCAACTGGCATAAATTACGTTGATACTAAAATAGTTGACATCAAATACTTTGATGCCTTCTCTCACTAAACTACTATGTCTTTTAATAGAACTAAAAATATCTTATTGTTGAGTCATGTAACTGTTCATATGTTAGTCAAAGTTTCTGGTTGTCTATATCATTTATAATCTTATCTAGTACATTTCGTTGTATACTGAATGACGAATACATATTTATCGGCTTAACATTTTGAAACATAGAGTTATGTTAATATCTAATAAAGGTTTAACATTTTGAAACATAGAGTTATGTTAATATCTAATAAAGTAGTCAGTATTTTGAAAGATATTTGTGGGCATACATCATCGCCTTGGCAAGCTGGCATAGCATATGGTTATGTGGATAAAATAGATACTGATGATTTGATCATTTTCATTGTACATCAATAAACAACTAAACATGTGTTCTGTGATCATTTTCTTACATAGATAGATCACAGTGGCAGTTTACCGGCGAGGGTTGCAAATTTAATTTTGAGGATTGTCAATATTTGTATTAATGATGTCTAACCCGTACAGCGGATTTCAAGTTTCATCTTGTGTAATTTCAACCCCTAATGGTTGTTTTACATGATCTCATTGAACACCCGGTCCACCTTTTATTTGGTGTCTTTGTTAGGACTAGGAATTTGATATCCAATACACTGAGGTCACGGATTAATGAAATATAGTCAAATCGCTCTCCATGGAACACGATCTGAATAAGTTTATAGCCTGAAGTGAACCCCGAACCAAAGCAACACAGATACACCAGAAATAAAGAAATATATCTACAGGACGTGCAAGTTGAACACAACCGCAAACAAAGTCGACTACGAAGTGACCTCTCAGTGACTCATTGCCTGGGCAACTTTAATGAAGTCGACGAGTTGACCAAGCATTAACTAGCCCATCTTGACTTCCATCATAAGAGTCTATAGAAGTGCAAGCCCGACGTTTGGTATTCAGTTTGGTTGCAGTAGCCGCCGGTAGAGCATCACATGAAGCCTGTCCGCTTTAGGGTCTCCACTGGATATATTTATTTAGACATACTCCGATAGCTTTGTCTCTCCCGTGGCTCCCACAATGCAGTGAGGCTATGTGACTATGCTGTGAGTCTGGTTCTTGGATATCAGAGCAAATCCACTCAGCGGTGGGGCCTATATCACAAGTCTGAGGGTCAGGACTGCTCCGAGATTATTTTGTCTAGCTTACTCTCCATCCACAACAATATTTAAAAAAACATTTACATATGGAAGTCCATCTCTCTAGGTGAGCCAGCGCCCCGTTAACCTTTGACATAGGGAAGTCCATCTCTCTAGGTGAGCCAGCGCCCCGTTAGTCTTTGACATAGGGAAGTCCATCTCTCTAGGTGAGCCAGCGCCCCGTTAGCCTTTGACATAGGGAAGTCCATCTCTCTAGGTGAGCCAGCGCCCCGTTAGCCTTTGGCATAGGGAAGTCCATCTCTCTAGGTGAGCCAGGGTCCCGTTAGCCTTTGACATAGGAAGTCCATCTCTAGGTGAGCCAGCGCCCCGTTAGCCTTTGACGTCGTTGTCAAAGTTTCCTGACCTACAACGCTGGGAGATGGGGTTGATTTGTAATTTATAAGCGCCATTGGCAGGCTACTTACTAATTTTCATTTTCCTACTCTTCTAAGGGAGACTAGCCGATCCCAACCCTGCTTGATGCAAGAGCCAGGTACAGAACACACATTGACACTACTAGATATATTTATATATATATTTATATACACACAGTGCTTGCGTGATGAACACACTCAGAAGATATGACTGATAAATAAATAGTTAGATATGCTATATTTAGACAGTCAGCATTGGCACATAAAGCAATATATTATTACGAGAATAGTTGAGATGAAAGATGAATCACCAAAAATGATAATTGCGATACAAAACTATAATACACAATGAATATGATACATCTGAAATTAAGATTAAAATAGTGTATTGTAATAAATAAAGAACGAAAATCCAGTCCTTCGAAACTAAATGCTACAGAAAGATCCTACGAATACCATGGACAGAAAAAGAAAGAACACTGATGTCCTGAAAGAACTAAATGTTAAAGAGAATAGGCTGATAAACAACATACTATAAAGAAAAATTACATACGTTGGTCACATCAAACGTCACGATGGCTTGGAAAGAACAATACTAGAGGGCAGGGTTCCAGGACGCAGAGGCAGACCAAGAAGAAGATGGCTACAAGATATTAAAGAAAACATGAACATGACCATCGACGAAGTGGGTGAACTGGCAAGAGACAGAGTGAATTTCAGATGTGCTGCAAAGAGAGCAACGTCCTATAAAGGATACGCACCTTGATGATGATGATGAATTGACAACTTGAATCATTTTGTTAACAATCAATTAAGAACATAGATGAATAAAGGTGAGTTATATATGCACCAATCAGCCTCAATGGTTAGGAAAGCTGAAAAAGAATATACAATTCAAGGGAGGCTTACGTCTGTCACCGTTACTAATACTATTCATAATGTTAACCATTACTACTACTATTCATAATATTAACCATTACTAATGCTATTCATAATGTTAACCATTACTACTATACTGTTTCTACTATATTCATAATGTTTACCATGTACTAATACTATTCATAATGTTTACCGTACTAATACTATTCATAATGTTTACCGTACATATACTAATACTATTCATAATGTTAACCATTACTAATACTATTCATAATGTTTAACCTATTACTAATACTATTCATAATGTTTACCGTATTTATCTATATCTTTTTATTTTTCTTCGCTCTGCATCAATGAATATTTCAACCACTCTTAGTAGTGTGTACGTCATTTGCTCATCAGCGCATGAGTTCGTTGCGTAGTTAGACGGGGAAAAAAGAGCACATTCAGTTTCTGCATGCTTTTTAATTTGGTTCGCCTTCTTATGTTGTGGACCAAAAAAACTAACAAAAACACAAACTGACATAGAGGAGATTATCCCCTTGGCGAGCCACTATGAACCCTGCTGTCAAAGTTTCCTGGTTTACACCACTGGACGATGGGGTTGGCTTGTGGGGTCTACACGTCAGCAGCAGACTACTGATTTTTACTTTTCGCCCTTCTTAAGTAGACTAACCGACTCCATCTCTGCTTAGTGCAGAACTAGTTGCAAAACACACATTATAGACCAATTTTCTATACAGGAACAATGGTCGACACAGTGTTACAAATAACACTTTGTGGTTGTGAGTGTTATATGGTAAGATGTATGTGAATGCTGTATCCAACTTATTTGTATATGAGTGCTTTGTCTGCGTGTGATGTACACAAACGTTTTGTCTGCGTGCGATGTACACTCGAGCTGTGTCAGTGAACAATATACACAACAGCTTACATATGTAATATACCCAACAGCTTTGTAAGTAATGCACACACCAGATTTGTCTGTGTGTAATGTACACAACATGGGAAATAAGCACCAAGACAGACAGTCGCATAAGAGGCATTGAGGGAAGATATCCCAGAAGAATTCGATGGGACCAGAAAATAGCAAATACTGAGATCACCCAGCACACAGGAATCAACAATATCAGCGAGGAAATAAAACGTAGAAGATAGAAGTGGTTGGGACATACATTAAGAATAGAGAAAACTAGACACCCACATGTGGCTTTGAAATGGACCGCGTGAGGCAAGAGATGAGGGGAGACATGGAGACGAATTGTAGACGACACTGGAGAAGAAGAGACTGGAAAGACCTGGAATGAGCTAAATTGACTTACTCAAGACAGATCTGTTTGGAAGAAAGGTGTTGATTTCTTATGCTTCTATGGGAGTTAAGAAGAAGGATGTACACAACATTGTGGTCTGTAAGAAATATAGACACCAGCTGTGTCTGTGTCTTTAATAAGCTCAGTAACTTTTAAAATGAGAGATATTGACCAAAAATATGGTTGAGAATGTTACACACATATACACAACAGTTCTGTCTAACAACGCGATGTGTACATTACAATAACAATGAGTGTTTAACTCACCAGCTAATGATGTCCAACGTATAAGACACCTCTTTAGTTAACTACACAACTGTGCTTTGTCTAAACAACTTACAAACTACTGCAAAAAAACTGGCAAACGGCCATCTTGTGACAATTGACAAAGTGCTATCTAACTTATATATATATATATGGGTTAAAATAACCAGGAAGTTAGTACACGTCACACTGATATAATACTAAAATAATATGATAACAAAACAGTAATACGACATATGTCCTGTCTGTAATGAGAACATAACAATTAGACATATGTATGGGCTATTATTTATTAAATGACTTACCTTTAATTTCAGAAGAAATTTCTTCTCAGGTGTGTTTCTAACGCAGACAAGTCTTAGCCTACACACCTGTATCTTACCAGTAAGTCTGGCTACACTGTGTGAACACGGTAAATGACGTTTGAATGTGCTCTTGGCAAAGACAGTGGGAGACACGGCTGATCACCTATAACATTGCTATTTGATAGCCCGATAACACTGCACAAGAATGACATGACGATAACGGTACATAAAATGGCTGTTAATATGTACAATTTATGAAGGGAATTTACATATATAAATACAATACACATTCAGTAGCAACTGCAGAAATTGTTGTGATTGTAGACTCGCCCGGGTGTTGCCGGGGCTCTGAAGGGGAGCAAAGAATAGTAACGCCGCTACCTACAAGGCATGTCGTAAGAGGCGACCGAGGTAGGGTCTAGGAAGCTACCCTAGTAAATAAAAAGCGTCGATGAAATCGGATGTGCTGGCCTACTTGTAGTCGCATAACTGACACACCGTACAATCTCTTTTAGGCTCGGATCACATACAAATCACAAAGAGTGGTTAACAAGTGGTTGATATGGAGCGGTCGAAGAGAAGAAGAAGATTGTCGTCCAAATAAAATATAAATATAATTCGAGTAGTTTATGCATTAATAGGTATGCAATTGATGTTTTGTTTTTATTACGCACATAAACGTCGATAAGTTGCCTGTTAATGCATTGTTTTTTATTTAGAAGTTATAGCTTTGTACAGATTTGTTACAGCTGTATATAAATATATTAACATGTTATTACATAAAATCTGCCCATATCATAATTATTTTGTTGTGTATTAGGGGCGCTATTTATTATATTACTCGCGTATCGTTCGTTATACGTTACATAGGGCCTGTAAGTAATTTTCCCATACCGCTCTGTCCTGGGCAACTCGCTCAATATATTCCATAGAAATGTATCCGTGATTTCTCGCCTCTTTCAGCAAAGTTAGTTCCAGGAAAGTTAGTTCAAAAGCTATCAACAGTTCCAAGCAAAGTTAGTTCCAAGCAAAGTTAGTTTCAAGGTTTCTCTGGGGCGTCCTTTCTTTCTATAACCCTTTGCCTCCCCTTCAGCGCCTGCTTTGTGATTCTTTGTTCATTACTTCTAGTCCAACATATTTCCATCTTCACTTTTTTATAACAGTTGTTAGTAGTGCTTGACTAAACATTTCTTTGATTTCAACACTTCTCCCAAATTTATCCAATTTTAGGTTAATTATTTTTCGCAGACATTTTTTTTCAAATACATTCAACTTACTTTCTATATCTTTAATCTTTTATCAACTCTCACTAGCATATGTTAGGATTGATAGTGTTGCTATTGGTTTCTATCAAACATGTGATTGCTGTTGGCTATTGCATATGTTAGGATTGATAGTGTTGCTATTGGTTTCTATCAAACATGTGATTGCTGTTGGCTATTGCATATGTTAGGATTGATAGTGTGGCTATTGGTTTCTATCAAACATGTGATTGCTGTTGCTTTGCATATGTTAGGATTGATAGTGTTGCTATTGGTTTCTATCAAACATGTGATTGCTGTTAAGCTATTGCATATGTTAGGATTGATAGTGTGGCTATTGGTTTCTATCAAACATGTGATTGCTGTTGGCTATTGCATATGTTAGGATTGATAGTGTTGCTATTGGTTTCTATCAAACATGTGATTGCTGTTGGCTATTGCATATGTTAGGATTGATAGTGTAGCTATTGGTTTCTATCAAACATATGATTGATGTTGGGTATTGATTAAGGATAGGCTATTAGAGACAGACGTTAAAACATAAATCTTATGCTCAAGTTGAGAACGTAAAAAGAACCATTGACAGTAGAAAATCGTAAAGAATAAGCTGAAAAGTTGCTGACAGGTAACAATTCATTCAACATATTAAAATAGAAGGTATACAACATTGTTCACATATCCACAATTACATCGTAGACCCTCACCGGTGCTACGGAGTTCTTGAACTACCGATGCGATCTTCCTGTTTAAGAAAGAGATCGGAGCACGCATTGGTATTTACTGAAGTGCAATGCTAACGATCATATCAATGAAACAATATAGTGGAGAGCTGAATAGTGAGAATTTCTAACAAAATAAGGAAAGCAAGTTAAGAATGGAGACAAAAATGAGTACATGGTTTACTTACATCTACTGATGAAGATATTTAGATTGTTGAGGATTTAAGTAATGATAATAATTTTATGAGTAATGCTGAAAACGACTACTTTAGCCATGACGATGGTGATAACTGTGCAGCTACCTCACATGGTAGCAAATGTATAAGCCAACAAGTCAGTATAACAACTAGTGATTTATGCTTATTTATATTTGTTTGTTAGATTGCTAGTAACACTATCATATTGTTAATATTTGTTTGTTAGATTGCTAGTAACACTATCATATTGTTAATATTTGTTTGTTAGATTGCTAGTAACACTTATCCCTATTGTTACTATTTGTTTGTTAGCTTAGCTAACACTATCATATTGTTAATATTTGTTAGGTTGCTAGTAACACTATCATATTGTTAATATTTGTTTGTTAGATTGCTAGTAACACTATCATATTGTTAATATTTGTTTGTTAGATTGCTAGTAACACTATCATATTGTTAATATTTGTTATGTTGCTAGTAACACTATCATATTGTTAATATTTGTTAGATTGCTAGTAACACTATCATATTGTTAATATTTGTTTGTTAGCTTGCTAGTAACACTATCATATTGTTAATATTTGTTAGCTTGCTAGTAACACTATCATATTGTTAATATTTGTTTGTTAGATTGCTAGTAACCCTATCATATTGTTAATATTTGTTAGGTTGATAGTAACACTATCATATTGTTAATATTTGTTAGGTTGCTAGTAACCCTATCATATTGTTAATATTTGTTTGTTTGATTGCTAGTAACACTATCATATTGTTAATATTTGTTTGTTAGCTTGCTAGTAACACTATCATATTGTTAATATTTGTTTGTTAGGTTGATAGTAACACTATCATATTGTTAATATTTGTTAGCTTGCTAGTAACCCTATCATATTGTTAATATTTGTTAGGTTGCTAGTAACCCTATCATATTGTTAATATGTGTTGTTAGGTTGCATAACACTATCATATTGTTAATATTTGTTTGTTATGTTGCTAGTAACACTATCATATTGTTAATATTTGTTATGTTGCTAGTAACACTATCATATTGTTAATATTTGTTTGTTATGTTGCTAGTAACACTATCATATTGTTAATATTTGTTTGTTAGCTTGCTAGTAACACTATCATATTGTTAATATTTGTTAGGTTGATAGTAACACTATCATATTGTTAATATTTGTTTGTTAGATTGCTAGTAACACTATCATATTGTTAATATTTGTTTGTTATGTTGCTAGTAACACTATCATATTGTTAATATTTGTTAGGTTGATAGTAACACTATCATATTGTTAATATTTGTTTGTTAGATTGCTAGTAACAATATCATATTGTTATTATTTGTTTGTTATGTTGCTAGTAACACTATCATATTGTTAATATTTGTTAGCTTGCTAGTAACACTATCATATTGTTAATATTTGTTTGTTAGCTTGCTAGTAACACTATCATATTGTTAATATTTGTTAGGTTGCTAGTAACACTATCATATTGTTAATATTTGTTTGTTAGATTGCTAGTAACACTATCATATTGTTAATATTTGTTTGTTATCTTGCTAGTAACACTATCATATTGTTAATATTTGTTTGTTAGATTGCTAGTAACACTATCATATTGTTAATATTTGTTTGTTATGTTGCTAGTAACCCTATCATATTGTTAATATTTGTTTGTTAGCTTGCTAGTAACACTATCATATTGTTAATATTTGTTTGTTATGTTGCTAGTAACACTATCATATTGTTAATATTTGTTTGTTATGTTGCTAGTAACACTATCATATTGTTATTATTTGTTAGGTTCAGTAACACTATCATATTGTTAATATTTGTTTGTTAGATTGCTAGTAACACTATCATATTGTTAATATTTGTTTGTTAGCTTGCTAGTAACACTATCATATTGTTAATATTTGTTTGTTAGCTTGCTAGTAACACTATCATATTGTTAATATTTGTTAGGTTGCTAGTAACACTATCATATTGTTAATATTTGTTTGTTAGATTGCTAGTAACACTATCATATTGTTAATATTTGTTTGTTAGGTTGCTAGTAACCCTATCATATTGTTAATATTTGTTAGATTGCTAGTAACACTATCATATTGTTAATATTTGTTTGTTAGCTTGCTAGTAACACTATCATATTGTTAATATTTGTTTGTTAGCTTGCTAGTAACACTATCATATTGTTAATATTTGTTTGTTAGATTGCTAGTAACACTATCATATTGTTAATATTTGTTTGTTAGCTTGCTAGTAACACTATCATATTGTTAATATTTGTTAGCTTGCTAGTAACACTATCATATTGTTAATATTTGTTAGGTTGCTAGTAACACTATCATATTGTTATTATTTGTTAGGTTGCTAGTAACACTATCATATTGTTATTATTTGTTAGGTTGCTAGTAACACTATCATATTGTTAATATTTGTTAGTGCTAGTAACCCTATCATATTGTTAATATTTTTAGGTTGCTAAATAACCCTATCATATTGTTAATATGTGTTTGTTAGGTTGCTAGTAACACTATCATATTGTTAATATTTGTTTGTTAGCTTGCTAGTAACACTATCATATTGTTAATATTTGTTAGGTTGCTAGTAACACTATCATATTGTTAATATTTGTTTGTTAGGTTGCTAGTAACACTATCATATTGTTAATATTTGTTTGTTAGCTTTCTAGTAACACTATCATTTTTGTTAATATTTGTTTGTTAGCTTGCTAGTAACACTATCATATTGTTAATATTTGTTTGTTAGGTTGATAGTAACACTATCATATTGTTAATATTTGTTTGTTAGATTGCTAGTAACACTATCATATTGTTAATATTTGTTTGTTATGTTGCTAGTAACACTATCATATTGTTAATATTTGTTTGTTAGGTTGCTAGTAACACTATCATATTGTTATTATTTGTTTGTTAGGTTGCTAGTAACACTATCATATTGTTAATATTTGTTTGTTAGATTGCTAGTAACAATATCATATTGTTATTATTTGTTTGTTAGGTTGCTAGTAACACTATCATATTGTTAATATTTGTTTGTTAGGTTGCTAGTAACACTATCATATTGTTAATATTTGTTTGTTAGGTTGATAGTAACACTATCATATTGTTAATATTTGTTTGTTAGGTTGCTAGTAACACTATCATATTGTTAATATTTGTTTGTTAGATTGCTAGTAACACTATCATATTGTTAATATTTGTTTGTTAGGTTGCTAGTAACACTATCATATTGTTAATATTTGTTTGTTAGCTTGCTAGTAACACTATCATATTGTTAATATTTGTTAGGTTGCTAGTAACACTATCATATTGTTAATATTTGTTTGTTAGATTGCTAGTAACACTATCATATTGTTAATATTTGTTTGTTAGATTGCTAGTAACACTATCATATTGTTAATATTTGTTTGTTAGGTTGCTAGTAACATCATCATATTGTTAATATTTGTTAGGTTGCTAGTAACACTATCATATTGTTAATATTTGCTTTGCTAGTAACACTATCATATTGTTAATATTTGTTAGGTTGCTAGTAACACTATCATATTGTTAATATTTGTTAGATTGCTAGTAACACTATCATATTGTTAATATTTGTTTGTTAGGTTGGTAGTAACACTATCATATTGTTAATATTTGTTTGTTAGATTGCTAGTAACACTATCATATTGTTAATATTTGTTTGTTAGCTTGCTAGTAACACTATCATATTGTTAATATTTGTTTGTTAGGTTGCTAGTAACACTATCATATTGTTAATATTTGTTTGTTAGATTGCTAGTAACACTATCATATTGTTAATATTTGTTAGCTTGCTAGTAACACTATCATATTGTTAATATTTGTTAGCTTGCTAGTAACACTATCATATTGTTAATATTTGTTAGCTTGCTAGTAACACTATCATATTGTTAATATTTGTTTGTTAGCTTTAGTAACACTATCATATTGTTAATATTTGTTAGCTTGCTAGTAACACTATCATATTGTTAATATTTGTTAGCTTGCTAGTAACACTATCATATTGTTAATATTTGTTAGGTTGCTAGTAACACTATCATATTGTTAATATTTGTTTGTTATGTTGCTAGTAACACTATCATATTGTTAATATTTGTTATGTTGCTAGTAACACTATCATATTGTTAATATTTGTTTGTTAGGTTGCTAGTAACACTATCATATTGTTAATGTTTGTTATGTTGCTAGTAACACTATCATATTGTTAATATGTGTTTGTTAGGTTGCTAGTAACACTATCATATTGTTAATATTTGTTTGTTATGTTGCTAGTAACACTATCATATTGTTAATATTTGTTAGGTTGCTAGTAACACTATCATATTGTTAATATTTGTTTGTTAGGTTGCTAGTAACACTATCATATTGTTAATATTTGTTATGTTGCTAGTAACACTATCATATTGTTAATATTTGTTTGTTATCTTGCTAGTAACACTATCATATTGTTATTATTTGTTTGTTAGGTTGCTAGTAACACTATCATATTGTTAATGTTTGTTATGTTGCTAGTAACACTATCATATTGTTAATATGTGTTTGTTAGGTTGCTAGTAACACTATCATATTGTTAATATTTGTTTGTTATGTTGCTAGTAACACTATCATATTGTTAATATTTGTTATGTTGCTAGTAACACTATCATATTGTTAATATTTGTTTGTTAGGTTGCTAGTAACACTATCATATTGTTAATATTTGTTTGTTATGTTGCTAGTAACACTATCATATTGTTAATATTTGTTTGTTAGCTTGCTAGTAACACTATCATATTGTTAATATTTGTTTGTTATGTTGCTAGTAACACTATCATATTGTTAATATTTGTTTGTTATGTTGCTAGTAACACTATCATATTGTTAATATTTGTTTGTTATGTTGCTAGTAACACTATCATATTGTTAATATTTGTTATGTTGCTAGTAACACTATCATATTGTTAATATTTGTTAGCTTGCTAAATAACACTATCATATTGTTAATATTTGTTTGTTATGTTGCTAGTAACACTATCATATTGTTAATATTTGTTATGTTGCTAGTAACACTATCATATTGTTAATATTTGTTAGCTTGCTAGTAACACTATCATATTGTTAATATTTGTTATGTTGCTAGTAACACTATCATATTGTTAATATTTGTTTGTTAGGTTGCTAGTAACACTATCATATTGTTAATATTTGTTTGTTATGTTGCTAGTAACACTATCATATTGTTAATATTTGTTTGTTAGCTTGCTAGTAACACTATCATATTGTTAATATTTGTTTGTTATGTTGCTAGTAACACTATCATATTGTTAATATTTGTTTGTTAGATTGCTAGTAACACTATCATATTGTTAATATTTGTTTGTTAGATTGCTAGTAACACTATCATATTGTTAATATTTGTTTGTTAGATTGCTAGTAACACTATCATATTGTTAATATTTGTTTGTTAGCTTGCTAGTAACACTATCATATTGTTAATATTTGTTTGTTAGCTTGCTAGTAACACTATCATATTGTTAATATTTGTTTGTTAGCTTGCTAGTAACACTATCATATTGTTAATATTTGTTAGCTTGCTAGTAACACTATCATATTGTTAATATTTGTTTGTTAGCTTGCTAGTAACACTATCATATTGTTAATATTTGTTTGTTAGATTGCTAGTAACACTATCATATTGTTAATATTTGTTTGTTAGATTGCTAGTAACACTATCATATTGTTAATATTTGTTTGTTAGATTGCTAGTAACACTATCATATTGTTAATATTTGTTTGTTATGTTGCTAGTAACACTATCATATTGTTAATATTTGTTAGGTTGCTAGTAACACTATCATATTGTTAATATTTGTTTGTTAGATTGCTAGTAACACTATCATATTGTTAATATTTGTTTGTTAGGTTGCTAGTAACACTATCATATTGTTAATATTTGTTTGTTAGCTTGCTAGTAACACTATCATATTGTTAATATTTGTTTGTTAGATTGCTAGTAACACTATCATATTGTTAATATTTGTTTGTTAGGTTGCTAGTAACACTATCATATTGTTAATATTTGTTTGTTAGCTTGCTAGTAACACTATCATATTGTTAATATTTGTTTGTTAGCTTGCTAGTAACACTATCATATTGTTAATATTTGTTTGTTAGCTTGCTAGTAACACTATCATATTGTTAATATTTGTTAGGTTGCTAGTAACACTATCATATTGTTAATATTTGTTTGTTAGTTTGCTAGTAACACTATCATATTGTTAATTTTTTGTTTGTTAGCTTCTAGTAACACTATCATATTGTTAATATTTGTTTGTTAGCTTGCTAGTAACACTATCATATTGTTAATATTTGTTTGTTAGATTGCTAGTAACACTATCATATTGTTAATATTTGTTTGTTAGGTTGATAGTAACACTATCATATTGTTAATATTTGTTAGGTTGCTAGTAACACTATCATATTGTTAATATTTGTTTGTTAGGTTGCTAGTAACACTATCATATTGTTATTATTTGTTTGTTATGTTGCTAGTAACACTATCATATTGTTAATATTTGTTTGTTAGCTTGCTAGTAACACTATCATATTGTTAATATTTGTTTGTTATGTTGCTAGTAACACTATCATATTGTTAATATTTGTTTGTTATCTTGCTAGTAACACTATCATATTGTTAATATTTGTTTGTTAGGTTGCTAGTAACACTATCATATTGTTAATATGTGTTTGTTAGGTTGCTAGTAACACTATCATATTGTTAATATTTGTTTGTTAGATTGCTAGTAACACTATCATATTGTTAATATTTGTTTGTTATGTTGCTAGTAACACTATCATATTGTTAATATTTGTTTGTTATGTTGCTAGTAACACTATCATATTGTTAATATTTGTTTGTTATGTTGCTAGTAACACTATCATATTGTTAATATTTGTTAGATTGCTAGTAACACTATCATATTGTTAATATTTGTTTGTTAGATTGCTAGTAACACTATCATATTGTTAATATTTGTTTGTTATGTTGCTAGTAACACTATCATATTGTTAATATTTGTTTGTTATGTTGCTAGTAACACTATCATATTGTTAATATTTGTTAGATTGCTAGTAACACTATCATATTGTTAATATTTGTTTGTTAGATTGCTAGTAACACTATCATATTGTTAATATTTGTTTGTTAGGTTGCTAGTAACACTATCATATTGTTAATATTTGTTTGTTATGTTGCTAGTAACACTATCATATTGTTAATATTTGTTAGGTTGCTAGTAACACTATCATATTGTTAATATTTGTTAGGTTGCTAGTAACACTATCATATTGTTAATATTTGTTAGGTTGCTAGTAACACTATCATATTGTTAATATTTGTTTTTTTAGATTGCTATAACACTATCATATTGTTAATATTTGTTTGTTAGCTTGCTAGTAACACTATCATATTGTTAATATTTGTTTGTTAGGTTGCTAGTAACACTATCATATTGTTAATATTTGTTAGGTTGCTAGTAACACTATATATTAATATTTGTTAGGTTGCTAGTAACTTATATCATATTGTTAATATTTGTTTGTTAGGTTGCTAGTAACACTATCATATTGTTAATATTTGTTAGATTGCTAGTAACACTATCATATTGTTAATATTTGTTTGTTAGATTGCTAGTAACACTATCATATTGTTAATATTTGTTTGTTATGTTGCTAGTAACACTATCATATTGTTAATATTTGTTAGATTGCTAGTAACACTATCATATTGTTAATATTTGTTTGCCAGGTTGCTAGTAACACTATCATATTGTTAATATTTGTTTGTTAGCTTGCTAGTAACACTATCATATTGTTAATATTTGTTAGGTTGCTAGTAACACTATCATATTGTTAATATTTGTTTGTTAGGTTGCTAGTAACACTATCATATTGTTAATATTTGTTTGTTATGTTGCTAGTAACACTATCATATTGTTAATATTTGTTAGGTTGCTAGTAACACTATCATATTGTTAATATTTGTTTGTTAGCTTGCTAGTAACACTATCATATTGTTAATATTTGTTTGTTAGGTTGATAGTAACACTATCATATTGTTAATATTTGTTAGGTTGCTAGTAACACTATCATATTGTTATTATTTGTTAGGTTGCTAGTAACACTATCATATTGTTAATATTTGTTTGTTATGTTGCTAGTAACACTATCATATTGTTAATATTTGTTTGTTATGTTGCTAGTAACACTATCATATTGTTAATATTTGTTTGTTATGTTGCTAGTAACACTATCATATTGTTAATATTTGTTTGTTATGTTGCTAGTAACACTATCATATTGTTAATATTTGTTTGTTATGTTGCTAGTAACACTATCATATTGTTAATATTTGTTAGGTTGCTAGTAACACTATCATATTGTTAATATTTGTTTGTTAGGTTGCTAGTAACTTCTATCATATTGTTATTATTTGTTAGGTTGCTAGTAACACTATCATATTGTTAATATTTGTTTGTTATGTTGCTAGTAACACTATCATATTGTTAATATTTGTTAGGTTGCTAGTAACACTATCATATTGTTAATATTTGTTTGTTATGTTGCTAGTAACACTATCATATTGTTAATATTTGTTTGTTAGATTGCTAGTAACACTATCATATTGTTAATATTTGTTTGTTAGCTTGCTAGTAACCCTATCATATTGTTAATATTTGTTTGTTATGTTGCTAGTAACACTATCATATTGTTAATATTTGTTTGTTAGGTTGCTAGTAACCCTATCATATTGTTAATATTTGTTTGTTAGCTTGCTAGTAACACTATCATATTGTTAATATTTGTTTGTTAGGTTGCTAGTAACCCTATCATATTGTTAATATTTGTTTGTTAGGTTGATAGTAACACTATCATATTGTTAATATTTGTTTGTTAGATTGCTAGTAACACTATCATATTGTTAATATTTGTTGTGCTTGTTCTAGTAACCCTATCATATTGTTAATATTTGTTTGTTAGATTGCTAGTAACACTATCATATTGTTAATATTTGTTAGGTTGCTAGTAACACTATCATATTGTTAATATTTGTTTGTTAGGTTGCTAGTAACACTATCATATTGTTAATATTTGTTAGGTTGCTAGTAACCCTATCATATTGTTAATATTTGTTTGTTATGTTGCTAGTAACACTATCATATTGTTAATATTTGTTTGTTAGATTGCTAGTAACACTATCATATTGTTAATATTTGTTAGGTTGCTAGTAACACTATCATATTGTTAATATTTGTTAGGTTGCTAGTAACACTATCATATTGTTAATATTTGTTAGGTTGCTAGTAACACTATCATATTGTTAATATTTGTTAGGTTGCTAGTAACACTATCATATTGTTAATATTTGTTAGGTTGCTAGTAACACTATCATATTGTTAATATTTGTTTGTTATGTTGCTAGTAACACTATCATATTGTTAATATTTGTTTGTTAGGTTGCTAGCAACACTATCATATTGTTAATATTTGTTAGGTTGCTAGTAACACTATCATATTGTTAATATTTGTTTGTTATGTTGCTAGTAACACTATCATATTGTTAATATTTGTTTGTTAGGTTGATAGTAACACTATCATATTGTTAATATTTGTTAGGTTGCTAGTAACACTATCATATTGTTATTATTTGTTAGGTTGCTAGTAACACTATCATATTGTTAATATTTGTTTGTTATGTTGCTAGTAACACTATCATATTGTTAATATTTGTTTGTTAGCTTGCTAGTAACACTATCATATTGTTAATATTTGTTTGTTAGCTTGCTAGTAACACTATCATATTGTTAATATTTGTTAGCTTGCTAGTAACACTATCATATTGTTAATATTTGTTTGTTAGGTTGCTAGTAACACTATCATATTGTTAATATTTGTTAGATTGCTAGTAACACTATCATATTGTTAATATTTGTTTGTTAGCTTGCTAGTAACACTATCATATTGTTAATATTTGTTTGTTAGCTTGCTAGTAACACTATCATATTGTTAATATTTGTTTGTTATGTTGCTAGTAACACTATCATATTGTTAATATTTGTTTGTTATGTTGCTAGTAACACTATCATATTGTTAATATTTGTTATGTTGCTAGTAACACTATCATATTGTTAATATTTGTTAGGTTGCTAGTAACACTATCATATTGTTAATATTTGTTATGTTGCTAGTAACACTATCATATTGTTAATATTTGTTTGTTAGCTTGCTAGTAACACTATCATATTGTTAATATTTGTTTGTTAGCTTGCTAGTAACACTATCATATTGTTAATATTTGTTTGTTAGCTTGCTAGTAACACTATCATATTGTTATTATTTGTTTGTTATATTGCTAGTAACACTATCATATTGTTAATATTTGTTTGTTAGATTGCTAGTAACAATATCATATTGTTATTATTTGTTTGTTAGATTGCTAGTAACACTATCATATTGTTAATATTTGTTTGTTAGATTGCTAGTAACACTATCATATTGTTAATATTTGTTTGTTAGGTTGCTAGTAACACTATCATATTGTTAATATTTGTTTGTTAGATTGCTAGTAACACTATCATATTGTTAATATTTGTTTGTTATGTTGCTAGTAACACTATCAAATTTTTAATATTTGTTTGTTAGCTTGCTAGTAATACTATCATATTGTTATTATTTGTTTGTTATGTTGCTAGTAAATATCATATTGTTAATATTTGTTTGTTATGTTGCTAGTAACACTATCATATTGTTAATATTTGTTTGTTATGTTGCTAGTAACACTATCATATTGTTAATATTTGTTAGGTTGCTAGTAACACTATCATATTGTTAATATTTGTTTGTTAGCTTGCTAGTAACACTATCATATTGTTAATATTTGTTTGTTAGCTTGCTAGTAACACTATCATATTGTTAATATTTGTTTGTTATGTTGCTAGTACATCATATTGTTAATATTTGTTTGTTATGTTGCTAGTAACACTATCATATTGTTAATATTTGTTTGTTAGCTTGCTAGTAACACTATCATATTGTTAATATTTGTTTGTTAGATTGCTAGTAACACTATCATATTGTTAATATTTGTTTGTTAGATTGCTAGTAACACTATCATATTGTTAATATTTGTTTGTTAGGTTGCTAGTAACACTATCATATTGTTAATATTTGTTAGGTTGCTAGTAACACTATCATATTGTTAATATTAGTTTGTTATGTTGCTAGTAACACTATCATATTGTTAATATTAGTTTGTTATGTTGCTAGTAACACTATCATATTGTTAATATTTGTTAGGTTGCTAGTAACCCTATCATATTGTTAATATTTGTTTGTTATGTTGCTAGTAACACTATCATATTGTTAATATTTGTTTGTTAGCTTGCTAGTAACACTATCATATTGTTAATATTTGTTAGTTAGGTTGCTAGTAACACTATCATATTGTTAATATTTGTTTGTTAGCTTGCTAGTAACCCTATCATATTGTTAATATTTGTTAGGTTGCTAGTAACACTATCATATTGTTAATATTTGTTTGTTAGCTTGCTAGTAACACTATCATATTGTTAATATTTGTTTGTTAGCTTGCTAGTAACACTATCATATTGTTAATATTTGTTAGTTTGCTAGTAACACTATCATATTGTTAATATTTGTTTGTTATGTTGCTAGTAACACTATCATATTGTTAATATTTGTTTGTTAGATTGCTAGTAACACTATCATATTGTTAATATTTGTTTGTTATGTTGCTAGTAACACTATCATATTGTTAATATTTGTTTGTTATGTTGCTAGTAACACTATCATATTGTTAATATTTGTTTGTTAGCTTGCTAGTAACACTATCATATTGTTATTATTTGTTAGGTTGCTAGTAACACTATCATATTGTTAATATTTGTTTGTTATGTTGCTAGTAACCCTATCATATTGTTAATATTTGTTAGGTTGCTAGTAACACTATCATATTGTTAATATTTGTTAGGTTGCTAGTAACACTATCATATTGTTAATATTTGTTAGGTTGCTAGTAACACTATCATATTGTTATTATTTGTTAGGTTGCTAGTAACACTATCATATTGTTAATATTTTTAGTTGCTAGTAACCCTATCATATTGTTAAATTCACTTTAGGTCATCCATTTTCGTATTTTAATTTGTATTTCTCAAATTACATCCATTGTTATTGTATGTCCAAGATATAAGAAACTATTTTCTTGCTCCCATCTCAATAAAAATTATGAACTTCAAAAGATAGATTGTTGTTGACCACAACGTTATTATACTGTTTAACTGAATATCATTATGTTTTCTGTGTTTCTTCTATTTAGTGACCTACTTGGCTTGTTATCACAGCTTTCGGAATCTAAAATATGTGTTCCATTTTATTGTGTACGTATGTTTATATCCGTATTTTCTTTAATTATATAAAGTTGCTCTCAAATGTGAAGGAATGTATTGTTTTTCTTATGTGTTTCCTGACTCATATTTTCATATATTTTTATATTTACTGGTCTCGGTGACGTGTGGGTAATTAGCTCGCCTCTTGTTCTAAACGTGATTGGTTTGATTCCTGCGTTGAGCGATATGGATATTTTTCCAATGATTTCTGATGACAGTGTAGATGAGATGGAGTTCCTTGTACTATCGGAGATGGTCGATAACACGTAGGTAATGTGTCAAGTTAGGCATGCTCGGAACTCTTAATAGCTGAAACTCGATAAGAGTAATCATAAAATCCTCTGTTCAGGCACAATGTTTTAAAGAGAACATTAACATAAAATTCATGCAACAATGTTCACCATCTTAAAAAAAAATCATTGAGGACCAGTAGCGTGCTGTGGAACCGTGCACTTGTGACAGAGTGGTCACGGGAAAATCAAATTCTATCAAAAAGCGCACTATAACGCACGGCTTTTGAAAGTCAGAAAATGACGTAATTGGTAGTAACTAGGCTGGACAGAAGACTTAGCTAGCGACGGACATGGGGGTAGGACGTAGATCGATAGAGAGAGAAAAATAATGACCGTTGGAAAGACATGAACAGTTAGACCTAGATAGTTGAGTATATAGAATGACAGAGAGTGAGATAGATTAGGATAGATAGTTAGAGGGACGCAGACCAGTTATTAGGATGGATTTGAAGAAGTAGTTAGAATGAATGTATTAGACAAATTAGAAAGTAAAAATGACCGTTAGAGTTAGGAGAGGGAATTTAACGGTTAGTTAGAGACGGACAGTAGAGAGAAAGAATGATATAATAACTACGGATAGGCGTTGCAGTAGGAAGAAAAACTCAGGGAAGGGTATGGTATTATTGTGTGGTAGGTGAGGAAGTTAGTTTGTCAAGTTAGAATGCATGTATTACTTGGTAGCGTTTTTTGGTTCCTGGTATAGATAATAAGTGAAGTTGAAGTAAACTGTGATATTTGTTCGGTTGTTTAATCAGGAAGAGAGAGAGTACACTATTAATTGCTATAGAAGAACATTTCTGTTAAAATTGTTGAAATAGTTTTAAGTGGAGAGAAATGTTGATTATATAAAAATCTTAATAATTTGTCAATGAAATTTGTTAATAAATTTGGATGCTTTACAGTTGGCATCAAGTTAAAGAGAATATTAACTGAATCTTAGTTCTTCAATTGTTATGTATGTGAAGTTACTGAACTTTTGATTGCTGTGTTATTTCTTGTTCTTTATTTTCATATCATATGAAATGGGTCATGAAAAAAATGTTTTGAGGAATTGAGATTTTGTGAAGGAAGAGAAAGTCACATCTTTGTAACTGTGCGTGACCCAAAGTAGAAAGAACTATACATGGAAGTAGAATTTCACATCATAAACCTTCTACAAACTGGTGCCGTGACCCAAAGTAGAAAGAACTATAAATGGAAGTAGAATTTCACATCATAAACCTTCTACACACTGTCGCTGAGAACTTCCTCTGTAAGAAAGAGATTGAAGCATATATGTGTTGTAGTGTGGTGATTTTGTTGATTTTGCGCTTACTGGAGGCAAGCTGTTGATATTATATTATCCCTAGTGATAGCAACGATGGTACGGAGCACAATAATAGGACAAACTCGTTCGTAAAGACTTCATATTTATTTATCAAGTGATGTTATTTCATGTGGTCGCCAACACACGTCCGTTCCTTTCAATGTTTATGTTGTTCTTTCCTTTGTTGTCACTACCGTCGCTAAGCAGTCCTAACTAATCTACGTCAAAGTAGTCTCTTTCTAGTGCTGCTATTCTGCTAGTAGTGCGCAGCTTTGGTGTGCAAACCCTACCGTCTCTACCTACCTCCTTTCTACTAACTATCCTATCTACTTGTTTAGTATGAGACCCTCTGCCCTGAGGCCGTGGATGTATGCCCCCTGGCATAGCCGTGCCCTCCAAAATATGCTAACTACGGAAATTAAATGTTGATCATCCTATCAATATATCATTCATCGAGTTGTTGTGGGAAAGAAAAAAAAAGATCTTTTCAATATGCGAAATTTTCCAGCATGGATTTCTCTTCAACTCTTTCATAGATTATTATAGTTGTGTCCTTTGTAATGTATTTTGGAGGACAAATAATTCTACAGTTATCTTTACTGAAACTCGCTAAAAGAAATTTTCCGCAACCTTTACTTTGCAATAATAACGTATGAAAATGATGCATGCAAATCTGAGAAATGAAACACAATTCTGGAAAAGTTTATTATGATCATGTGAAGCTGGAACTAGATTCTAAAAACTCGTCTGATACCTACAGAAGTCAGATTCTTCTTCTTTCTTTTTCATCTGTGAACGCTCCATACCGACCACTTGTTAGCCGCTCTGTGTGTGATTTGTATGTGATCTGAGCCTAAGAGTGATTGTATGTTATGCCAGTTATGCGTCTACAAGTAGGCCTGTACATCCGATTTCTGCGATGCTTTTTATTTACTAGTGTCGCCCGAGTGGTTACCGGGGCCCAAATTTGCGGTGTAAAGAATAGAACCACTGTTGCCCACCATGAATGTCATAAGAGGCGACTAAGGAGGTTTGGATGAAATCGAATGCACATGTCCTAAACGTGTAGAAGTCTATACGTTTAGGGGCCTACCAAACCAATGTGTATACACGTTCTTGGCAAAGATCGAAAATATCACACAGTGATTAAAATTGGTCGTAAAGAACGAACGCAAAGAAGAAGAAGAAGATTTACTAGGTAGCTTCTCTAGGTCCTACAATAGTCACCTCTTACGACATGCCTTGTAATTCGCAGTGGTACTATTCTTTGCTTCCTTGCGTGCCCGATAGCACACCGGCGGGAAGTTAAATTCAGGCTACACGCTGATAAGAAATCGTATAAATAGATATTTTTCTGAATACTTTTTTATTTCTCCAATCCTGTTTGGTCTCACAGCGTCATTTTCTTGATACAAACTTCCCTAACAGACTCTACATATAATATTTCACTAGACTTGCAGGTTTAATGTTTGTTTTAGCATTTTTGGACACTTTAATTTGCAGCAATCTGTTGAAATTTGTTTGTATACTATCCAAACAAGAAGTCAGTTCTACAAAGTACAAAACTAATATGACGTTTCGTATAATAGATATTTATCAAGAAAAGAATACCATGTGTAATACTGTTTCTATATACATATTCTGCAGATTTGTATTCAATTATTATTTGTGTTTGGATTATGGTGTTGTGATTGTTGGTCATTGTTGTATAGTTTGACTGCAGTCTACCAAGTTATCGGTAACGATGAGTTTCTTGTTAACAGAAAGATAACAATATTCATTACTTATGTTTGTTTTGTAATCTGCAACATTAATTGATACTTTTGCTTACAGTAATCTTAGAACATTTTTGTATACTTATTCTACCTAGACATGTCTATGTCATATGCTACCGTACTGTTTATTTACTATAATTACCTCAACAAGTGCCGACGGTTATAAGAGCTATGCGAGCCGGTAATACGGACTGTCCCTTCTTACAGAATGGCTTCTTGCATTGCAATGATGTCAACACCATACATGAGTTTATGGAAGACCAGTTGCCTGTCTCGCGCTAACACAATTCTAGTGCATGATGCGAACATGTTTCCGTCCGATTCGCTCTCACTTCAACATAGTTTTCTTGGCACCTGCTCGTTTTCCTCTTCTTCACCTCATACCTTGGGGTTGACCGTGTCTCCGACACATCTGTGCAGTTTCTTACGTTATTCTGGTTGTGAAGTGCTACTGACTAACTAACCTATATCTTTGTATGCGATCACAATCTCCGTTACGAGGCAGATAATCCATATTGAAGTTAGAGACTGGCTACACTGTCATCACACAACTCGTGGATATACCTTTAGCTTCAGCTTGGAATATCTGTATTGCCCTCCGCCCATGTCCATAGGTGGTCCGGTCTCCTTCGCAATATCTCCAACAGCGTTCAGAGACTGACCGTACCACTTTGAGTTCGATTGATGAGGCTCTCATATTCATATTGTGCTGTTCTTTTCTGCTGGTCACTCCAGTCTTCAACTCATGTGCATGCAATCTAGAAGTTGATATGGATTGGGTTAAATAAAGGATACACCTTATTAGTCGATACAGCTTACTAGTGGATACAGCTTACTAGTGGATACAGCTTACTAGTGGATACAGCTTACTAGTGGATACAGCTTACTAGTGGATATATCTTAATAGTGGATACAGTTTTTTAAGCTTATTAAGATTGCAAGAGTGCACCAGCACAATCAACAATGTAAAAATGAGCCTTAACTCATAAAGGCAACAAGCGAACCACCATCTTGTTACTGCTAACGAATCAATTATTTTTGACATCAATGATTCTTTTTTGACAACCTCACAGCTGTCATTAACATGCACTCATTGTACAACCTCCACAGCTGTCATTAACATGCCACCATTGTACAACTTCACAGCTGTCATTAACATGCCACTCATTGTACAACTCTCCACAGCTGCTTAACATCACTCTTTAAAACATCACAGCTGTCATAACATCCCTCATTGTACAACCTCCACAGCTGTCATTAACATGCCCTCATTGTACAACCTCCACAGCTGTCATTAACATGCCACTCATTGTACAACCCTCCACAGCTGTCATTAACATGCCACTCATTGTACAACTCTCCACAGCTGTCATTAACATGCCACTCATTGTACAACTCTCCACAGCTGTCATTAACATGCCACTCATTGTACAACCGTTTTAACAAATATTTGTTACTGTCAACCATAAGATCTGGATATCACTATACGAAGATCCTTCTTCATAGTAAATTTCGAATATTTTACTTTTCAAATTTAAATTTTATTATTTCTATTTCTCACTGTCCACAATATATACCACATTCCACACAATAAGCATACAATTCCTGCATAAAGTCACGCTTGAATATTTTTAACTTTCAAAGATTAAAATCAGGATAAATATTGCTCTATATTTTAGGAAAGTCAAAAGTGTCACATCCCAGTACAATGGTACCTTCGAATCATCAAAGATATAACTGGAACTTATGTAACTGCATGTAGGTTAATGTCTTGGGTCACTAAAAATCACGTTCCACACCGAAATAAAATATATTTAGAAAGACAATCTCAACCAAACTTATGTATCATAAAATCCGTTCCACATGAGAAATTCTTAAAGTTACATATATTTTATTTATACATCTGTATTCGTATTTATAAACTGATAGTTCAATGTTCACGGCACTTAAACACCGCTGTAATACATGGCCTACTTCAAAGACATACTAGATGCTGATGGAGATAACCAGCATAAAGAATGAAACGAGCATCGTTTTATTCAAAAAACGTCAAAACTAAAAAGAAAACTTCAATAATATCAATAAATGCAGCAACGTTTTGTGTACATTGAAACTATTATAACTAAGCTATACATTTATGTTTGTGATTTTCTTGCACTGTAATCAAATGAAGATTGTAAAGCGATTTGAGCACCCCATCAAATATGTAGAAAAGAATACACATCTATATTATACGTGCATGCTAGATGAATTTATATCAAGCACAAAGATGTGCGTTAGACACATACTATATACACACAGGGTCGGTTTAGTATGTTATCAAGCATATAGAATCGTTTTGGTCATCTATATATTTCATCTTCTTCTATTTCCTCGAACGCTCCATATCGACCACTTGCTAACCATTCTGTGTGATTTGTATGTGATCTGAGCATAAGAGCAATTTTATATGTGCCAGTTATGCGCCTACAATTAGGCCAGCACATCCGATTTCTGCGATGCTTTTTATTTACTAGGTAGCTTCCTAGGTCCTACATCAGTCGCCTCTTACGACATGTCTTATAGGTCGCAGTGGTACTATTCTTTGCTTCCTTGCAGGCTCCAGCAACACATGGACGATATTAGACATGACAACTATTTCTTGATAGTGATATCAATCATAATGAAACCAGTTAGACACTTTACTGTATGATTATTAGACATGACAACTATTTCTTGATAGTGATATCAATCATAATGAAACCAGTTAGACACTCTACTGTATGATTATTAGACATGAAAACTATTTCTTGATAGTGATATCAATCATAATGAAACCAGTTAGACACTCTACTGTATGATTATTAGACATGACAACTATTTCTTGATAGTGATATCAATCATAATGAAACCAGTTAGACACTTTACTGTATGATTATTAGACATGAAAACTATTTCTTGATAGTGATATCAATCATAATGAAACCAGTTAGACACTTTACTGTATGATTATTAGACATGACAACTATTTCTTGATAGTGATATCAATCATAATGAAACCAGTTAGACACTCTACTGTATGATTATTAGACATGAAAACTATTTCTTGATAGTGATATCAATCATAATGAAACCAGTTAGACACTTTACTGTATGATTATTAGACATGACAACTATTTCTTGATAGTGATATCAATCATAATGAAACCAGTTAGACACTTTACTGTATGATTATTAGACATGAAAAATTTTTTTCTTGTAGTGATATCTCGAAGTCATAATGACCAGTTAACACTTTATTTGTATGATTATATAAAACATTAAATATCTTGATGTGATATCAATTAATGACATCCGAGTTGAGATGCATTTACTAGGTATTTAGTTACATCATCGAAAACATTCTTATAGTGAGTGATACTATCATTGTTACCTTAGTAGACACTTGGACGATATTAGACATGACAACTATTTCTTGATAGTGATATCAATCATAATGAAACCAGTTAGACACTTTACTGTATGATTATTAGACATGAAAACTATTTCTTGATAGTGATATCAATCATAATGAAACCAGTTAGACACTCTACTGTATGATTATTAGACATGAAAACTATTTCTTGATAGTGATATCAATCATAATGAAACCAGTTAGACACTTTACTGTATGATTATTAGACATGAAAACTATTTCTTGATAGTGATATCAATCATAATGAAACCAGTTAGACACTTTACTGTATGATTATTAGACATGAAAACTATTTCTTGATAGTGATATCAATCATAATGAAACCAGTTAGACACTTTACTGTATGATTATTAGACATGAAAACTATTTCTTGATAGTGATATCAATCATAATGAAACCAGTTAGACACTTTACTGTATGATTATTAGACATGAAAACTATTTCTTGATAGTGATATCAATCATAATGAAACCAGTTAGACACTTTACTGTATGATTATTAGACATGAAAACTATTTCTTGATAGTGATATCAATCATAATGAAACCAGTTAGACACTTTACTGTATGATTATTAGACATGAAAACTATTTCTTGATAGTGATATCAATCATAATGAAACCAGTTAGACACTTTACTGTATGATTATTAGACATGAAAACTATTTCTTGATAGTGATATCAATCATAATGAAACCAGTTAGACACTTTACTGTATAATTATTAGACATGAAGTTTGATTGAGCTTGATATAAAACAGGCACATCCAAATTTTGACCAAAATGTAAGCAAACAGGACACACATTTGTACAGACGAGTAAATGTCAGATTTTACAAACAGATAAATCCCACTTTAAAGTACCACATCTGGAGTTATACTTTAGCATGGTGTCAAAAGTGATTGATCATAGATCTGACTTATGTGAAGATCACAACTAATCAATCAACATATATCTTGTGATATAAACAAGATATTATGAACTGGTTTGATTATATCATCTGAAATAGTTGTCAACATTTCCATCACAGTCAACAACTGTATTCTTCTTCTCTATATCAACATCTTCGTCTTCACGTTTCAACTCCCAACGGAGAATAAGTTTTCAACAAACTTCTTCCAGCCCTTCCTCTCTCTCTTGCAATCTATTCCAATTCTTTCTACGGATACTTTTAATTTCAGTCTCACCCTAGCAACGTTCTCCCGTTCCATCAACCAATTCTGACTGTTTTTCTACAGGAAAGAAGGTTAGTCGACATCACTGAATCCTTTCGGCTGTCCAGGCGATGCGTCATTTGTTTCACTGTTGGGAACCTTCTTTGTCGGCATCACTGAATCCTTTCGGCTGTCCAGGCGATGCGTCATTTGTCTCACTGTTGGGGAACCTTCTTTTGTCGGCATCACTGAATCCTTTCGGCTGTCCAGGCGATGCGTCATTTGTCTCACTGTTGGGGAACCTTCTTTTGTCGGCATCACTGTATCCTTTCAGCTGTCCAGGCGATGCGTCATTTGTTTCACTGTTGGGGAACCTTCTTTTGTCGACATCACTGGATCCTTTCAGCTGTCCAGGCGATGCGTCATTTGTCTCACTGTTGGGGAACCTTCTTTTGTCGACATCACTGAATCCTTTCGGCTGTCCAGGCGATGCGTCATTTGTCTCACTGTTGGGGAACCTTCTTTTGTCGGCATCACTGAATCCTTTCGGCTGTCCAGGCGATGCGTCATTTTCTCACTGTTGGTAGAACCTTCTTTTGGTTTGGGTGGTACTGCCATGTCTGTTGAAGTTTTGTTTGCTTATCTTTTCTACGGGTGAGGTAGCCAACCACAATTATCATTTTCGTCAAAGCTAAAGAAATCGTCGACGTCATTACTCGTATTATTATTATTATCACTACTTACACCTTCAGTTTCATCCACTATCTTCATCTTACAACTTCAGTCTCATCCCCTATCTTCATCTTGTAGATGTATATGTATAGTATGCACACATCTTTCTTTCCATTCTTAACTTGCATTTCTTATTTTGTTAGAAATTCTCTCTATTCAGATTTCTACGGCATTGTTTTTTTAAATGGCTTTCCTCATGTTTTTGATGTATATGGATAATTCTTTAACTGTGTTTTTGATTCACATCGTTGTAATATTTTGATAATTCTAAACATAATACTTACGCAATATTGACAAAGTGGAAGTCACTCACATTCCAGAGTATTAGTGCCAGGATTAAAATAGATTTGTATTCAGTTACCTCCGCCCAGGATAGATCTTCCCAGCTTGTGTCTGGAAAATTACGATTAAATTGTTCGACATGCATGTAAAATCTGTATTCTGCATGACATTGTGATATAGAAAATGAGGAACATTATCACATACTGAAGACTACCAGATATACTGCAAATGGTTTGCGAAAACCCTATTGGATCAGAACAATATTGATGATTCGTTTAGTCTACGATTCAGAATTAGGAATCTTCTTCTTTCTGCTTTGCGTTCGTTCTTTGCGACCAATTTTAATCACTCTTTGTGATATGTTCGATCTTTGCCAAGAACGTGTATACGTTACACATTGGTTTAGTAGGCCCTACACGCATAGACTTCTACACGTTTAGGACACGTGCATCCGATTTCAGCCAGACCTAATTACTCGCCTCTTACCACATGCGTGGCAGGTAACAGCGTCCCAGAAAATTTGGCCAAGCAAGGGAGGGGGAGTAAGTGTTGTTTGAAAGTCCCAGGTACAATTATCATGTATACACTTTGACATCTGCGTTGAGAGACTGAGCACGTATGGTTCTGCCAGAAGTGTAAGGAGATCGATTCATAAATCAAACACTTTGGTGTGAACTTTTTTAACGTGTATCTTGTCCAAATTTTACTATTTAATAGTCCAAATTAATATATCACAAAGATATAACTCAAAAAATGTGTTTCTAAAACGTTTGACAAGTTGTTAGCATCAAAGTTAATGCACAAATGAAGTCTGCCACAGTTCCTTCGTAATTTTTAGTAAAGTTCGATACCTCAGCGGTAGATCACTTGCGGCGCAGCTCCTGTTGAGAATAAGACAGCATCCAATACACTTCAAGGTAAGACAATCATACAACATGAAATATGACAACTAATAGTTTAGGTTTGGTTAGTTTAGTCGTCGGATCAGCATCATCATACATCGAACCTGTTAGTCCATCAGTGCTCAGACTCCCTGCTCAGTAGGTCTAAAGACAACGTTCTGGACGTTTGATATACCTCCCTCCCTCCCCATCCCCATCGATCGGAATCGATTCATTTTCTAATTTTTTTGTTGTTGGTAGTCTTAACTGAAGTCATCTAACCGATGATTCTTCTGTTTTCTAATTGTTATGCTCGTATGGACAACAAGGAAGACCACGGAGAAGATGGATTCAGGATGTAGCTAATGGTCTGAATATGACGGCTGCAGAGGCAGGACATATGGCCTATGGGAGAGAAATTCCGAAGGACTGCTGGGGTGGAAAAGCTCTTCTCAGGATAAGCTGTTTGATGTTAATGGACAGCACGTCCTAACATAACCAAAACAAGATTGTCTTAAGTTGAAAGTGTTATGCCTCAGCTTAAAGAGACTTTAGTCATGTATAGAACAAATATATCTTTTAGAACTGATCATCGCTGAAATGCCGTGCTTGATTCTTGTGCCCGTAACATTATTGTACAGAACAAATAATCTTTTAGAAATGATCATCGCTGACATGCCGGGCTTGATTCTTGTGCCCATAACATTATTGTATAGAAGAAATATATCTTTCAGAATTGATCATCCCCGACATGCCGTGCTTGATTCTTGTGCCCATAACATTATTATTAAATATTCGTGTGCAGTTACTGCCAGTCATCCGCAACAATAGGCATATATTGTGCTATCATTTGAGAAAAATATCACAGTAAGAATGTAGTGAATAAATATATAACATTTACAGCTGGTTTTTCTCTACTGCAGACGACGGTACACACGCATGCGTTCATATTGAACACGCTCCAGTTTCTCGATATCGTGATTGTGTCAGATCCCGTAATAGGTCAAGGATGTAACCAGTTGGTGGAACAGGAGAGCAAGCAGTCGGTGCTAGAAATGTGCCACTACCATTACTTTGAGACCTGCATGATTGCGCTTTTGTTTTGCACAATTGCATGCACAATTTCTGTTGTATTTAATATAGGTTGCGATCCAGTGTTACCCAAAATAGATCAGCATGTCACGACGGCAGATGTAATGTCAAATAAAGTGATTTTGAGTAGGACAATCTTGACTATGAAGTTGTTCAAGGAGCAACACAACCGGCACGCCTTCTTATGATTGACATAAGAGCGCAGATGTAGGGCAAAAGAAAGCTTTGCCAAAGAACAAATCTACCAACCACTGTCTTTGCTGTAGACAGAGACAAACACTTTATATGATTATGGAAACTACATCCTCCAAGAAATCAGCAGAGCAGACCAGGCCATCATATTTCGATTACGTAACGAAAACTTAACAGACACTTACATAGACTAGGAATAAGTCAAAAAGCTTTCTGCAAATGTCCACAGGCGAATCATACACTAAGTCGTTGCAAGACTGTACTCTTTGGGGGAGGGATGGGGGAGCTGGGAAGCAAAGTGTGGAAACATCAAGTCAAGTAGAAAACTAAGCTTTGTAGAAACCTTAAGCTTATTTCCCGGTTTATGGTCCGCAGTGAACTAGCCACATGACCATAGACAGCTCAAGAAGAATACCGTAGATAATTTCGTGTTTCACCGATTCCCTCTTGTAAATTAGAATGATATCAGTAAATGTAAATGCTTGCGTTGAAAGCATCGATTGTTGGAGAGTTTAGGATGTATAAGGTGGAAGTTCTTCATCTCTTGACGACCTACTGTTGGATGAGGACACTAAAATAGACGTTGAATCAATAGAATGATTTAGGGAGTTTGTAATTACATGTTACGCAAGTAGAGCTGGTTGTTTGAGAGGCAGAGAGAGAAGTGTATTTAATCAGCGAGCCACATAAATCTTCAGTATTTATAACTATCGAGATCTGTTGTGGTGGTGGGAGGACTGAGCACCTATGAGTCTGCCCGGACTGCTGTGGCGCCGGTTCAGTAACCAGTAACCAATAAACAAATGTTCGACCCAGTCGGTCAGCTAGAGTTTTGTTACTTCTGTTCTGTAGATGATGAAGAATACTGGTGATAAAAACAAACCATGTGGCAATCTTGGAAAATGTATTAATTTGCAGCCCCGTTATTCCAAACACAGTTCAACATTCTTCTCCATTAAAGAAGTAGCTAACTAGTACATATGATAAGGATTGATTCCTCATTTTCATAAGTGTATCAAGGTTTAAAAATCACCTTTGTCACATGTCACCTACAAGTCAATCACCACATCGATAGTCTTCTGTTGAGAATGAAAACCTTCGTAAACATAAAAAAGTAATCTAGCGAGCATTATCTCATGTCTTTTTCATTGGCTGGTAGCTTTACATGGTATCTGGAGGGAGGTGTTTCTCCTCTAGGTTGCATATTATCTTTCTGGATCTTCATGGCCGTGCTGTGCTATGATACAGAGAGTCAGCCACATCGCGCGAGAACGCAAGGGGGCGGCATAACCAGCGAAATGAAAATACAATGTGAAGCATTCAATAATTAAAATTGTTTACGTAGCGCGTTTCTATATTGATCTATGTTATTCTGATATTGATGTATACGATTTATGATTTGTTGCACGTCTCTTCCTAAGCGCTTTCGGCACCCTTTGATTTAGGTTTCGTTTGCAGGTGCATCATTGACAATCGCTCTCCGAAAGACTTTTGATCTGATAGCGCGAACCTTTTTTTTTTTGTTTGTAAAATACCGCGTGGCCTCTTCTAAAAGCTAATGAGGCAATTACCACAAAAAAACCAATTGCACGTGTTACGTGTTGATAGTTCTGCTTTGAGCCAAGCCTTGCTACTGGAGCCTGGCTATGTTTGACTTACAATTATTGACATAATTTGATTTAATATTAGTTTGTCTCGAGAAGTGGCAAGTGGCTGTACTGTGTTTAAATCAGTAAATCAGATAAATAATGTGTCTGCAACAATATTATATTTTGTCATTTATACAAATTCAGTTTTTGTGTTTAAAAAAGTAGATCAGGTCAGAGAATTTGTGTTTTGTACAGCAATTGTTGTTGCTTATTATCATTAAAAATAATTATGTTATAACAATAGGGACTCGAATTAAAAAGTAGCATTTGCATGGATTGGGTGTATTCAGGTGCGGAGCATGTGCCTGCTGTGTGTGATACATAAAGAGTTATGTAGGTAATATTGGGCTACTTTTGCGTTCTGAGTGTAAGAGAGAGTTATTTTAAAGAAAAGACATTTAAGGGGCGGTATTTCGAAGACTTGCATCATACTGAGAAAATATACCGAACGGTCCTAACAACCCTCTCCAGTAATTCGATATATACATATACATATCAATATATTATAGAAGCATACGGTGGCTGCTGAACAGTCTTCGATGTTGAGAAATGTTTGTGAATGGATCATGAATATCTATAACGTTAATAATTATCTTCGTTTCGATCGCATTAATACACATCTCGTCGAGATGTTTGAAGTTGTGATAATGGAATCATCGTCTCCGGTGTTAGTGCTGTGGCTGGCTTTGATTGAATTTATTATATCTTCTTTTGCTAATAAATCAGTATAAGATTCCACATTGTTGATTCTCTGTGGATAAGTGATTAAGCCCTTGCTTTGCGAGTCGAATGTCGTGAATTCGAATCCAGACCGCGCCGTTCTGTTCACGAGTGCAGTTGTTTCCAGAGACTCCTAGGATTGTTACCGGATGTACGGAGTTCGTGCTTTGTGAAATGCTCTCGTTAGGTTGCGTTCCATTTCTGCGGAGAGGGACCGAGCCATATAGGGTAAAACCAAGGGCAATGAGTCAATCCTTCGGCTTTTCTGTTTTTTTCCTATCCAGAAGCACTTGAGCTTTTCAGCTCTTCGGCTCGGTGCCATGGACATCGAACACCGTAAATCTGGGGAATCTGTGGCTTTTTCTGCCATCCCGCACACACAGAGGGATAGTCACCCGTAGTCCAACGCGCTACGAACACGCTGGGCAGACGGGCATCCTTCGGCTTTAAAACCTTTAAATCGTAAAGAATATCACAGATCGACGATCTTCAGCACTCTTGTTCGTCCGAGCAGCAAAATGTCAAAGCGATCAATCTGCACTGAATCTGCTGTCAGTATGGCGTCTGACAAGTCAGACATTCTATGAAATGTCTCTGCACTGAGTCTGCTGTCAGTAGGGCGTCTGACAAGTCAGACATTCTATGAAATGTCTCTGCACTGAGTCTGCTGTCAGTATGGCGTCTGACAAGTCAGGCATTCTATGACATGTCTCTGCACTGAGTCTGCTGTCAGTATGGCGTCTGACAAGTCAGACATTCTATGAAATGTGTAGTAATTAATACCACTACATTAAATATTTTATCCTGGCAAACCTTATTGTGCAGATTTGAGCGGGACGCATTTTGGGCATGGTAGATTGAGGATGTGATACTGATGATGGGGCTGTGGTGACACTTTTTTGACGCAACCTTGATCATTCTGTTTGGTTGAGAGTGAGCACCTATGGGTTTGTCCAGAGTGCAATGACGTCAGTTTAGTAGCTAATAACCAATACTTACATGTAGCAACCCTCGCTGTAGTTGAACATATATTATAATGCTTGCAATTGTTTTGAAATTATTCAGTTTTGAGACTGCGTTCTCAGCGAGAGCCGAGTTATCATTATTATTCATTTTTTGTCTCCTCATTATAAATCGCTTCTCTTCCTTTTAGCTAAGATTAAAGTGTAGTGTTTACTTGATTGCTATCAAAAGGTGAGAGCCTTCATATAACCACTAGGCAACTAAACAAATTCAGAGCAGATCTCATTCGAAAGAATGAAGACGCTGGTAGATTTTACACGTTTTAAACATAACTGGGTTCAGCCGCTGCAGACATTACCGGGTACGGGCAAAATATAAAAAACAAAACAATAGGCACTTAATACATTTAAACAAATTCTGAACAGCTTTCATTTGAAAGAATGATGCCGCTCAGTGTTTTTACACGTTGAACAGTAACTGGTTCACTCGTTGTGACACTTCCCAGTAGAGACCAATAAAATTTTAACCGCCAGTAGAAATCTTGTTTCTTCGTGTTGGTGAGGTCCAAAACTTAATCTCAGTCAGAAGGTTGTAGCTTTCAACCAGCTATATGACACACTGCTAAACATAAATAACCTCTGAGCAGCTTTATGTGAAAGGATGAGACACACATGGAGTTTGTTCACACTTGTACTAGGCCCACTGATGCAGCACGTTTGGATATGATTCGAATACACATTTTAAACAACATGATATTGAAGGTTGATATGAAGACATATAAGACAATAATCAAAGTGTGTACAAGTATTTGATGGAGATAATGTTTTTCTAAGGAAAAGATAACGTTTGTCGCTAAAACAAAACCTGCACATAATGTTTCATAATCATTAGTTCTTGTCACGCGCTCAAGGACATCTAGGTCAGAGATATAAAATGGTCACTCAGTTGTATAGAATGGGTTTTTGTTTTCTGTATTTTTTTTCTTCAGTGTGTGCAGTCCGGTCCTACTCTCAATTCCTATTTATCGTTTTTACGACATGCAAGCGCAAACATGGGTTCTATAATTCACTACCATGAAAACCACACAGTTGATCAAATAGTTGACTTGTGATTAAACAGTTTTTACACAGTTGATCAAATAGTTGACTTGTGATTAAACAGTTTTTTTCATAGTTGATCAAATAGTTGACTTGTGATTAAACAGTTTTTTTCATAGTTGATCAAATAGTTGACTTGTGATTAAACAGTTTTTTTCATAGTTGATCAAATAGTTGACTTGTGATTAAACAGTTTTTTTCATAGTTGATCAAATAGTTGACTTGTGATTAAACAGTTTTTTCATAAAGGAAAGACTTGATGACACTCACTAGTCGACATCTAATAGTCATGTTACATGAGAATAATAAGAAGGAAGAGGACAAGGGGAAATTTTAAGAGACCCCGTGGAAGCAGCAGAGCCAATGAATATAAGAACCCGTGGGGGTAGCAGAGCAATGAATATAAGAACCCGTGGGAGGCAACAGAGCCAATGAATATAAGAACCCCGTGGGGAAGCAGCAGAGCCAATGAATATAAGAACCCCGTGGGAGGTAGCAGAGCCAATGAATATAAGAACCCGTGGGAGGCAGCAGAGCCAATGAATATAAGAACCCGTGGGAGCAGCAGAGCCAATGAATATAAGAACCCGTGGGGAGCAACAGAGCCAATGAATATAAGAACCCCGTGGGAGGCAACAGAGCCAATGAATATAAGAACCCCGTGGAGGCAATAGAGCCAATGAATATAAGAACCCGTGGGAGGCAACAGAGCCAATGAATATGAGAACCCGTGGGAGGCAACAGAGCCAATGAATATAAGAACCCGTGGAGGCAACAGAGCCAATGAATATAAGAACCCGTGGGAGGCAATAGAGCCAATGAATATAAGAACCCCGTGAGAGGCAACAGAGCCAATGAATATGAGAACCCGTGAGACAACAGAGCCAATGAATATAAGAACCCGTGGGGAGCAATAGAGCCAATGAATATAAGAACCCGTGGAGGCAGCAGAGCCAATGAATATGATCAATAAATAGACAATGAACAAGTATTAAGAGCTTCCAGAAAAAAATTACTTTCTAAACACATGATTGGAACCTAAAACTGTTATTTCTTCCGGCCCACATTGCATAGCTCTACAAATGAGTGTTTTTACAACTGTTATTTCTTCCGGACCACATTGCATAGCTCTACAAATGAGTGTTTTTACAACTGTTATTTCTTCCGGCCCACATTGCATAGCTCTACAAATGAGTGTTTTTACAACTGTTATTTCTTCCGGCCCACATTGCATAGCTCTACAAATGAGTGTTTTTTACAACTGTTATTTCTTCAGGCCCACATTGCATAGCTCTACAAATGAGTGTTTTTACAACTGTTATTTCTTCCGGCCCACATTGCATAGCTCTACAAATGAGTGTTTTTACAACTGTTATTTCTTCCGGACCACATTGCATAACTCTACAAATGAGTGTTTTTTACAACTGTTATTTCTTCCGGACCACATTGCATACCTCTACAAATGAGTGTTTTTTACAACTGTTATTTCTTCCGGACCACATTGCATAGCTCTACAAATGAGTGTTTTTTACAACTGTTATTTCTTCCGCCCACATTGCATAGCTCTACAAATGAGTGTTTTTACAACTGTTATTTCTTCCGGACCACATTGCATAGCTCTACAAATGAGTGTTTTTTACAACTGTTATTTCTTCCGCCCACATTGCATAGCTCTACAAATGAGTGTTTTTACAACTGTTATTTCTTCCGGCCCACATTGCATAGCTCTACAAATGAGTGTTTTTACAACTGTTATTTCTTCCGGCCCACATTGCATAGCTCTACAAATGAGTGTTTTTACAACTGTTATTTCTTCCAGCCCACATTGCATAGCTCTACAAATGAGTGTTTTTACAACTGTTATTTCTTCCGTACCACATTGCATAGCTCTACAAATGAGTGTTTTTACAACTGTTATTTCTTCCGGCCCACATTGCATAGCTCTACAAATGAGTGTTTTTACAACTGTTATTTCTTCCGGCCCACATTGCATAGCTCTACAAATGAGTGTTTTTACAACTGTTATTTCTTCCGGCCCACATTGCATAGCTCTACAAATAAGTGTTTTTAACAACTGTTATTTCTTCCGGCCCACATTGCATAGCTCTACAAATAAGTGTTTTTAACAACTGTTATTTCTTCCGGCCCACATTGCATAGCTCTACAAATGAGTGTTTTTACAACTGTTATTTCTTCCGGCCCACATTGCATAGCTCTACAAATGAGTGTTTTTACAACTGTTATTTCTTCCGGCCCACATTGCATAGCTCTACAAATGAGTGTTTTTTACAACTGTTATTTCTTCCGGCCCACATTGCATAGCTCTACAAATGAGTGTTTTTACAACTGTTATTTCTTCCGGACCACATTGCATAGCTCTACAAATAAGTGTTTTTTACAACTGTTATTTCTTCCGGACCACATTGCATAGCTCTACAAATAAGTGTTTTTTACAACTGTTATTTCTTCCGGCCCACATTGCATAGCTCTACAAATGAGTGTTTTTACAACTGTTATTTCTTCCGGACCACATTGCATAGCTCTACAAATGAGTGTTTTTACAACTGTTATTTCTTCCGGCCCACATTGCATAGCTCTACATATGAGTGTTTTTTACAACTGTTATTTCTTCCGGCCCACATTGCATAGCTCTACAAATGAGTGTTTTTACAACTGTTATTTCTTCCGGCCCACATTGCATAGCTCTACAAATGAGTGTTTTTACAACTGTTATTTCTTCCGGACCACATTGCATAGCTCTACAAATGAGTGTTTTTTACAACTGTTATTTCTTCCGGCCACATTGCATAGCTCTACAAATAAGTGTTTTTACAACTGTTATTTCTTCCGGACCACATTACATAGCTCTACAAATGAGTGTTTTTACAACTGTTATTTCTTCCGGCCCACATTGCATAGCTCTACAAATGAGTGTTTTTACAACTGTTATTTCTTCCGGACCACATTGCATAGCTCTACAAATAAGTGTTTTTTACAACTGTTATTTCTTCCGGACCACATTGCATAGCTCTACAAATAAGTGTTTTTTACAACTGTTATTTCTTCCGGCCCACATTGCATAGCTCTACAAATGAGTGTTTTTACAACTGTTATTTCTTCCGGCCCACATTGCATAGCTCTACAAATAAGTGTTTTTAACAACTGTTATTTCTTCCGGCCCACATTGCATAGCTCTACAAATAAGTGTTTTTAACAACTGTTATTTCTTCCGGCCCACATTGCATAGCTCTACAAATGAGTGTTTTTACAACTGTTATTTCTTCCGGCCCACATTGCATAGCTCTACAAATGAGTGTTTTTACAACTGTTATTTCTTCCGGCCCACATTGCATAGCTCTACAAATGAGTGTTTTTACAACTGTTATTTCTTCCGGACCACATTGCATAGCTCTACAAATGAGTGTTTTTACAACTGTTATTTCTTCCTTTCCACATTGCATAGCTCTACAAATGAGTGTTTTTTACAACTGTTATTTCTTCCGCCCACATTGCATAGCTCTACAAATGAGTGTTTTTCAACTGTTATTTCTTCCTGACCACATTGCATAGCTCTACAAATGAGTGTTTTTTACAACTGTTATTTCTTCCAGCCCACATTGCATAGCTCTACAAATGAGTGTTTTTACAACTGTTATTTCTTCCGGCCCACATTGCATAGCTCTACAAATGAGTGTTTTTACAACTGTTATTTCTTCCGGCCCACATTGCATAGCTCTACAAATGAGTGTTTTTACAACTGTTATTTCTTCCGGACCACATTGCATAGCTCTACAAATGAGTGTTTTTTACAACTGTTATTTCCTCCGGCCCACATTGCATAGCTCTACAAATGAGTGTTTTTACAACTGTTATTTCTTCCGGCCCACATTGCATAGCTCTACAAATGAGTGTTTTTACAACTGTTATTTCTTCCAGCCCACTTGCATAGCTCTACAAATGAGTGTTTTTACAACTGTTATTTCTTCCGGCCCACATTGCATAGCTCTACAAATAAGTGTTTTTAACAACTGTTATTTCTTCCGGCCCACATTGCATAGCTCTACAAATAAGTGTTTTTAACAACTGTTATTTCTTCCGGCCCACATTGCATAGCTCTACAAATGAGTGTTTTTACAACTGTTATTTCTTCCGGCCCACATTGCATAGCTCTACAAATGAGTGTTTTTACAACTGTTATTTCTTCCGGCCCACATTGCATAGCTCTACAAATAAGTGTTTTTAACAACTGTTATTTCTTCCGGCCCACATTGCATAGCTCTACAAATAAGTGTTTTTACAACTGTTATTTTCGGACCACATTGCATAGCTCTACAAATAAGTGTTTTTACAACTGTTATTTCTTTCAGCCCACATTGCATAGCTCTACAAATGAGTGTTTTACAACTGTTATTTCTTCCGGCCACATTGCATAGCTCTACAAATGAGTGTTTTTACAACTGTTATTTCTTCCGGCCCACATTGCATAGCTCTACAAATGAGTGTTTTTACAACTGTTATTTCTTCCGGACCACATTGCATAGCTCTACAAATGAGTGTTTTTACAACTGTTATTTCTTCCGGCCCACATTGCATAGCTCTACAAATGAGTGTTTTTACAACTGTTATTTCTTCCGGCCCACATTGCATAGCTCTACAAATGAGTGTTTTTACAACTGTTATTTCTTCCGGCCCACATTGCATAGCTCTACAAATGAGTGTTTTTACAACTGTTATTTCTTCCGGACCACATTGCATAGCTCTACAAATGAGTGTTTTTTACAACTGTTATTTCTTCCGGACCACATTGCATAGCTCTACAAATGAGTGTTTTTACAACTGTTATTTCTTCCGGACCACATTGCATAGCTCTACAAATGAGTGTTTTTTACAACTGTTATTTCTTCCGGACCACATTGCATACCTCTACAAATGAGTGTTTTTTACAACTGTTATTTCTTCCGGACCACATTGCATACCTCTACAAATGAGTGTTTTTTACAACTGTTATTTCTTCCGACCACATTGCATAGCTCTACAAATGAGTGTTTTTACAACTGTTATTTCTTCCGGCCCACATTGCATAGCTCTACAAATGAGTGTTTTTACAACTGTTATTTCTTCCGGACCACATTGCATAGCTCTACAAATGAGTGTTTTTACAACTGTTATTTCTTCCGGCCCACATTGCATAGCTCTACAAATGAGTGTTTTTACAACTGTTATTTCTTCCGGCCCCAGACAAATTGCATGTAGCTCTACAAATGAGTGTTTTTACAACTGTTATTTCTTCCGGCCCACATTGCATAGCTCTACAAATGAGTGTTTTACAACTGTTATTTCTTCCGCCCACATTGCATAGCTCTACAAATGAGTGTTTTTACAACTGTTATTTCTTCCGGACCACATTGCATAGCTCTACAAATGAGTGTTTTTTACAACTGTTATTTCTTCCGCCACATTGCATGTCTACCACATTTTGACATGAAGCTCTACAAATGAGTGTTTTTACAACTGTTATTTCTTCGCCCCATTGCATAGCTCTCAAATGAGTGTTTTTACAACTGTTATTTTTCCGCCACATTGCATAGCTCTACAAATGAGTGTTTTTACAACTGTTATTTCTTCCAGCCCACATTGCATAGCTCTACAAATGAGTGTTTTTTACAACTGTTATTTCTTCCAGCCCACATTGCATAGCTCTACAAATGAGTGTTTTTTACAACTGTTATTTCTTCGCCACATTGCATAGCTCTACAAATGAGTGTTTTTAAATCATAACCATCTAGCTCCTTGAAAAGAGCTTCACCAAGTCGTGTATTTTATAACAGAAAAGACTACTGCTAGTGAAAACCACAGGTCTTCGAACTTACTTATTAGTCGTTTTGGTCCGAGTTCAATTCCACAGTGGGAGTGGAATTGATTTTTCTACTGTAACGGCTCTCGGATCCATTCAGTTATATTGGGTACCAGAAAAACAAGCGGCCGGTGCTATCTTGTCTACATCACTCATCGTGTGAAGACCGTCGATGAAACATACAAACCTATAGTCCGTTCAACTTGTCATGCCCACAGATACAAATTTGTATCTTTGTAACCATTTGATTAAATAACTTGAAAACTTGCATTTGAACTACACATGTTCTCGACGCTACAAAATATTTTTGCCATTCAAACAATCATACCATCTAGAAGTTTCCTTCATTGTGCTATATATTTAACGCGTCCATTGGCTTGGTTGAAGAAAACTAATGTTTCTTCTTTCTTTCTTCTTTTGTCGTTACACTGCTACCGGGTTGTTGCCCAGTGTCGTAGTTTTCTGTTTTTGTCTTGCGCTGTTCTGGTGGCTTGTGTGATTGTTATCTTTGCTCTTTCACATGATTCTGCTACGCCATCTAACCATCTTTTCCGTGGTCTTCCTCTTGCCTTCTTTCCCAATGTTCTGTTGTAGAAGACTCTGTATACTGTGGAGTTTGGATGCTTCTAATGTTTACAGCCATTTAATACATTGATGACAAAAATAGCAACATTCAGTACGAATTCCACGGTTTTTTGAACGATTCTTGCATTTCCACGCACCAAATAGACTCGGGCTTGAACATGGTAAATAAATGACGTCGTTAGTGGGAGATGGACTTTTAGTTTAAGGCGTATATCGAAATTAGTGTGAGCCTATTGGGTCAGTGTGTTGACTTCTCAAAACAGACATTGATATAACATTTCTAATGAGTTTGAAGTTACAATGCAAAAGTATCATTAATGCTATACGCGCATTTCCGCAAAGAGGCACATATGGGTCATCTGTACTACAGTATACAATAACCAGAGAAAATAGCTATTTTATTATAGTGATACCTCCCTACCACATATGTTAACACATGCACATTGTAACGAAGAAGTAGCAATTTGAAAAGAATCTCTCCAGTAGCTCCGCCATAACAAGGTGCTATAGAAAAGTTCTTAGAACATCCTGACAGAGAAAAAGAAACAAAGACATCCTACAAGACCTGAATATCAAGAAGCATTGGCTCATAAATAACATCATGTCCTGGAAGATGAAATATTTTGGCCACATTAAACGCCACAGTGGTCTGAGAGAAAAGTAATGGAAGATATGGTTCCTGGAAAACAGGAGGCAGGGGACGACCAAGACTAAGATGGTAGTAGGACATCAAAGAAACATTGAACATGACACTGGAAGAGGCAGGAGAACTTGCAAGAGACATATAGCTTTTCAGGCGGGCTGTGATGAATGCGACGTTCCGAAAGGGACATGCCACTACTTGAGCTCCACCATTGCCAGTCCCAAGCCTGGACGTGAAAAGGGGATGGCATTATGACATAGCAGCTAACTTTAACTGTAATGTAAGTTATTTAAAAACAATAATACAACTATGTCTACATTTCTTGTTTATGTCATGGCTGTATTGCAAGTATCAACATTGGCCCCCATGTAGAAGTTGAGATGGTACGCCTTTGCATGAGACTTGTTATCAAATGTCAAATGTGTGCGTTTACTGTAAAAACTAAAATTTTGTTTCAGACTAGCCAAATATGCCGCCAACATCAAAGGAAACCGTTATATTACAAAATCCAGGTTTCCTATAGCAATTTCTTCCATCAGACATTTGCGCCGGTATAATTCTAAGGTTGGGTGCAAAGTTTCGCTACCGTGGAACTGATGGTTGTGCTGCAATTCGCATTGGACTTCGGGCATGAGTTGTTGAACGGACTATAACACTATATTCCGCAATATACTCCATGGTATGAGAAAGAAATGATTTCTTTTCTACTTATCTTGTTAATGGTACATTGGACGTCCCGTAGAGATTGTTTCAGGACGTAACAAAAGGAATTTATCACATGTTAGTGAATAGTTTACTACGCGGACATGAATAAGACCAGATTCGCATAAAACTGTATTATTAAAATGTCATTGTCCAGGGGGTAGCACTTGGCCCCTCTTGGCTTAACGTATAGACGCCCATGAGTGGTACATAGATCATTCTTTCTGAAACACTAAATCATGAACAAGTTCCTGTTACTCTGTTGGAGAGAAGATCAAAGACTGTAAAAATGTAATATCAAGAAACGACTTAAGAAGGATCTTATCAATGCGGAAGTGACAGTAAACAATTCAAGAAATCAATATCAGACTGAATACATGAATATATTATATCTGTAGATATAACTGTCATCAAGTATGTGATCTAATCAATAATACTGGTGAAATTAGTTGATATAATGTCCACTAAATCTTGAATCGAAATCAAAGTTGACAAGACTCAAGTGTTCATATCAAATATACAAGTTATGAGTACAACATTTTGTAGCCAAACAAACATCTTTAACTAGTTGCAAATATTTCAATACAATTTTAATGATAATCAATTACAAAGAATCTATGACATAAATGTTAATAAAGTTTACAACATAACAGACTGTTGATAAAACTAAGATATCGCATGACAACATAACAGACTGTTGATAAAACTAAGATATCGCATGCAGCATGAAAGTCTAAATGTTAAAACCATTAATCATATTTATTGTTATCTATACTTGAGAAATGGTGGCGTCTATGGCCTAGGGGTTAGTGACTCTGTCTATTAACCCGACGTTCTGAGTTCGAATCACGCTGGGGACAGTTTGCTTGCAAATTGTTTCCGTTGATTTTAACAAAGGACGATGGCGCCACCCGTTCAGAAAGCAATGGCAAACTACTGAACGTATAAGTGGTGCCTAGAAAATCAACGACTTGTTTACTGTGGTTGATGGCTACGTCCTTTGGGATATGCCACGATTTTCATTTCATACTTGAGAAAAGTGTACATAGATGGTACATTTTATACAGAAAATATGAGCATTGTAAATCAGATAAAGCTGCAGAGTCTTATATACGTCTTACATGGACTAAGTTACAAAACTAAGATGTTTATACGCTTATTGTTGTGAGATCTTTATCATACATGGAACCGAGTAACAAACCAAAACGTCCATAATCTCATTGTTCTGAAGGTCGGTGCCCTACATGGACTTTAATTACAAACCAAGAACTTGGTAACATTAGTATTGATAGATCTTCATCATACATGGACCGAGTTACAAACCAGAATATCCTTATACCTAATACTGAGACTAGCCTATGGATATAGTTATTGTTTACTGAATAGACGTCATAGCATTCTTGACTGATCCATAGATGTCACCCTCAGTAGACGTCATAGTATTCTTGGCTGATCCATAGATGTCACCTTCAATAGATGTCATAGCATTTATGACTGATCCATAGATGTCACCCTCAGTAGATGTCATAGCATTCTTGGCTGATCCATAGATGTCACCTTCAATAGACGTCATAGCATTCTTGACTGATCCATAGATGTCACCTTCAATAGATGTCATAGCATTCTTGACTGATCCATAGATGTCACCCTCAATAGATGTCATAGCATTCTTGGCTGATCAATAGATGTCACCTTCAATAGACGTCATAGTATTCTTGGCTGATCCATAGATGTCACCCTCAATAGATGTCATAGCATTCTTGACTGATCCATAGATGTCACCTTCAATAGACGTCATAGCATTCTTGACTGATCCATAGATGTCACCCTCAATAGATGTCATAGCATTCTTGGCTGATCCATAGATGTCACCTTCAATAGACGTCATAGCATTCTTGACTGATCCATAGATGTCACCTTCAATAGATGTCATAGCATTCTTGACTGATCCATAGATGTCACCCTCAATAGATGTCATAGCATTCTTGACTGATCCATAGATGTCACCCTCAATAGATGTCGAATGGTGGGTGTACTGGTTGTTTCTGTGACTAGGTGATTAAACATACACCTCAATCTGTCTCTCAGGCATCCACTTCAACTTGTACAACGAGTAACTAAAACTCCTTCAATAACTGGATAGATACAATATAAATGTTAGCGTTTTCATCCAATAACTGGATAAATACAATATAAATGTTAGCGTTTTCATCCAATAAGAGACCAAAGAACATTCCCCTTAGCCATCCTAAACTTAAGACAATCAATACTCTTGATGTGAACCTGCTCACTCTCTCATTGATGCGAACACTTGCATGCCCAGTAGACAATAGATTCACGTAAGCCTCTGGAGGTTGGAAACCTTAGTAGACGACATCCCCTCATACCACAACCTGCCACCCTGTAACTTTCTAAACATTGACTGATTTAGTAGACGCCATCCCCTCATACCACAACCTGCCACCCTGTAACTTTCTAAATATCGACTGAATTAGTAGACGCCATCCTCTCATACCAGAACCTGCAACCCTGTAACTTTCTAAATATCGACTGAATTAGTAGACGCATCCACTCATACCAGAACCTGCCACCCTGTAACTTTCTAAACATCGACTGTAATAGTAGCATCCCTCATACCAGAACCTGCCACCCTGTAACTTTCTAAACATCGACTGAAAGTCGGATACCATGGTCTAAAGCAACACTTTTCAACGTGGTGTCTGCGGGCGTCATGACGCCGTGTCCTACATTCATGGCGCCTATGTCCTACATTCATGGCGCCCATGTCCTAAATTCATGGCGCCGTGTCCTCATTCATGCGCCGTGTCCTACATTCATGGCGCCCATGTCCTACATTCATGGCGCATGTCCTATTCATGCGCCCATGTCCTACCATGCGCCCATTCCACATTCATGCGCCCATGTCCTACATTCATGGCGCCCATGTCCTACATTCATGGCGCCCATGTCCTACATTCATGGCGCCCTAATTTACTCTGTCATCTTCAAGATTAATCAGATGTTAAGAAAACAAACTATTTTTCAATTCTTCCGTTGTACTTCCATGAACACGATCTTCCTGTATTTGCAATCTTCTTTTATTTTGTAACCATTCTTCTAATTCCACCGTTTTCATTACGTACCTACGCATTTCTGGACTAGACGCATTTGACCTACACATTTCTTGACTACGTACCAACACATTTCTGGACTACGCATCTATGCATTTCTGGACTACGCACCTACAGATTTCTGGCTACGCAGCTATAAATTTCTGGGCTACCATGTTATACCAAGTTCTGTATTAAATCAACTTTAAATGATGATATTTAATTTCGCAATATCATATCTCCGTGAGTGAAGGTTAATTACTAATATCTAATTATCATGTACAAATCAGACTCAAAAACTGGGAAAAACACGAAAGGCGGCCTACGTCTTTGTACAAGTATTGACTCCCTTTAGTGATGTTACTGATATTGGTCTCTGTGGTGTAGAAGTTAGGCGCTTGTCTCTATTGCCAAAGGTACCAAGTTCGTTCCCTCGTGGAGCTATTTTAATATTTCGTTAGAGATCTCTGATCTCAATCTGCATTAAGAATGCTATAATGATATTTCTATTAGTTTTAATTGTCTGATGGATTGATTGATTGATAAGGGCTATCATCATTGAAATTCGTAAGTAACCATGTGTGCTTCGATATATTTCTTACACAGGAAGATCTCAGCGACAGTGCATGAACTCCGCAGCACCGGCGAGGTTCACAGATGGGAAAATGGTTAAAATAATTTGTAGGAATAACCATTTTTTTTCTTTCTATTAAATTGTTCCCAGTGCAGCGGCTTTCTAGCCTGCTCTTCTAGATTTTGATCTGCCAAGCTTCTTTTTCGCGCTCAAATTGAACACAGGATCTCTTTTTTTATCGTCCATCTCCGATAGGACTAGGTGTTTGATCTCACCTACGCCGAGATCAGAGATTTCTGGAAAAATATCCCGATGGCACAACGAGGGAGCGAATCGAGTACCTTTGGAATGAGAGATGAACATCAAGCCTCTACGCAACAGAAACTTCATAAAATTATCTGGAATTGCAAAAGTTAGAGCACTTACACTGACTATTATGTACTGCAACAAGCTAAAATTCTTAAACAAGAAATCATAGCTAGCCACGTTTTTTCTGACACGTCCATCTTGTAGCTAGAGAACATTTGAACACTTTTTAGGTCAACAAATAAACAAGGAACAGGTATTAAGAGCTTCCGAAAAACAAATAGACAAACACGGGACTCGAACCACTTACCCTAGTCCTTACGACACCACTCGCCTAGCCTAGCAATACGAGCGCTTTTACAGACACAACCAATGAGCCATTCTAAAAAAATGACTCACGGGGAGTGTCTTTCTCAAACGCTCGTTACAGCTAGACACAGAAACAATCAGGTAGGGTTCGAACAGTGTCTGCACAATAAGTGGTTCGAGTCCCGTGTTTGTCTATTTGTTTTTCGGAAGCTCTTAATACCTGTTCCTTGTTTATTTGTTGATCATATTCGTTACTTCCGTTGTTTCCTCTGGGGTTCTTGAAAGAGGCTCCGTGTGCTCAACAGTTTTTAGGCAAATTTCATTAAAGACTTCAGTCTTGATGCTATTTTTGTGGTGGTCGAAACTGTGGCCTTCGTAAACACTCGTAAAACGCCGCTGAGCTCAGGCGAGAAATAATAAATTGTTCATTCATGTTTTGCATTGATAATCATTTTAGTATATAGTTTGATAACTTACTTAGTTTACTTGATATATGTTTAGGATATATAGGTACGGTTAACTCTTTTTGTATATGTGTTTGATAGTAACTTAATTGTATATTACCTTCCTTTGTTCGTTCAAATCTTGAACATATAACTGTTTCTTCTTGTATAAATTATGTACTTTTGTACTCAACAGAGGTCATGTAGTTTTATTGATGTATTCGTTAGCTGAATTTTCTCAGTTTATCATATTTGGGCAGTAGGATGAGTCATTGTGCACGATGCAACATCTATGTTATGGTGCTAATTGTTCCATTTTGCTTAATTGAATTTAATTTGTATAATATGCGACATGAGTCAATGCCTGTTGAAAGCAATTATGAATAATTTTTTATTCTTTTATTAGTATTATATTGACAATTCTCATGTTTTTATTATGTTATGATAATACATTCCAGTGATTTTTCTATCACTTGCATTTTAGTATTCAAAGGTAATCGTCAGCTTAACCAATATTTTGAATGTAATCTCGAGTAAGAGTTGTGTCGATATCGAAATTTCCATCAGGTATTGTTGACAACGTGATCTATGCTTGGGTCAGATAAACATTCTGTGCCTGTGTCACTTTGAGTCTGTTTGTAAGATGCCCGATAACTTTTTCCTGATTATTTTGTCTATCAAATATCATTGCGTAATCATATTTTTGTTCAATAATATCTTTTACTTGCAAGGTTTAGAAATTATATACCGATTTAATGTTTATGTATGATACTATAAGTGTTAGTTCTTTATGGGCTACTTACTAGACCAATTCGGCATTATTTTCTCTTGAAGGTCATATTTATTGACTTTTTTTCTTTACTTTATGAAAATATTGAATATTATAAATTTCATTATCACTGCCTTTCATATTTTCCAAACATGTTTAAATTCAGATATGTTTTGCAAATATGAAGACTTTAAAAGACTGTAATAAAAGATTCCATTATATTCGTCATACTTATTTTTTCCTTCTTTGTGACTGTAAAACAATTTATCATTTGTAGAATAATCTATTTTTAGACTTTTCATAAATAGGTCACGGATATAATAAATTACATAACACTTATGTTAAAACCCCATATCCTGATAGCCCATCCAATTAGCTTTCCAACCATATATAACATGCCTATTTTCAATGCAAAGAACTTGTATGGTTGCTAAATATAAAGCAGGGCATCAAAAATATTGAAAAAACCTTAAAAACCTGCCAATGGTTAAGAGTTAAAGTTATGATGTCCCGTAATACACCAGTGATTTTTCATGTATATCAAAAGGTAATCGTCCTTAACTAATAATTCTGGAATGTAATACTCGAGTAAGGGGAGTGGTCTGATATCCGGGAATTTCCATTGCAGCGTAACAATTTGTTGACAACGTGGAACTGTGGTTAAAAATAGCCACATGGAATATAAATAGCTTTAGTTTAAGTAATAATTACATGGAATCTGTTGAGACTCTTAGTCAAGGGAATAACAATTACAACTTGGTAAGCAAACCTTAAGTCACTATTTTTCAAAAACGTATAGTAACCTAATATGAGACCGGTGTGTAACCTCTGGGTACTGCGCATGCTGTCTTGTGAACAAAAACAAAAGATCGTAAATGACTGTCGACATTTGCTCAAAAAGGGTCAAATTACAAGAACATTTTAATGACCCTGGTGACAGTAGAAGAGGCTTGCGTTCACCACTGCAACCCTTCAGTTTGAAATTGCTAGCAATCAATAAGAAACAAAATCATGGGTTCGCTAACATAAACTAGGAAAAATAAATAATTAAATATGAAAATAAACAGTTGATTTTCGTATTTAATCATTTCATTTTCTTAGCTTATGTAATACTGCAATTTACGTGTTTTTTGTTCATACCACACATTTACACAGTATTACAGCAAACGCCTCACAGTTTTCTTCAGAACTGATCTGATCCGGTCTGAGCACCTCAGATCTGTAGATTCCCGTTTATCGTCTAACATCTGTTAAAACAAGAGTACATACATCTCAAGAAAAAGTGATGTTGATCGCTCTTTTAGAACATCAAAGGTGTTCGATTGAATAATTACAGACAGAACGAATACTGACCAGTACTTCGTCTGACCAAACTAAGAAAGGATATTATAAGAAACCGGGATAAATCAGCACTCAAATCTTCTTTTGCTTCCAGACAACGCAACCTCTCACAAAGCACTTACTTTTTTTTATGCGGGCTTGACTCCGTCAACATTTTTTGTTTTCAAAGTTAAATAAAAACAGCTCAAAGGAATTTGTTTTGACAATGATAAAAAAAAAAGTTATAATGACATGTGATAACTGCATTATTTCGAAATATAGAACGTTTTCCAACCAAACGTTTTGGAAGATTAACCAGAGATAGTAGAATTGTGTCAGTCCAGGTGGAGGATATAATAGAAATAAATCAACATTATACACAATTTTATTTATCGATAACATTAACTTTCTATTCCTCTTATACACATTTATCATGTCCTTTGTAGATTTTCATATTAGTTCATGCTATGTATTGTGTGTATGTCAACTTGTCTTATTTTTCTAACTCTCTTGATGATGTTGATGTTTATTTATGATGATATTATCATCAAATAGACTGTCTTGAGCAGAACTTTGCCACCTTAACATTCCTTCTGAATTTCTCTCACTCGTAGGCCAGATGTTCCGCCTCTGCAGCCGTCATGTTCAAACCATCAGTTACATCCTGAATCCATCTTCTCCGTTGTCTTCTTCTTATCTTCTATGCCAAGATACCTCCTTCCATGATGGTCTTCTCCAGCCCTTCATTTCTCTTATATATGTCCAAAATACTTCAATTTTCTCATTCTTATTTGTAGCATCAGCCAGTTTACTTTGATTTTGAATTCTTTCTGAATAGATCTATTTGTTCTCTACTCTGTACATGATATAGGGAGGACTATTCTGCAACACTTATATTCAAAAGCAGATATATATTTTTCCACCGTCTTGTTAAATGTCCATTGTCCATACTTCACAACCATGTGATGATATATGTTGTTCAAATGTCGATAAAGCATGACATATTAACAACGGATTGTCCGAAAGGAAGCATTTCAAATATGACATCAGTAGGGAGAATCGTCAGAAAAATGTATTTAAAACAGGATATGAAAGTGAGAATCGATATAAAAGCTGTATTTAACCCTTTCACTGCTACATACTTTCTGAAGGCTGAGCTAAAAATAGCTACTCTTTGTTTCTAGGTCCCAAACGTAAATATACGCCTATAGCAGTGACAGTAGCAATGTATAACGTGTTAACACGTCTTTAGCCCACAGAGGAGAGATAATAACAGACGTGTTAATGCGTCTTTAGAAGTGAATGGGAAAACGTATATACATACGTTCTTAGTAGCTAAAGGGTTAAAACATGACATAAGTAAGTAGAATCGTTAGATATGACGTATTTAAAATGTGACTAACGAGCCATCCCTCTACACAGAAATTTCTATCAGCTTACAGGATGGGGTCTGATCGAAGTGCTCAATTATTCTTTTTGCTATCATTGGATGATAGATAGATATTGATAGATAGATAGATATACAGATAGATGGATAGATATAGAGGGATGGATGATGGATATACATGGATAGATAAAGATGGATGGATGGATGGACAAATCATACTTTCACCTCCACATCCTACATTTCTAATCCTCTTTAATCAACATCACATTAAGTTCTCTAGCATCCGTGTACTTACAGACACTAGACATGCACAGATTATCATAGACTGTCAACAACGGACACGCTTGGATAATTTTGTTTACACTTGCAGTTTCAATATAAGCTGTTATCTTGACGTGATATCAATAGCTCGTAACCATTTACCTGGATTGTCATTGAAATATTATTATATGAAAGTTTTTAATATCGTCTGTTCATATCCGGAATCTATCTAGGTCATATCCGTTTATTCTCACACGTTTAAAGACATAATACCATGTGATACAACTATTGGATTCTTTACCTTCATCATTATCATCACCATGAACATCGTTACCATCATCATCACCATCACTATCATCATTAGCATCAGTTCTCGTAGAGTTCTAGGGCGCGTAAGCCAGAGACACAAACTTTCCACAAATTATCCGAGCGCCTTAGTAACCAAATTGTTAGTGAACTAGTTTCTTAGGAGCGTGGTCCGGGTTCACTTCCACAGTGGGGTGGAAAATTTGTCCAATCGTAACAGCTCTCAAGTCAACCCAGCCTGAATTTGGTACCAGGAAATACACTGTGAAGTAAAGGCGACAGTGTGATGTTGACCACATTACACATTGTGTGCGACGGCCAATGACAAATACAGGCGAAACATCGTATTTCCCAATAAACCTTGAAAAAAATGAAAGAGGGTTCACTTACCTTTTGTTTACTTTTTGTTTCTGTTTCCTTTTATATACAGCTTGGGATTACCGGTCGCACTTCCGATACTTCTAGTCGACTTTTACGACATGTAAGAGGAGAAAGTTGTTCTATTTTCTCTTTACCATATAACTCATTCCATACTAACTGCCGCAGGGTGTGTCAAGATTGTTTATTAAAATAACCCAGCTGCCACATATTGCGCCAATCATCGTTTCATTTAAATTAGTGCTAAATTTGCATCAACACATCATGGTCAAATTTCTGGTTTTTAAGCTACAGCAAATCTATTACCTCATCGTGGTCTGACCGACAGTTTAGTACCAATTTGTTAATATGATAAAATTCAGATTCAGGGAATAAAATTGGAACAAAAATAACCCGGTCACTGAGTGTTTTTCAATTTAGTAGTGAACGTCTTACACAAGTTGATGACATTTTTGGTAGCTTTGGACGCGTCTAACATATATGGTAACACCTCTGTAAGTAGATGAGTTGTGACATATTCATGTATATATATCCTATTGCGTAAAAAGCAGTTAGTTTCCACATTAAATGATAAATATGTTTAGTTTGATTGTTTGTACTTTTAACTCTTTCCATACCATAAATGTTATCGAGTTCTGATAGCAAGTGTTTTATGACTCCATAATTGTTATCCCACACAGCTTTAGTATCTACTTTGTATGCAAGTATGTATAGCATTAGTATGCATAATCAAATATTATTTTTATTATTATATTCCTCTAGAGTACGTTATACTACCAAATAAAGGATATAAAGGCAGAGGGCTGACTTCATGACACCGTTTCCATACATGGCCCAGCCCTATCTGCAAAAATAGAAAAGCACCTGGTTACACAAAGCATGAACTTCGCAGCTTCAGCAACAATCCTAGGGTCACGGGAACAAAATTGTCCAAATGACTCAATTAGGATTTGACACACAAACGTCTTAACTAGACCGCCATAGAGATCACTTACCGTTACCCGCTACATTATGACTGCAAGCAATTTCTCCATAGTGAAACACGTACAATTTCTCCATACCACCCTAACATGGGTAACGCTCCTGATCTCCTCCAATTAAGTTCGATATTTCTTGCCTCTCTCAGAAAAGCTCATCTCACAGTTTCCCTAGGGCGTCATTATAATCTAATAAACTAGGTATTACAAACTAAGCAGCTTTTATGAAAATGAAGAACACACTATGCGTGAACTCACTACCAAAATACATTGCGAAAACGAGTACTCCTGTGCTATATTGAACCAATACTTATGTATGGCAGCGAATCATGGACAATGAACAAACAATCAATACGATCATTGGAAGCCACAGAGATGTGGTTTTACAGAAGAATGTTGAAAATTCCATGGACAGCAAAGAAAACAAATGTGGAGGTTTTAAATCAGGCTTGCACACAAAGAAACCTTATCAAAAGAATAAGAATCTGACAATTAAGGTTCTTCGGGCATATAATGCGAAGAGAAGGTTTAGAACATTTGGTGACTACAGGTACAATTCAATGAAGGAGAGATCGTGGAAGACAGAGGGTGAAGATGTTGGATGGCCTGACATCATGGTTCGACAAAATATCGACGTCAGAACTAATTACATGCACCAAGCAAAGAGAGTTGTGGAGAGACATAATCGCCATGAGAGACTTGATTGATTGAAACTAGGTATGTATATTTTAATATCGATACTGTTAGTTACGCTAAAACCATAATCAGTTTAGTACAAAAGCAAAGAAAGTTCTGTACATTTTTTTTTCTGCGTTCGTTCTAATCAATCAAGTTTACCACTCTTTGTGATCTTTGTGATCTTTGTGGCTGTCGCAGAGGACGTAAGTTCATTAGAAGCCTACGCCATGTAGGACAATCACACCAGACTTTTAGCCAACATGTACGTATATTATCCAACAGGACAACAATGTGTACAGACATGTGACTAAGATTTTACAAACAGAAAACTCCCACTTTTAAGTACTACATCTAAAGTTTAACTGTAACATGGTATCAGATAGGGCTGGTCATAGGAAGGTTGTTAGAGCTAACTTGTGCCAATATATATATATAAATACGTTTTCATAAGATGAGGTATATTGGAGATTACGAGGTTAAGTATTTGGATTTCTTTGAATAATTACGCAGTATGGATGATGCAGGCAACATCACGATCGCTGCTTTTATTTCTCAGTATTTCTATGGTGCCCAAGTAAAGATTTAGACAACCAGAGTTCCGTTAATTTTGGAACAAAAGTGTTACTGAGGAATGTGAACCTGGAGTCATGCGTCTGCAAAGCACAGACCCACTAAGTTATCTCCACTATTGTATACTTTATATATAGAAATAGGAAATGAAAATTTTGGCATATCCTTTATAGGAAGTCGTCATCAACCACAGTAAACGAGTCGTTGATTTTGTAGTTACCACTATACGTTCAGTAGTTTGCCTATTGCTTCGAACAGTAAGATCTATTTTACCTTTGTAAAAATGCAAGGAAACTAATTTGCTTGCAAATTCTCTATATATTTATGAATGAAAATCGTGGTAAATATTTTACCGGATGTCGTCATCAACCACAGTAAACGAGTCGTTGATTTTATAGTTACCACTTATACGTTCAGTAGTTTGCCATTGCATTCTGAACGGTGAGGTCTATTTTTACCTTTTGTAAAATCCCAAGGAAACGAATTTGCTTCCAAAATTTCCTACCGTGGAGTTTGAACCAGGTACGCTTGGGTTTGTGATCGAGCTCATTACCGCTAGAGCTATAGCAAATGTTATTATTTCAGTTTTGTCTACGTATGTTCTCATGTTATAGTCATCACATGTTAACTAGAATCTGTTAGTGTTTTGTTGTTGTAGCTGTTCTTCTGTTGATAATAATATTATCTTTTCGTCGGCAAACTCAATTCTTTTAGAAGTTTTTCAACACTTTCTCCTTCATTTATGTTAGCTAATTTAATGAGCTCATTTAACTATAGTTCAGAATAGTGAAGTTTGAGAATCATTGTCATAACTGTTTCAATACAACGTGACACAATAATGCTTTCTTGCACAATGATTCTAAATCTGTAGGGTCTACCTTCTAATGTATAAATAAGAGTTACTTAGTAGTTGACTGTGGAAGAAATTGTATTGACAATTTTCTGTCTAATCTAATGAAAAGTTTGTGGATGAACAATATATCTAACCATTACTGTACCTTCTCACTGACAGTTAAACAAAAGATGATCAATAACAGTTTTATGTCTCGCCTGTGTTATCATAGCAAAATATTGACAACGAGCAAATCACAGTCGCCAAAAAATAACTACATGTGAAATACGATGCTTACGAAAAGTTACAAAGAACACCAGAAAATACAATCGTCAACATTAGCATGAAATAAAAAGAAGTTGGGACAGAACCTTGTATGTATTACATGTAGAAACAAAGAATGAAGTGGCTCTGCAACTTAACAAGAATGCAACCAAATCTCAATGTATACAACAATATATCAGGACAGAATGCAACCAAATCTCAATGTATACAACAATATATCAGGACAGAAGAAACCCTGAAGGAGGAAAGAGCCACGACAAATATGGTTAGATGGTATAGCAGAATCATGTCAAATAGCAGAAATAACTATCACTCAAGTCACTAGAGCAGCACAAGACAAAAACAGAAAACCACGACACTGGACAACAGCCAGGTAGCAGTGAGACAACAAAAGAAGAGACTGTATCTTCTTGTGATGTGTTACGACACAAGTTTAGAATCCCTGTTTTTATAGCTAGGAAAGAGTACGACAAATTATTCTGCCACAGATTATCACAAATGTCCCTTCTAAGCCGTTAGAAATTGTTCAGATTTGTTCTAATCTCTTAGCTGACACTCATATCAACATATATGTCAGCGAATGCTGTAAATCGTGGCATCCTGTTCCATTTTTTTTCGGCGGAAATCTCTGTTTCTTCTTTAACACCATTGTCGTCATCGTCTACTTCTTTTAGACTGTTTTCCAGAATTTTATTTCAATAAGAAATAAACCAACAACAAAATGTCATATTTATATTTGAAGTCTCAAGACCAAGAATTCACTTAATTGCACTTGGTTTCATCCCTCTATATGACTCGGTCGTTATCTTCAAATATGTCACGCCACCTTCCGAGAGTATTACATAAAGTACGTACTCGGAAGATATTTCAACAATTGTAGGGATCTAAGGAACAAAATGCAGTCACATTCCGATCTAAGGAACAAAATGCAGTCACATTCCGATCTAAGGAACAAAATGCAGTCACGTTCCGATCTAAGGAACAAAATGCAGTCACGTTCCGATCTAAGGAACAAAATGCAGTCACGTTCCGATCTAAGGAACAAAATGCAGTCACGTTCCGATCTAAGGAACAAAATGCAGTCACGTTCCGATCTAAGGAACAAAATGCAGTCACGTTCCGATCTAAGGAACAAAATGCAGTCACGTTCCGATCTAAGGAACAAAATGCAGTCACGTTCCGATCTAAGGAACAAAATGCAGTCACGTTCCGATCTAAGGAACAAAATGCAGTCACGTTCCGATCTAAGGAACAAAATGCAGTCACGTTCCGATCTAAGGAACAAAATGCAGTCACGTTCCGATCAAGTGTTCTGAGTCAACCGGATCTTAAGGGACAAATGCAGTCAGCGTTCCAGATCCCTATCTGACAAACTGCAGTCACGTTCCCATTCTTTTACTGCATCCATTCCGATCTATCAATCTTCCTTCTCGTCTTCGACAAATGCGTCACTTCCATCACTTCTCTTTCGACTCGGTCTTCTTTTTTCCTCTTCTTCTCTTCTCCTCTTCTTCTTCTTCTTCCTCTTTTTTCTTCTTCTTTTCCTCTTCTTCTTCCTCTTCTTCTTCTGTCCTAGTCCTATCGAAGATTGACAACAAAACGTATATCCCATGTAAAAGGATCCTTGACAGTTTCAAGTCGATACGAGTAGACTCCAAAGTCGAAATAAGGGGAAGACTGCAATACATTTGCATGTTTCCGTTATCGTCCATTTGTAAGTGTTCTCTAAAATTCGTCACTCCTGTTGTGTCGTTTGCTTGATAAAGGCCTTTTGGTCGAAACGTTGCTGTTTATCGTCACTGTTTCTGTATTTTGTAAAACTATAGTACTTTCTTTGTACGTGACTCCAAAGTCGATGCCCAAACAAAAATCGCTAATAACGATTGAAATTTTAAAAAATGTCTTCAGATTTTCATCGCTGATGCAACGGAGTTCGTGTAAGTCGATGAAATTGATACCGTTAAAAATATATCGAAGCATATATCGAAGCACATATCGAAGCACATATTGAAGCATATATTTAAGCATATATCGGACATGAAGATATATCAGAGAAGCACATATTGAAGCATATATCGAAGCATATATCGAAGCACATATTGAAGCATATATTGAAGCATATATTGAAGCACATATCGAAGCATATATTGAAGCACATATTGAAGCATATATTGAAGCATATATTAAGATAGCATATATCGAAGCACATATTGAAGCATATATTGAAGCAATATTGAAGCACTATATCGAAGCATATATGAAGCATATATGAAGCATATATCGAAGCACATATCGAAGCATATATTGAAGCACATATTGAAGCATATATTGAAGCATATATCGAAGCAAAATTGAAGATATATCGAAGCAATATTGAAGCACATATTGAAGCATATATTGAAGCATATATCGAAGCACATATGAAGCATATATTGAAGCACATATTGAAGCACATATCAGAAGGCATATATCAAGCAATGAACATATTGAAGCATATATTGAAGTCATATTGAAGCACATATCGAAGCACATATGAAGCATATATTGAAGCACATATCGAAGCACATATGAAGCACATATCGAAGCATATATTGAAGCACATATCAGCAAAGCAATATCGAAGCACATATTGAAGCAATTACATATATGAAGCACATATTGAAGCATATATCAAGCACATATTGAAGCACATATCGAAGCACATATTGAAGCACATATCGAAGCACATATTGAATCAGCATATCGAAGCATATATGAAGCACATATGAAGCACATATTGAAGCAATATCGAAGCACATATTAAAGCACATATTGAAGCATATATTGAAGCACATATGAAGCATATATATGAAGCACATATTGAAGCACATATTGAAGCATATATCGAAGCACATATTGAAGCATATATCGAAGCACATATCGAAGCACATATCGAAGCATATATCGAAGCATATATTGAAGCATATATCGAAGCACATATTGAAGCACATATTGAAGCACATATTGAAGCACATATGAAGCATATATCGAAGTACATATTGAAGCATATATCGAAGCACATATTGAAGCACATATGAAGCATATATCGAAGAACATATTGAAGCACATATCGAAGCATATATTGAAGCACATATCGAAGCAATATTTGAAGCATATATTGAAGCATATATCGAAGCACATATTGAAGCATATATTGAAGCATATATCGAAGCACATATCGAAGCATATATTGAAGCACATATTGAAGCATATATCGAAGCACATATGAGAACATATATCGAAACACATATTCAAGAAGCACATATTGAAGCATATATCGAAGCACATATTCAAGCATATATTGAACATATTGAAGCACATATCGAAGCAATATTGAAGCATATATCGAAGCACATATCGAAGTACATATTGAAGCATATATCGAAGCACATATTGAAGCATATATTGAAGCTATATGAAGCACATATTGAAGCATATATTGAAGCATATATTGAAGCATATATCGAAGCATATATTGAAGCACATATTGAAGCATATATTGAAGCATATATCGAAGCACATATTGAAGCATATATTGAAGCACATATTGAAGCACATATCGAAGCATATATCGAAGCATATATCGAAGCATATATTGAAGCACATATTGAAGCATATATTGAAGCATATATCGAAGCACATATTGAAGCATATATTGAAGCACATATTGAAGCACATATCGAAGCATATATCGAAGCACATATCGAAGCATATATTGAAGCATATATTGAAGCATATATTGAAGCAATATCAAGCACATATGAACACATATTGAAGCAATATTGAAGCACATATCGAAGCACATATTGAAGCACATATCGAAGCATATATTGAAGCACATATCGAAGCATATATTGAAGCATATATCGAAGCACATATCGAAGCACATATTGAAGCATATATTGAAGCACATATCGAAGCACATATCAAAGCACATATTGAAGCACATATCGAAGCACATATTGAAGCATATATCGAAGCACATATCGAAGCATATATCGAAGCATATATCGAAGCACATATCGAAGCACATATCGAAGCATATATTGAAGCACATATCGAAGCACATATTGAAGCATATATCGAAGCATATATTGAAGCATATATCGAAGCACATATTGAAGCACATATCGAAGCATATATCGAAGCACATATTGAAGCATATATCGAAGCACATATTGAAGCACATATCGAAGCACATATGGAAGCACATATTGAAGCATATATCGAAGCACATATTGAAGCATATATCGAAGCACATATTGAAGCACATATTGAAGCATATATCGAAGCACATATGAAGCATATATCGAAGCATATATTGAAGCACATATCGAAGCATATATTGAAGCACATATTGAAGCATAATATTGAAAACATATTGAAGCACATATTTGAAGCACATATTGAAGCACATATTCGAAGCAATATCGAAGCACATATTGAAGCATATATGAAGCACATATTGAAGACATATTGAAGCATATATCGAAGCACATATCGAAGCATATATAGAAGCACATATTGAAGCATATATCGAAGCATATATTGAAGCATATATCGAAGCACATATCGAAGCACATATTGAAGCACATATTGAAGCACATATTGAAGCATATATTGAAGCATATATTGAAGCACATATCGAAGCACATATTGAAGCACATATCGAAGCACATATCGAAGCACATATCGAAGCATATATCGAAGCACATATTGAAGCACATATTGAAGCATATATTGAAGCACATATTGAAGCACATATTGAAGCATATTGAAGCAAATCAGAAGCACATATCGAAGCACATATTGAAGCATATATTGAAGCACATATTGAAGCATATATAGAAGCACATATCGAAGCACATATTGAAGCATATATCGAAGCACATATTGAAGCATATATTGAAGCACATATTGAAGCACATATTGAAGCACATATTGAAGCACATATTGAAGCATATATCGAAGCACATATTGAAGCAAATATCGAAGCACATATTGAAGCACATATGAAGCATATGAAGCACATATTGAAGCACATATTGAAGCATATATCGAAGCACATATTGAAGCATATATCGAAGCATATATTGAAGCACATATCGAAGCATATATCGAAGCACATATTGAAGCACATATCGAAGCACATATCGAAGCACATATTGAAGCATATATTGAAGCACATATTGAAGCATATATCGAAGCACATATCGAAGCATATATCGAAGCACTATGAAGCATATATGAAGCACATATTGAAGCACATATCGAAGCACATATCGAAGCACATATCGAAGCATATATCGAAGCACATATCGAAGCATATATTGAAGCATATATCGAAGCATATATTGAAGCATATATCGAAGCACATATTGAAGCATATATTCGAAGCATATTGAAGCACATATCGAAGCATATATTGAAGCACATATCGAAGCATATATCGAAGTACATATTGAAGCACATATCGAAGCACATATTGAAGCACATATCGAAACACATATCGAAGCATATATTGAAGCATATATCAAGCACATATGCACATATTGAAGCATATATTGAAGCACATATCGCAAAGCTACATATCGAAGCATATATCGAAAGCACTATATGAAGCATATATCGAAGCACATATCGAAGCCATATTGAAGCACATATCGAAGCACATATCGAAGCATATATTGAAGCATATATCGAAGCACATATCGAAGCACATATTGAAGCATATATCGAAGCACATATCGAAGTACATATTGAAGCATATATCGAAGCATATATGAAGCACATATTGAAGCATATATTGAAGCACATATTGAAGCACATATTGAAGCACATATTGAAGCAAATATCGAAGCACATATCGAAGCACATATTGAAGCATATATTAAGCATATTGAAGCATATATCGAAGCACATATTCGAAGCACATATTGAAGCATATATCGAAGCACATATTGAAGCATATATTGAAGCACATATTGAAGCACATATTGAAGCACATATTGAAGCACATATTGAAGCACATATTGAAGCACATATTGAAGCATATATCGAAGCACATATTGAAGCATATATTGAAGCACATATTGAAGCACATATTGAAGCACATATTGAAGCAATATTGAAGCAATATCGAAGCACATATCGAAGCAATATGAAGCATATATTGAAGCAATATTGAAGCATATATGAAGCACATATGAAGCAATATTGAAGCATATATCAAGCACATATTGAAGCATATATTGAAGCACATATTGAAGCAAATATTGAAGCATATATCGAAGCATATATTGAAGCATATATTGAAGCATATATCGAAGCACATATTGAAGCACATATTGAAGCATATATCAGAAGCAATATTGAAGCATATATCAGAAGCACATATCGAAGCACATATTGAAGCACATATTGAAGCATATATTGAAGCAAATATTGAAGCATATATCGAAGCATTCATATTGAAGCATATATTGAAGCAATATCGAAGGCATATATGAAGCACATATTGAAGCATATATTGAAGCACATATTAGATAAGCATATATTGAAGCATATATTGAAGCAATATTGAAGCACATATTGAAGCACATATTGAAGCTATTGAGCATATTCGAAGCATATATTGAAGCAATATCGAAGCACATATTGAAGCACAAAATATCGATAGCATATATCGAAGCACATATTGAAGCATATATCAAGCAATATTGAAGCACATATTGAAGCAATATTGAAGCAATATCGAAGCATATTGAAGCATATATCGAAGCACATATTGAAGCATATATGGAAGCACATATTGAAGCACATATTGAAGCACATATTGAAGCACATATGAAGCAGAATATCAAGCACATATTGAAGCAATATCGAAGCACATATCGATGGAGTTAAAAAAAACAATGATCACATACAAGCAATATATCAACATATAATTTAGATTTCTTCTGTTTCAGATTTGTCAAATTTGTTGATGTTAAACTGTTTTCTGTTATCTACCTACGTTTTCACATTTTGATGTGTCCACTAAATGAGACTTTATAAATTATTCTTCAACATTTTATGCAACATTTTCCAACAAACATGAAAACATGTTGTTATACCATGACCTCAGTTATCAGGTACACAAGGATTATCACCATAACACTCCTGGAAAGTTCATATGTGTTCACATCTACGCTTTAACGAATCCATCAGCGTCCAGAGCCCCAAAACGCCAGTTCAAAGTTGATTATCAATCTTTTTGCATATTTGTTATGTTGTTCTTTTCGTGATGTACCAATTTCGACATCAATCTTCCTCAACTTGATCAACGCGTTATATTCACTACTCCAAAGCACATCTGCTCGTATAGATTTTCGGAATGTGTTCAGGAATGTCATTTCGATTATATACAGTGCCCTCTGATAACTTTGCCGTGCCAGCTAATCTATAGACTTGTTCATTACCCCTGAACATGAACAAAAGATGATTTCACTGATCACAATATGTGCCATAACTTTCACCCAGCGTCGTCTCTCCATTTCTCACATATATAATAGAACAGAACATGTATCTACATCAGAGAATAGAATAGGCACGTACATCGAAACATAGAATATGTGCAGACATCAGAGAATAAAATGAAGACATTTGTAGAGTTTTGTTAGCGATGTACTGAAACCTACAAATCAGAGGTGGTCAGATTGGACCAGACCAGATATGTAGAAAACCGTGGAGAGGCTGTGAGTTTTACTATTTAATTATTCATTTTTTGCTTGTTTATGTGATACTATATACACGTGTCTTTATGCTTAACCGTCAGAGATTTGTAATAATGAAGCTTGAATAAATCGAAATTTGATAAGACACATACAAGAGAAACAAACACATTCAATATTTGTTCATTCTGTTTTTGCTATTAATTTATAATATTCTTGTCTTTATATTATTTGCTAGTTCTACAACGGTTTTACTGATTCCTTCACTAAATCTCACCACGACATCTGTGTCACAGTATCTCTTGGAAAGTTTAGCGGAAGCGGATGTCTTCTCGCTTGTAGGTCAAGTAGTTTGTATACTTGTCAAGTAGTCTGATATCCTTTAGAGAGAGCATTTATTTCTTATAACTAAAGTAATTAATGAACTGTGAAAGAACATATAATCATTAGTTCCATTTTTAATCTAATCGTCTTGTAAACATGTACCAGGAGACTTGATGTAAACATGTGTCTGGGAGACTTGATGCAAACATGTGTCTAGGAGACCTGATGTAAACATGTACATGTGAGACCTGATGTAAACATGTACCTGATGAGATCTGATGTAAAATGTCTCTATGTAAATGTACTGAGACTGATGTAAACATGTACCTGAGACTTGATAAACATGTACCTAGTGAGACCTGATGTAAACATTACAGGAGACTATGTAACATTTAGACCTGATGAAACAGTACCTGACTGATGTAAACATGTACCTGTGAGACCTGATGTAAACATGTACCGTGAACTTGATAAACATACCTGAGATTGTACATGTACCTGTGAGACCTGAACATTTAGCAAAACATCATAGCATTACATCAATGCATTTAATACAAATACTATTGAATAGCTCTGTTGAACAAAGCGCCGGCCGTTGTCCTATATCCAAGGTTTCCTATTTTACTTCACAACACTTAACGCTAATAAAAATTCAAGAAAAAAAAAAGCCAATAAATATTTCTGAAATGTTTCAGTTTATTTTTGCATGAAGTACAATAATTGACAAGAAAATTAAACATTTAGTCAGGATTCTGTTTAGGTCTGTTCTTAATTGACAAGAAAATTAATGTTAATCTTTTCATGTGGTCGTGTATTGTTCTTATTTATTAATTACAAAACAAATAGGGTTTCTTCTTCGCAAAAGAACCTCTTTGATGATGCTTTTTAGGACTAGATCTTCTTTAGTATTCTGCTCTTCTTGAGTTGTTGCTCCAGTAATGTGTCAATCATTCTGTATCTCATGTCTCTTGCTTACTTTTAGGCTAGTTTCTTTAGAGATTCTATTTATATAAGTTATGAATCAAAGGGGAATCAAGATGCAACCTTGTCGTACCCCAGGAAAAGTTTAGACATGAAAAGAGAGATGAAGAGCAAGGTAAAACTGTGTGCAAGATGCAATAAATGAGTTGAAAATAAAAGCTTGAGAGGGGATGAATCTTGCATAATATTCATTCTTTCATTTAGTTGAGTTGAAATATTGTCTATATATGTTGTTTCTTATATAAACTTCTCTGTCTTACCTGGCATACGGTATAGGTGCATTTGGTAAGACTGTGATGAAAACAATATTCTATGGGGATATACTATTGAATAAGACTGTGATGAAAACAATATTCTATGGGGATATACTATTGAATAAGACTGTGATGAAAACAATATTCTATAAGAATATACTATTGAATAAATGGGATAGTTAATCTACGAACTGCAGCATTGAGCGGATCCAGTTTTGCCTTGATTATGTTTCACAGCTATTGAAACCCGTCTTAGTTACCAATAAATCAACTGAAATGAAATAATATGGCCTTGACTCTGAGGTTTTAGACGTCAACATGACAGGAAAAATAAACACTTCGTCTGCACGCACTACATGTAACTATGCTACTATCTCTAACACTATTGAATTAAAAGCACGTTTCTGCTATAGGAATAACGCTATATTTTTAGTAAGATCACATGTTATAGTAATTTAATATGTAACTTTTTTTAAAATAATACTTCAAAATTCCTATATTTTAATGTGTAATACTTACACAAAGTAAAATCAATGTTAATCTCCCACACTATCACATAAGTAGTTGTGCATATTTACAGCCAATATTGGTCAATAAGTATTTTATAGACTGGACATTTATTTCTCCTCCAGTGTTTTGTTTCTTCATTTTCTCTGAACTGGTTCTCATCTTATTGCAATAACTAACTTGACCTTTCTATTGTGATACTATCTCAATTTGTCCACATAGGTTTTAGTTACGAAATATAAAAATAGTTTTTTTATATATTTATTCTTCTGTGATCAGTTTCCCGTGATCAGAGTTCTGAAAAAGAAGATTATTTTCGCCAACGAAGCTTATGGCGATCTACAGTAGCAGGCCAATTCGGTGTACAATTTCTAAGCATTGCAATTAACTGTATGAAACGTACACCTACTGTTGAATGTTAATGTCTGCTAGAATTAATATCTTCTGTCCTTAGCAGCAGAACGTTTTGAAATTCTCCTGTCTATGACCGTTATTACGTATACTGCGGCAGACTGCCAGAAAGAAACTGCTAGGACTCCTTTCTTGCAACCACCTTGGTGGAATGAAAATGTTGAAAAAGCATGGCTGGCAAAAGGGGCTGCTACAAAGTCATGGCAGAGAGCCCGAAAGAAGCGACCTAGAAATATGTGTGATGTGGCTGAAAAGTCTGCTATTCGCCACAAAGCCACTGGGGATTTCAAAATATTGGCTAGTGAGGCAAATAGTGGGTTATGGGAGACTTTCATAACACAAGTCTGTGGCGACAAGTCTCTATATCAATTCTGGCAGTTTCATCGCAAAATGAACAGGAGGAATACCAACCATTTTCCTACTTTATGTGACTCGTCAGGATCCGTCTTGACAACAGATGCAGAAAAGGGGCAGGGGTTCCTTCATCGTTTCGTGGAACAGACAGAAAAAGGTGATAAAACTGACCGCCATAATATCATAAGTGCTCTTCGTGATATTACTAGCTCTGGAGAACCTTACATTGACTTAATAACAAAGAAGGATGTTGTTAATGCACTCAAGGCAAGCTACAGCACCGCTCCAGGGCCTGATGGTGTCCAATATCATCACATCAAACAGCTGGACGAGACTGTTATTACTGCAGTTGTGATGGATTTTAACAAAAGTGTACAGAATGCTGTGGTACCCGAGGATTGTTATATTATATTAACTTCATATTTATATACGACCGCTCCGCAAACATGGGAAGGATCCTAAACTGCTCAGCAGCTACCACATACTCACCTTGCAAAATGTATATGGCAAATTACTAGAGAAGATAGTGGCCAGAAAGGTAATGTGTCACTTGGAGAATGACCACATCCTCCCTGACACTTTGGGTAGCTACCGGTCAATGAAAGGGACATGGGACAATGCTGGCACGTTTGCATATGATGTTTAAGAAGGCTTCCAATCCAAGCAAGAGACTGTTGCTGTGGCCATCGACTTGGAGGATGCTTATAACAAGGTGAATTTTTCAATAATGGTTCGCTCTTTGATTAAATGTGAAGTTAATCCTTGGCTGGTGAACTGGATAGCTGCTTCTTTAATGGAGAGAACCGTTGCACTCCGTTTAGGAACATGGACATCGGATCCTGCACGTATATGCCCGGGATTACCCCAGGGCTATCATCTATCACTCGTGTTGTTTAATATTTACACAGCAAATGTAGCTAAAATCAGCCAACCGGTCGGACATTGACATTTGCAGATGATATCTTAATATATAGGACTGGGTCAGATAGACGTGAGATGGTTGACGACATTCAGAAAACATTGTATACCATCTCGGGTTGGTGTAGAGTCTCGCTCTCAGGTCAATCCTGAAAAAGCGTGTATGTTGTGGTGCTCGTTGAATAATCACATCGTCAAGGCTGACCTACCTCGTGTAATCTTTGATGAACATACCATCGAGCGCAGAGACAGTCTGCGCTATCTTGGAATAACCTTTGATCGTAGTCTATCTTTCAAACACCATATTGAACAGACGATACAACGTTGCAAGCGTGGTCTTACGGCTCTCAAAGTTATGGTGGCCGCACACCTTGAGCAGAGACTACTTGCCATTTTGTTCGATCGACTGGTAATGTCAGTGGTAGATTACGGACTCGGAATTCTTACGATATCAAGATCACAATGTGAACGACTCGAACGGGTTCAGAATGAAGGTATGCGTATAGTTGTGGGCTGCACTAGAGATACCACCATTGTGAAGATGAGATATATGCTTGGCCTTCTGTCACTACGCTCCCGTCATGCAATCGCCGAAACCAAGGCATATATGCGGGTTACTTCGGATAAGAGACACCCACTACACAAGAAGACTAATGATGGCCCAGGCTGAGACCATTGGCCAGGTGACTACGGTTGCGTTATCTCAACGTTATCATTACTCTTGGAAGATAATGTAAAGATTGGGGCAACATGAAGGCTGATCTCGCAGTTAAGCAGCTGATAGAAGATAATGCAAGGGATGATGATGTTGTTGTATATACCGATAGGTCGGTTCAACGTGGTGAGAAATCCGGCTGGGGTTTCTTGGCTAATGCGCATGGTAGGGTTGTTGCAGAGCGAAGTGGGGATACAGGACAACTACTTCTAATAGTCCGTTTACAAATGTTTGCCCTCAGTCAAGTTCAATTTACTCAAAAAGTATCTGTTGTATTGAATTGAAATTTTGCATGCAGTCTTATATTTACGATGACCAAAGGAATATGTCGTTGACAGGTCGAAATGCAGCTCATATTTTGCATATCGACGAATTTCTTTGATGTTTTGCGAAAACTTTAGCAAGGCTATGCAAAAGAACTAATTTTACAGTAATACACTTCATTTAGGTTAAGGATGTTATCAAAGGCGGATCCCTATTCATATAGTGATGGGTGCTATGTATATAATTAACATAGACATATAATTAGCATAGACATATGGAAGAATTATAAAATAGAAAATGACTGGAGTATGACAATAATATATTTCTAACCTTATTCTGTGTCGGACGAGTCCAGTAGATTGATGACTGTTCTAGGTTGAATGAAATGCAAACAATCCTTTCTCCAATATTCATCTTCTTCTTTCAAGACATGGTCCTCACATTTTATCCAGTAAGCTTTATCAACATTTGATATCGCAGCGTGGGTTAGTCTCTTGTCGTCAGACAATTTGAATGTATTATTTTCAGCTGCCACTTGTCCTTTAATTTTAGCACACACAAGTTCTATTGGGTTTTAATGTGAATGGTACTGTGAAAGTCTCAAACACCTATGACCATGCTCCTCTATCAACTTGTCAATTTGAAATTTCTTTGACTTTTGTGTCTGCTTTACAAGGGACAACAATTCTGGTTTGAAGTAAGTTTCATTGAACGGAATATTTTCTCTGATGAGCCACATCTTTATTGCGTCTTTTGTGCTCGATATCGTAGGTATTTTGTTTTCTTGTGATATAACATTGTGATATGATGCATTGTCCATTATAAGACAAGATGGTCTATCTAAAGATGGAAGAACTGTTTTCTCGAGCCAATTTCTAAATATTTGGCCATTCATCTCTGCGTGATAATCCCTATTGTCTGTAGACTTTGAAACGAAAACGAGTTCAGCATTCTGCAATAACCCATTATGTCTACTACCACCGTGGGCTATGACTAAACGTTGTCCTTTACTACTTGGTACATATCGCTTTATCCTTCCATCTACTGACTGCCATTCCTTTGCATTGGCGTGATGTGCATTGATCCATGTTTCATCCAAATACACAATATCATAACTTTCTCTGCGCATTTCTCTTACTTCACGTAGGTACTTACTTCTCATGACTACTAAATGTGGCTGCTCGCAAATAATATTTCTTCCACTCGTATACTTTCTAAAGGTGAAGCCTAATGTCCTTATAACTTTTCGCAACGTACATTTAGATAACTCAATGTCATTGTTCTTCCTTAAACAAGTCTGCAGCTTTCTTACAGTCACTCTTTCTTTGCAATCCAACATTTTCATAATTGCTCGTCGTATAACCTCCTTGTCAAAGCTATCTACAATTGACCTTCTACCGGCTATTTGCTTATTGTTTGGAGGGTTTATTCTTGATTCATGCATCCATCGACGAAATGACCGTTTACACAAACCCAAAGCATGCACTGTTCTCTTTTCGGGGTTTAAAATAGATTGATAAAGTCTTCCACGATCAGCTTCTCGACTAAAATTTAAGTACAGCTTCATTGCAATGCTTTGACGTGTGCAGAATTTCACTTTCAATCCCATTCTGTAATATAGCAAGAATCATCCAACGTTTCTGGTAAATTGTTTCTGGTAAACTCACCCACTGCCTGTATTGGTAGACATTTCTCTGCAACTCTTCGTTGTGACGTATTAGGTAAGTTTTAGTGTCGTTCATTTGTGTTTCATTTTAATTTGTCACTCCTGTTTGTCGTTTGCTTGATAAAGGTCTTGTTGGTCGAAACGTTGCTGTATTTTGTCATTGTTTTTGTAATTTGTAAAACTACAGTACTTTGTAATTACGTGTTTTGCCTGTATTGGTATAGACTTTAGCTCTGATCATATCCGTTCAAGTGTGACACTAGCTTCTAAACGGCATAAAAACCGTGCGCACGAGAAAATATGTTGTTGACCACAGAAGTTTGGGTGTGAAGCTGTAAAATCTTTAAAAATGTGTCCTTTTACACTGACAAGAGTTTTATATACCCATATAAACAAACATGGAAATAAGCTGTGCAATCTACAAGAATTTTTTTTTTTTGGTCATTCATATTTCAAGTTTGATGCAAAATTTCATCGTCGTAGTTGAAATGGTTGCAGAGTTATAGATTTTTAAACAGGGGCAAACATTTGTAAACGCACTATAGTATGAGGATGGAGGTTGAGGCCGTTACTGCTGCCCTCCAGTGGATTTCTGGGGCTTCATTTACTGGGACAGTTGTTGTATCTGACTCTCTGTCGATGCTTCACAAGATCCAGAAGGGCAGGTTTCGGTATGAGTGGATGTCGTCTATAGAAGTTTCTAACCTCCAGCGGCTTACGTGGATATACTGCCCTGGGCATGCGGGTGTTTACGGTAATATGAGAGTGGACAGGCTTGCATCAACAGCATCGCTTGTTGGGGAGTTGAAGATGGGGATATTCTTCGGTCTCTTCGCGACTGTCTGTTGGACGAGGACACTAAAATCGATGTTAAATCGATCAAGAAATTTAAGAAGTTTGGAGTTATCCGTTGTTCAAGGTCGAACTGGATGCCTGAGAGGCAGAGTGAGAGGTGTGTTTAATCAGCGAGCCACAGGAACCATCAGTATGCATACTCTTCGATATCTGTTGGGGAGACTGAGCACCTATGGGTCTGCCCGGAGTGCAATGACGTCAGTTTAGTAACCAATAACCAATAACCAGTCCATGATTGTGCACGTCCCAACACTTCCAGCAAGACATCGCAAGTTTCAAAAGTAACCGCTTCTGTGTCTTATCGAGTCCGGAGAGTGCTTCAGCATCGACCTTATTTGTTGAAGGGTGCATTCTCTCAAATGATTCTCTAGAGACAGCCTAACAAATAGACTAGATTTTAATCTCAGTAGTCAACACTTCAACGAGAGCCGCAATAGCGTAGTTGTTAGCCAACTCGCTTCTTAGGTGCGTGGTCCACGAGTTTAATTACATAGGGTGTGAAATATTTCTTCGATCGCAACGTCTCTCAGGTCGACCCAGTCTCAATTGGAAACAGGAAAATGCACTGGAAAATAAAGGTGGTCTGCGTGACGTTGACCACATCACCCATAGCGTGCTGAAGGCCATTAACAAATAAGGGCTTAACGTATTCCCCAATATACCTCGAAGTATAAACATGGCTCTTGACTATACTCTGTAATGTTACTGCTCTAAGTGCTCTTGACATTGACACTTGTTTGACACTTGTACATGGGTAACACATGCCTAAGACATATCTTCTTACAGAATGGAGGTTCGGAAAATTGTTGCATTTTAAGCATAGTTTTAACAAACAAGCACAATAAAAGAGGCTTTACTTCAGAATACAATCACGCATCGAAAGGCCTGCCTCGTGGTTTAAATGTGAAAATTATCACAGAAACTGTCACCAGATTTTGCATTCACCAGCAGACATGCGAAGTACGTTTCCAGCTGCACAGCTTTAAGATCACGAAATCCTAAGTGTTAACTATAAAACACACAAGAATACACAAATCTAAATGTAAATACAATATCATCCTCATTCCCGGCATTCATCTGATGTCAAAAGATCTCTGTTATCTACCTGTCACATAACTCCACATACCTGTCCACGAATAGAGATAACGTTGTGGAAGCCTGTCGTGTTCCCATCAATCTTCATCCACACTTCCCGTTATTGTTGAGTCTCACTGCTAGTGTATAGTACTTTCAGGTTGCACTAACCAGGATATGGTGTACTCTATGACTGTTGTAAACTTGACATCAGTGACATTATTTTCTAGTTGGTATCTCTAGTTTGCAGAAACAGGCATATTTTGAACATGATTTGGTTTGTACAACCTATTCATTTATATAAATTTGAGTAAATTTTTATACGTTTCTTTACATTGTTATACATTTATATACATGTATGTACATTCATACATATAGTGACAACTGTAATAAGAAAACAAAGAGGGAGATATGTTGAGAATACTGTGAGAAGAAATTAGCACAAAATCACAAAGCAACATTGAAGTGGGAGGCAAATGGTTTCAGAAAGACAGGACGACCTACGGAATCCCTGAAACGAACTTTGCTGAGAGGCGAGAAATAAAGGACTCAAAACCATAAAGACGAATGAGACACACGCACATACATACACACATGCATACACACACACACACATATATATGGGCACATACAGACACATACGCACATGTCTATGGGACTGAATAGCGCAACAAACAGAACGATCGCTTTTCGAATTGAACCCAAAAACATTATTTTAGATTCAGTCCAAGTAACCAAAGTTCTGCAAGTCAGAAAGGAACAAGGGTTTACAAATATGATCATTTAGGCGTTTCACCACCTAGAGTCTGCAAAGTAGGAAGATTATTTTCATATATATATATATATATATATATATATATATATATATTGTAGCAGTACTAAGAACATTTGTGTCATGATCCTATAGCCTGTCGTGAACAGAACGCTGTTACTCTAACCGTCTGATTTTTCTCAAATGTCAGATGTCCCGCCTTTATGTTCAAATCATGGTCAGATGTCCCATCTTTATGTTCAAATCAAGGTCAGATGTCCCGTCTTTATGTTCAAATCAAGGTCAGATGTCCCGTCTTTATGTTCAAATCAAGGTCAGATGTCCCGTCTTTATGTTCAAATCAAGGTCAGATGTCCCGTCTTTATGTTCAAATCAAGGTCAGATGTCTCATCTTTATGTTCAAATCATGGTCAGATGTCCCGTCTTTATGTTCAAATCAAGGTCAGATGTCCCGTCTTTATGTTCAAATCAAGGTCAGATGTCCCGTCTTTATGTTCAAATCATGGTCAGATGTCTCATCTTTATGTTCAAATCATGGTCAGATGTCCCGTCTTATGTTCAAATCATGGTCAGATGTCTCATCTTCATGTTCAAATCATGGTCAGACGGTAACGTCTTTATGTTCAAATCATGGTCAGATGTCCCCCAAACTTCATGTTCAAATCATGGTCAGATATCCCCCAATCTTCATGTTAAAATCATGGTCAGATGTCCCCCAATCTTCATGTTCAAATCATGGTCAGATGTCCCCCAATCTTCATGTTCAATTCATGGTCACATGCCCGCAATCTTCATGTTCAAATCATGGTCAGATGTCCCCCAATCTTCATGTTCAAATCATGGTCAGATGTCCCCCAATCTTCATGTTCAAATCATGGTCAGATGCCCCGCAATCTTCATGTTCAAATCATGGTCAGATGCCCCGCAGTCTTCATGTTCAAATCATGGTCAGATGCCCCGCAATCTTCATATACAAATCATGGTCAGATGCCTCGCAATCTTCATGTTCAAATCATGGTCAGATGCCCCACAATCTTCATCCCGATTTCAGCCAGCTGTTTATTTACTAGGGTAGCTTGCTCTAGGGCATGATTAAAAACCTCATCATTTATTTTCTTTGCTATCCATGGAATTTTGAGCATTCTTCTGTAAAACCACATATCTGTGGCTTCCAATGATCCTATTGATAGTTTGTTCATTGTCCATGATTCGCTGCCATACAGAAGTATTCGATCAATATAGCACTGGAGTATTTGTTTTTGGTAGGAAATTCACGCATAGTGTGTTTTTCATTTTCATAAATGCTGCTTTGCTGAGCTATTATGCTCTTATTCTCTGTTTTACACATGCCTTTTGATGTTGGGAATGTTCCCTGGTACTTGAATCGATGGACTTGTTTCAGTGTTGTGTTATTTATTTTGATATTATATATTGGTGCTTCCAGTTTATTGGACCATTTTCATAGCCAATGAATAAAAAAACCCAGAAGAAAATTAGAATGTGTGGATACATTGAGAATGATTGTGTTTTCAGACTGACATTCTAGAAAAATAGAAATACTAGACTTCATGTTAGACGTGTATAAGACCTGGCTCGCTGGAGTAAATTGTGTATGATCGTTGTCCTCAGAACGAGATTATAGAAATATGCCAAGACTAGACTTAATGTTTGATCAGTGGAGTGTCTGACCGGATAGATTAGAGCGTGATAGACTATTCGGGAGACCCAGGATCGATCCTCGGTAAGGCCAAGAAGTATTTTCCTGTAGAGAGCATAAAGAAAATGTCCTAACCTAAGCAGTTTTCTGACGACTAGACAAGCCATGCATCCATTAAATTCCACCGGCTTATGTCCCCTTTGTCGCACAGCGCTCTGACAAGTGATATTTCAGGAAGTAAAGACAATATATAAGACCTGGCTCTCTGGAGTAAATTGTGAATGATGGTGTCCTCAGACTGACATCAAAGAAATATGCAAATACAAGACTCAATGTTACATGCATATAAGATATGGCAGTCTGGAGTTAATTGGCAAGATGTAAACTAAACAGTACACATGTACCAAAACGACACACTGATAATTTTTAAAAAAAGGCTATAGTTTCCTTATCAAGTTACACAGTTGAAACGTCTCAAGTCACATGACTATACAATATATAATAGTTTTTTGTTACAGAACACACTCTTTTGTTAGATAAAGTAACCTTTTTCAGATTGATAAACACACACATATAGCACAACGATTAGAAATATTTAATAGTTTTGGTACATAACTCAACGCTAGCCGTGTTATCAAGTGATTAGATTTGGCCTCGAAATTGCATGAGACCTGGACAGCTATCCAGTAAAGACAGATTACACAAGAGACATGTAGTCTTACTGGCTAGGTTATGTGTTTAGTGAAGAGCATGTTCACAGCATGCCTGACAGGTCCATATATGTGTCGATCTCATGCACAATATCTTCACCAGCATATACCGACTAACCACACATGTTCTGAGTTGATTAATCAGATGTTTCGTGCCTCTAATCAAGTCTTCGTTTTTGGCATTTCCCATTTTCACTCCCATCTCCTTCACTCTGGAAAAGGATGTAGATTTCTAAATGTTTTCAAAGTCATCTATACGACCTGATTCTCTTATGCATTGTTGATGTCTGCACTATCCATTAACTGCCATTCCTCGATCACTGCTGTATCAGCCAAGCGTTCTTCACGATCATTAATTTGTACATCCGCATGCTCTGATACAAACATCAAGGTTTATTATTTCTTTTAAATAGGCTATTTGGGATGTGCTCAATGTGACAAACCAGTCTGCTTTTTATATCCAACCTGAATTTTCTTCAGCATATTCATTGAGAAGACAGACATGTGTTAAATCATGTGTACTAACCGCTTCAGAGTCATGGCTACCGCTCTGATCTCCATCGTGAGGCTACTCGTAGTTACTACTAGATAAGGTGTGGGAAGATAGCGAGACAGTAAACTAGTTCACATTTATAAGCTGATGTTGTAAGGTCTTCAATACATCAAACCCATGCGATGTTAGTTCCTACGAAACGAGTACAAGTAGATAGCCGACAAGGCAGAATATTATGTTTAACATGCGAGCCAAGGGAAGCATCAGGATGCGTACCCTTTAAAATCTTCATTTGGACATCAAGCACCTTCGTCGATCTGTATTGGTTGGTTATTGATTACTGAACTGACATTACATCACTCCAGGCAGCCCAATAGGTGCTCAATCCCTTCCTACAAATGTCGAAGGGTATGCATACTGATGGTTCCTGTGGCTCGCTGGTTAAACATACTCTTCTCTCTGCCCCTCTAGCATACAGCTCTACTTGTAGCGAAACACGTAAGAACAAAGTACTTTAGTTTTACAAAATACAAAAACAGTGACGATACACGGCAACGTTTTGACCAAAAAGGCCTTTATCAAGCAAACGATACAATAGGAGTGACGAATTTCACAGATCACCACATATGGACTAATACATAGAGAGACATTCAAACGTTAAAGTAGATCAACAAACTCTAGAGACATTCAAACGTTAAAGTAGATCAACAAAGTCTAGAGACATTCAAACGTTAAAGTAGATCAACAAACTCTAGAGACATTCAAACGTTAAAGTAGATCAACAAACTCTAGAGACATTCAAACGTTAAAGTAGATCAACAAACTCTAGAGACATTCAAACGTTAAAGTAGATCAACAAGCTCTAGAGACATTCAAACGTTATAGTAGATCAACAAGCTCTAGAGACATTCAAACGTTAAAGTAGATCAACAAAGTTTAGAGACATTCAAACTTTAAAGTAGATCAACAAGCTCTAGAGACATTCAAACTTTAAAGTAGATCAACAAGCTCTAGAGACATTCAAACGTTAAAGTAGATCAACAAAGTTTAGAGACATTCAAACGTTAAAGTAGATCAACAAGCTCTAGAGACATTCAAACGTTATAGTAGATCAACAAGCTCTAGAGACATTCAAACTTTAAAGTAGATCAACAAGCTCTAGAGACATTCAAACGTTAAAGTAGATCAACAAGCTCTAGAGACATTCAAACTTTAAAGTAGATCAACAAGCTCTAGAGACATTCAAACGTTAAAGTAGATCAACAAGCTCTAGAGACATTCAAACTTTAAAATAGATCAACAAGCTCTAGAGACATTCAAACGTTAAAGTAGATCAACAAGCTCTAGAGACATTCAAACTTTAAAATAGATCAACAAGCTCTAGAGACATTCAAACGTTAAAGTAGATCAACAAGCTCTAGAGACATTCAAACGTTAATGTAGATCAACAATCTCTACTTGTACTAACGTGTAAATTCAAACTCATTGAATCCCGTCGTAGCACAATTATGCAGATTAATTCGAAAATAATGTTGTTAACTGTGTTCATTTCTGAGTACAAGAACGTTATGATAATTTAGTAGCTTCAGCTTTTGTTTCTTACACACATTGTGGCAGGCTGTTAAAACAATAGAGAGCAAGACAGAGGACAAGAGAGAAACAATTCTGGAAAGCTTAACTTCATGGCAGGTTAAGATATCAATATCCGAACATACTTGTAGATGTCTTTAATATGAAAACACTGCGTTGAAAGTCGCAAAATAAAGATAGCAAGGAGAGTCTTTGTATAAGTCGTACGTTTCACACGGGTTGAGCAGAATTAAATATGTTCGTAAAAACTGCCGCAGGGTGCACTAAGATTGTATATTAAAATAACCCAACTGTCGCACACTGCGTCAATCATTGTTTAATGTATAATTTATGCTTAATTTACTTTAACACATTCTGATTGAATTTTCGATTTTTATCTACAACAAAGCTATCTATTTTTGCATCGTGGTCGGATCAGGAGTTTGATATATTTTTCAAGCTGGAAAATCGTAAAGAACAAATAATTCAGCCACATCGTGTTTTTCTATTCGGTAATGAATGTGTTAACTAAATAAATAATGGTTACCATCGCCAGCCAGCAAGGTATATGAAACTTACCATATTAGAAAGCTATTTTTAACCTTACTTATGACTTCATCATGTTGTATTAACCAATGAGAAATGAAAGCTGAAGTCTATATACCATTGCTTTCAAAACTTCACACAAACGAAAACAAGAATACAACGTTTGTGAAAAGAATTGTTCTCGCTCCAGTAAACACTAAACGTACACATGAACATACACTGCCGAATTTGTTTGAGATGATGTATTTTGTTTTGTTTGACAGAATTCAGGTAGAAACTGAATGTCATCATCTTAGTGTCAGTATTTCCCAGGCTAACCATTAACACGTTTTTATCATAGATTTATCGACCTCACGATAGCCCATCTCTTCTATGACACTTTTTTACAATTTATTTATTGTTGTCAACTTGAAAGATAATCTAAGAAGATTCTTTTAACGCTTGCTTTTTTTTAATCATTTTTTTTTTCAAAGGCAAAGTTGGGTTTTCAATATGTATAATTCTATGCAGGTGTTTATGTAGGGTAGACATATGGGCGCGCACTTGGATAGGAAGACACAATGAGACAGATTGGGGCAGTGAGATATATGTTTAGACAGACAGATACATATACACAGTATGACACATAATAAGCCAGATATACAGTAGTATACAGAGACAAACATATCGACAGCAGATCAACATATAACGAGACATGCAGACAGACAGACAATCAGCCAGATAGACAGTAGTATACAGAGACAAAGATATCGACAGCAGATCAACATATAACAATAAACAGACATACAGGGAGAAGTCTAGAAAGACAGATATATATAAAGAAAAAACAGGCACAAAACAAGAATAACAAGCAATAACAACCTGTTACCTGACGGATACATACAGAGACAATATACTTTATATATATATATATTAACAGACACACAGGTAAGTAGAAACGTTGGTTGGTAGGTAGGTAGGTAGGTAGGTAGGTAGGTAGGTAGTTGATAGACAGACAGACAGACAGACAGACAGACAGGCAGGCAGGCAGGCAGGCAGGCAGGCAGGCAGGCAGGCAGGCAGACAGACAGACAGACAGACAGACAGACAGACAGACAGACAGACAGACAGACAGACAGACAGATCGACAGACGGACAGATGGATAGATATATAGATGGATAGATGGATAGATGGATTGATGGATTGATGGATGGATGGATGGATGGATGGATGGATGGATGGATAGATAGATAGATCAAGAACTGTGTACACATAAAATAAGAACTTTAATTAGATAAGTAATGTTATTGTAAACCATATCAAGTTCTTCTCTAGATACTTCTTCTGACCTGTGAATCTTCTGTTTACCAACAGTACTAATTGTTCAACATAACATAGACAGTTAAAATGTATTTGTTTCAGTAATAATTAATGAATATGTTCTAACATTTCGTATGATTATAATTTAACATTGGTTAACGTCTACACATAAACAAAATACTCACACAAATGTGCACCAGGACATAGGCGATGCACGTAATAACAAAGTACTGTAGTTTTACAAAATACATAAAGAATGACAATACACAGAAACGTTTCTACCAAATGGTCTTTATCAAGAAACGATACAACAGGAGTGACGAATTTACCAGCACACTACGTAGACTACAACAGAGATATATTCCAATAGGCATAAAATGAAAATGTTTTGACATAGCATCATCATCAGTGCTCATAGCTCTCAAGGTAAAAACAAAAGGTAGAAACATACAATGTCCACGGATTTTGATCTTGTGGTTTCATTACGGTATCAGGATCTTCTTAAGTAGTTTTTAAAAAATGTGTCTCTGTTTTTGTAAAATTGTTATTTATTTTAATTTTGAGGTCTCTGACCTTACGACTGAACACTCATAGTTGCATTTTGCTATATTCGAGAGAGGACAGTTGTTCTATTCTTTTCTACATCGGAAACCACACTTGGGATGGAGTCTTAACGTCAATGAACGAGTAAATATGGTCTTAAAATATTCCAGGAAAAAAAAATGTACTGCACAGCAACAACATACAGGAAGACTCGAAACTGATTGAAAGAAGAGCTATAGAAGACTCGTGAATTTGTCTACATTGGCAGTAAGATCAGCTAATCAGGATGTACATATGAGAACATTAAAGCCAGACAAACCTTTTCTCTCTTGCACAAGGCATGGAAATCTACTGCTATCTCTACTAAGATATAGCACATGGTATTCTCTCGTTCACACGGTATGTAAATCTATTGATGCCTCCACTAAAATGTAGCATATGATTTTCTTTCTTGCACACGGTATGTAAATCTATTGATGCCTCCACTAAAATATAGCATATGATATTCTCTTTTGCACACGGTATGTAAATCTATTGATGCCTCCACTAAAATATAGCATATGATATTCTCTCTTGCACACGGTATGTAAATCTATTGATGACTCCACTAAAATATAGCATATGATATTCTCTCTTGCACACGGTATGTAAATCTATTGATGCCTCCACTAAAATATAGCATATGATATTCTCTTTTGCACACGGTATGAAATCTATTGCATCTCCACTAAGATATAGCACATGTATTCTCTCTTCACACGGTATGTAAATCTATTGATGCTCCACTAAAATGTAGCATATGATTTTCTTTCTTGCACACGGTATGTAAATCTATTGATGCCTCCACTAAAATATAGCATATGATATTCTCTTTTGCACACGGTATGTAAATCTATTGATGCCTCCACTAAAATATAGCATATGATATTCTCTCTTGCACACGGTATGTAAATCTATTGATGACTCCACTAAAATATAGCATATGATATTCTCTCTTGCACACGGTATGTAAATCTATTGATGCCTCCACTAAAATATAGCATATATATTCCTCTTGCACACGGTATGAAATCTATTCTATCTCACTAAGATATAGCACATGGTATTCTCTCGTTCACACGGTATGTAAATCTATTGATGCCTCCACTAAAATGTAGCATATGATTTTCTTTCTTGCACACGGTATGTAAATCTATTGATGCCTCCACTAAAATATAGCATATGATATTCTCTTTTGCACACGGTATGTAAATCTATTGATGCCTCCACTAAAATATAGCATATGATATTCTCTTGCACACGTATGAAATCTATTGCATTCCACTAAGATATAGCACATGGTATTCTCTCTCGCACACGGTATGGAAATCTATTGCTATTTCCACTAAAATATAGCATATGATTTTCAACGCAAATGTGAAACTCGTCTTGTTGTATGGTTCTGATTTGCTACCAAGTTAAATTCAAATTAGATTCAGCCTTCAACAACACATGTCTGTGGTGTATTTTCAGACTAAGATAGTTTGACAAAGTTGTAAACATAGACCTGTGGATACGAAGAGGTCAGGAACCCATGATGTCCCAGGTCAGGACGGTATACTGTTGATGGATCCAGCATACCCTACGTAAGACGCAGGCGAATTCATAGACAAATGCTTGAAAGGAACCAGCAAAGGAAACAGAAATGAGAACGTTCGAAACAGACCTGGAGACGGAGTCTTCATGAAAAACAAAGATTCTGAACTATCATCAATCAATCAAGTGCCATGCCTGCCGGCGTAGGCGATCATGTCTCTCCACAACTCTCTTTGCTTGGTGCATGTAATCAGTTCTGACGTCGATATTTTGTCGAACCATGATGTCAGGCCATCCAACATCTTCTCCTCTGTCTTCCACGATCTCTCCTTCCCTGAATTTTACCTGTAGTCACCAAATGTTCTAAACCTTCTCTTCGCATGATATGCCCGAAGAACCTTGATTGTCGGATTCTTATTCTTTTGATAAGGTTTCTTTGTGTGCAGGCCTGATTTAAAACCTCCACGTTTGTTTTCTTTGATGTCCATGGAATTCTCAACATTCTTCTGTAAACCACATCTCTGTGGCTTCCAATGATCGTATTGATTGTTTGTTCAGTGTCCATGATTCGCTGCCATACATAAGAATTGGTTCAATATGGCATTGGAGTACTCGTTTTCGCAGTGTCATTGGTAGTGAGTTCACGCATAGTGTGTTCTTCATTTTCATAAAAGCTGCTTTCGTTTGAGCTATTCTACTCCTAATCTCTGTTGTACATATTCCATCTGGTGTTAAGAATGTTCCTAGATACTTGAATCGATGGACTTGTTTCAGTGTTGTGTTATTTATTTTGATATTGCATGTTGGTGTTTCTTGTTTCTTGGAGACAACCATAACCTCTGTTTTCTTTATATTCATGCTTAATCCTTTCTTTTCACTTTCTCTCACTAGTATGTCTATCAAGTCTTGCAGATCGTGTTCATTTGTAGCCATGAGAATTGTGTCATCAGCGTACCTTAGGTTGTTTATATTTTGTCCACCGACTGCTATTCCTGTCTTTTCTTCTATAGATCTCATGATGTTTTCGCTATATAAGTTGAATAGGTCTGGTGAGAGTACGCACCCTTGTCGTACTCCTAACTGTATCGCCTGATAGATTCCAATCTTACTCTCTAGTCTAATGGCTGCGGTTTGTTGCCAGTACAAATTCTTGATCAGTCTAAGATCTTTACCATCAATATTTATACTTTCTAACACGCTGATTATTTCTCCATGTTTTACTTTATCGAAAGCTTTCGCGTAGTCTATGAAACATAGGTATAAGTCCAACTTCATTTCTATTGATCTTTCCATTATTGTTCTTATTGAACTATCATAGGAAGCCATAAAGATAACGACCCGAGACCGGGAAAAGTGGAGTGCAACTATTGAGGCCCTATGCTCCACGAGGGTTGGGCAGGAATAACTAAGTAAGATATATGTCAATGGTACGCTGATATTAGTGAACAACAAGCAAAAATTGCAAGAAATATTACATCAAATAAACAACAAAAGTAAAATGTATGGCATGGATATTTATATTGAGAAAACAACAAAACAATAAACAATGGTAGCAGTGGCGACTCGTGCTCATATTTGTTGGTGGGGCCAGACAAAAATTTTCGGAAAAATCATGGTTTTGCGTTAGGTTATATTTTAATTTATGAATGAAATAATAAGTACACGTTACACTTTATTTTTGGTGGGGCCCGGTCCCAATGGCCTTTAATGACGAGCCGCCACTGAATGGTAGTAATAAGCAAAAGAGGGATACAAACGTTAAAATTAATGATAAATGAAGAAAGACTGAAACAAATGTCAAGTTATGTACGAGATATAATACTTCTCTTATTTTGCGTATATCTTAGACGGAAGACAACAGAAGACAACAGAAGACAACAGAAGACAACAGAAGACAACAGAAGACAACAGATGACAACAGATGAGAAAATGACTTTTGGAAGAGAATATTAATGATGAAGAACATTTTTAACAACGTGAACAATACATTAAAATCCAAAATAATAATAATAATAATATAAATTAAAGATAAGACTCGTAATGTGCTAAATGTAATCATCATTGATGTATGAAGCGCAAACGTGACTGGCAGAAATGTAATCATCATTGATGTATGAAGCGCAAACGTGGACTGAGCAGAAATGAGAGAAGAAGATAACCCTTTCGACCTTGTAAGCGGGATATACCGTCACGGAAAAATGCCTGCTGTGCATATAATGTTATTCTGGGAAAATGTCGTGTCCACGTCTCCAGTACTGTGTTGATTTAACATTAAATTTAAAAAAAACCCATATTCTCTTTTCGAGAAACTTCTAATAGGATGCACAAATAAGATATGTTAGGAAACAATTCTCAGGAAACATCACAACGTTAAGAACACTCAATGAAATATCAGCTATTATGTCTTCGGTTTAAGTGAGACGGAAAGGAATGAACCAACTGTAACGCCTTTCCTATGATTATTCAGATCTGACATTATGAAACAGTATAACTCGCTAGTGGATACAACGCAAAAGGTGGACATCAGAGATAACAGAGGCAACTAATACTGTATTACCCAGTGTAATGCCTTTGCGTCATCATAAAATATACCGCAAGCCAGTATTTCGGTTCAGAAGGGCGAATGGGTTAACTTGGTCTACTCTATGATGATGTGAGGGTGAGGGGTTAACTTACTCTACTCTATGATGATCTGAGGGTGCATGGTTAACTTGGTCTACTCTATGATGATCTGAGGGTGAGGGGTTAACCTGGTCTACTCTATGATGATCTGAGAGTGAGGGGTTAACCTGGTCTACCCTATGATGATCTGAGGGTGAGGGGTTAACTTGGTCTACTCTATGATGATCTGAAGGTGAGGGGTTAACCTGGTCTACCCTATGATGATCTGAGGGTGAAGGGTTAACTTGGTCTACTCTATGATGATCTGAGGGTGAGGGGTTAACCTGGTCTACTCTATGATGATCTGAGGGTGAGGGTAACCTGGTCTACCCTATGATGATCTGAGGGTGAAGGGTTAACTTGGTCTACTCTATGATGATCTGAGGGTGAGGGTTAACCGGTCTACCTATGATGATCTGAGGGTGAGGGTAACCTGGTCTACCCTATGATGATCTGAGGGTGCATGGTTAACTTGGTCTACCCTATGATGATCTGAGGGTGAGGGGTTAACCTAGTCTACCCTATGATGATCTGAGAGTGAAGAGGTTAACCTGGTCTACCCTATGATGATCTGAGGGTGAGGGGTTAACCTGGTCTACCCTATGATGATCTGGTATTGAACACTTTTAGATTATCTTTCCATTCGTAATTTTTTACAACTCTAGACGCACTTATATTGTAATGTAGACTGTATTAGAAACTCTAGACGCACTTATATTGCCGGGATCTCGAGAGAGACACACTTATATTGTAATGTAGACTGTATTAGAAACTCTAGACGCACTTATATTGTAATGTAGACTGTATTAGAAACTCTAGACACTTATATTGCCGGAATCTCGAGAGAGACACACTTATATTGTAATGTAGACTGTATTAGAAACTCTAGACACACTTATATTGTAATTTAGACTTTATTAGAAACTCTAGACGCACTTATATTGTCGGGATCATGAGAGAGACACACTTATATTGTAATGTAGACTGTATTAGAAACTCTAGACACACTTATATTGTAATGTAGACTGTATTAGAAACTCTAGACGCACTTATTGCGGATCTCGAGAGAGACACACTTATATTGTAATGTAGACTGTATTAGAAACTCTAGACCACTTATATTGAATTAGACTGTATTGAAACTCTAGAGCACTTATATTGCCGGGATCTCGAGAGAGACACACTTATATTGTAATGTAGACTGTATTAGAAACTCTAGACTCACTTATATTGTCGGGATCGCGAGAGAGACACACTTATATTGTAATGTAGACTGTATTAGAAACTCTAGACACACTTATATTGTAATGTAGACTGTATTAGAAACTCTAGACACTTATATGCCGGATCGAGAGAGACACACTTATATTGTAATGTAGACTGTATTAGAATCTCTAGACTCACTTATATTGTAATGTAGACTGTATTAACCAGTACACTAGCTTTGTGCCATCTAAACAAAATACACAGTATATCGGCTTTGAAAAGCGAGGTGGTTAACTATCAGAATGTGTTATTAAATTCGTAGATCAAGTGATTGTTTAGCAAGTAAAATAATTCTTCACAGTTGGAATTCGATTTGATTAATCTTGACAGTCGCTGCATGGACATAAATAATTCATGTCAATGTTAACATTTTTACTAATTTTCGTCACCTAGAAACGGACAACCGAGACCATACTGGTGCTACTAAGTTTGTGCTCTGTCGATAAGATATTTCTAACAGAAAGGTCAGACCAAAGAAAGGTATTTACTAAAGTGTAGTGATATTGGTAGAGTTAATCAATCAATTAATCAATCGATCAATAAATCTGCGGACAATTTCTAAATATATGTGATGTCATAGACTACTATTTCTGAACTACGAAACCGCACTTAAAGTCATAAAACAGATAGTGCGACTTAAACCCAGCAGGGGGGCTGATAAGACAGAATTCTTCATATCTTCCTATATAGTGTACATTTGACTCTGTGTATGATCTCAGTTGTTTAACACAAGTGTGTAGTACTAGTGTTATTGGTATGTGCGTGCGTTTGTGTGTGTTTGTATCTGTATTCGTATCTGTGTACATGTTTTGTTTGATAAGAATATGAACACAGTTATCTAGATACTTTAAAAAAAATGTTATTGACTGTAAAAATGTAGCATGTAATGTCAAACTATATGAAAGGACGAGGTGCTGAAGTTTGTTAATGAATGTTTATCATTATCAAATAGCTTCTCCTGAGCAGAACTTTACCACTCCAACAGTCCTTTGGAATTCTCTCTCCCATAGACCAGATATACCACCTCTCCAGCCGTCATTTTCAAACCATCAGTTACATCTTGAATCCATTTGCTCCGTGGTCTTCCTTTTCTTTTCTTTGCCGGTATGCCTCCTTCCATGATGGTCTTCGCCGGCCCTTCTTTTCTCTTTATATGTCCAAAATACCTCAATTTTCTCTTTCTTATTTGTAGCATCAGCCAGTATTCTTTGATTTTGAATTCTTTCTGGATAGATCTATTTGTTCTCTTCTCTGTCCATGATATACGAAGGACTCTTCTGTAACACTTATATTCAAAAGCACATTTATGTTTTCCACTGCCTTATTTAATGAATGTTATTTTATATAAATATATATATTGTATTTGAGTAAACATGTCATTTAGAGAGTAATTAGCATGAAGAATATGTGTGTGGTATAACGTAAGTAAGGAAACACAAGATAAACCTCTGTGAAGATATAGATGGTAATTGTAGACATACGTATTTCATCCAACAAAGGATATAAATAGTGAAGAAATGAGAATGAGAAACAATGAAGATATGTATAGTTTATAAAATAATCAATATTAATTACAACAATCTTGAAAGTTCATAGAATTGAATGGTTAGGGCATACTGAAAGAAGGGCAGAGAACAAAGAGACTAATATTGAATATTTTGTTTTTAATAAAGAGGAAGATACCAAGAGGCAGACTAAGAAAACGATGAAGGGATAACATTGAAATAGACCTAAAAATACTCGAAGTCAACAATTGGGGAAAGGCTACGAACAGAGATGAATGGAGGCAGCAATGAACATCAAATGCTCGGAAAGATAAACAGAAAAATGACACAAGAATTTAAGAAGATAACAAACCTTTTGAAATAAATGCAACATATACATTCTTAGATCACCTTAGACAAAGAAGAGGAGAAATATTTAGATTCTACAAGACCTAAGAATTGAGAGATATTTGCTCATGAACACTATCATGTATCAGTAACTTAAACTGTTTTATGTCACATTAAATGTCACAGTGGTTTAGAGATAGCAGTGATGAAAGTCATTGTTTCCGGGTAGGGAGGTGGGAGGCAGGTGATGATGAAGACGATAGCGGCAATATGACATTAAAGAAACATTGAGTCCGCCTGCCCTGCGTGTTCGTAGCGCGTTGCATGACGGGTGAGAAGCTCCCGGTGGGTGCGGTTCAATTCCGCGGGCTGGCAGAAAAGCCACATGTTCTCCAGATTGACGGTGTTCGTGGCACCGAACCGAAGGGTTACGATGTCCATAGCACCGAGCCGAAGAGCTGAAAGCTCAAGTGCTTCTGGATAGAAAAAAGAAACATTGAATATGGCGATGAAGGAGGCGGGGTAAATTGGTTATATATTGTCTTATAGGCGGACTGTGATGAGATCGACATTTTGCATATGACAGGTAACATCAAACAAACAGACATTTCGAAGTCGTATGTTGTTATATACAAAAAAATAATATTTTGATCTTTCATTAATTGTTAGTGTTATAATCATGAATCATTAGTTTGATAAATATATGTCATCATCATCGTGTAGTTTGTCCTATTGTAACTTCTCAATGCCCGTATTAACAATATGTTACGTTCTCAATGTCGTCACCATCGATGGTAATTTCGGGTTCACATTTGACATTGTCACTCGATTTAAATATTCTAGCTTTTAAACATATACATGTTTATATATGTTTACAAAGTATGTTCTTTGAAGAACATCGTTCTTACTATTGCTTGTCTGGAAGACTATAGAATTCTAGCCAGTTCCTTCAACTCCTCCATTTCCAGGTTCAACGTATCCTAAGCGGTTTGTTTGCCACCTTAATCTTGCATATCCCCAACTTCATCTGCAGGAACTAAGCTCTCCACCAAACCTTTCTTATACGTCAATGTGATATTTAATGGGATCCAAATTCTTTAATTTCCAGACCTTTTAACTGTTTATTAATTAATGTTTCTCGGTGTTTTGATTTTGTAGAACGTCTATATTTCCCCACTTTTTCTCAAAAACATACAGATACATTTTTGGTAGATCTTTTCTACGCACGTTAGCGCGTGCGCACACACACACACGCACACACAGCATAGACAATCTGACATGGGCGTCCACATGATTTCTCCGGGATGGATGGGGAGGGGGGACAAAATTAATTTAAAAAAATTGGAGTTGGCAGCTTACTAATGTAAAATCGAGAAGATCATTTGATCAAAAAGTAATTTTCCAGAGGCTATTGGAGTGGCTGCTCGTATGGACTTCCATATATGATGGTAAGTTGTATAGTCATGTATGTTTGTGTGTAGATAACAGTGTGCGTGTTAGTACGTGTGTATGTGTGTGTACACACACTTGTAAATCATTAGTTATCAAATAACCAGGAAGTATCTGTCATCGACACACACACACACACACATACCCACCATAGTATAGTGATAACATTATCATAATGAGATATAAATGATTAGCCAATGAAATCGATGTGATAAAATTGTCCAACATGTCAGATGCAGTAAACGCCATGCGTAATGTGTTGGTAAAGGGTGGACTTTACGCCACAAGTCTACAAATAGTCTGTCGTCTGCGACTCAGTCATTCTAATCCGTTACTACTGAACATGCTGACGGCTGCTTCTAAAAACTACCTTACTGTACCACGTGATTGCAGACGAGAGTTTACCTGACATTCAACATTCGTTGTGACATAGTTTAGTTATTTCATACCTGACGCAGTTCTTGGTTGATATTTGAGAACTGTATTATACACACTTGAGTTCTGTTCTTACACTTTCCATATCACTGGAAGAATGTGTGAATATTTTACGTCGAGTTAGGATATCTCAAGACTAAAAGTCTGTAGTTTTACAACGCATTGTGATGACATTATGAACGTTCTAATACTGTGTAGTATTTAGGTCTTACTGCAACTAGATATACTTACAATGGCATCGACAAATGAGAAGTAAGTATACAATAATAAACAATATTTGCCTGTTGGGATTGTTTTATTCTGTGCGTACACTCAAGAAAATATGTTTTATTAACTGAAATAATGAAATGATACAAAGATTATTTTATGTTGTTTTATGAAAATCTAAATTTCTTATATATGACATTTGTTGTAACTGAAAAAATAACTGTCATCACAGAGCTTTGTTTCAAATTTTTAGAGTACAGTGAGTGATTAAATAGGGTAGATGAATTAGGAAGACGTTTGTCCGAAGCTGCGTTTGCAGGTCATCTGTTTTATTTTATCCTCAACAGAAAAAAAATGAACTTACAAATCATATTTTATTATAAATCCATGCTGTAAGCTTGTCTTCTCTACTGACTAGTTAATTTATATCTGTTTTCCAAATACTTTAAAATAGCTCATATTATTATATTCCTCATGTACCGTTATACTGTAGATAGAGTAGGTAAGCAATTTATCAATGCCGCTCTATCCTGTGCAACTTGTTCAATCTCTTCTATGGAATTAAGTCCGATATTTATTGTCTCAGTCAAGTTTATTTTCAGTTCAATTATGGCGTCATTTCTTTGTTGAACAGCTTGATTCCCCCATAATGCTTGCTTTGTGATTCTTTGATTATTTTTTAAAAGAGAATGCCCAACATATCTCCATGTTCTCTTTCTTATAACAGTTACTACTACAGACTGATCAGACATTTCTCTGATTTCATCACTTCTCCCGAATTCTTGCCATTTTATGTTCATTATTTTTCATAGATATAGATTTTCAAATACATTCAAATTACTATCTGCAACTCAAGTCATTCCTCAACTCTTGTTGCAAATAATGTTTGTGGATCAATATAGGATTGATACAACATTGGAATTGAAGATTTGTTTTTAGCTGTTTTTTAAATAGCTCAAACGCAACGATAAAAGCGGCTTACTGTGTTTCATAGTTAATAGAACGTTTGTAATCCTTGTTAACTTCATAAAAAAAAACAGAAACGTGTATTGCAAAGCGGTTTGTATAAGCGACATAAAGTCATGTTTCGAATGGATGAATATAAGCAGTCAAGCTAACCCTAGTTTGGTTTGAAATAACATTTCAGTGTGTCTAAGTTATGTTTTAGTTGACAAACATGATTCGTACATCATCTCATGTACATATGTCTGCTGGCCTTGTCGCTTCTTAGTAACTTATGAAAGAGTCTAATCTCAACAATAAATATTATTAAAAAACTAGTACAGTAACAGTAGAAGAACAATTAGATATTATTAAGAAAAATGTCAATCCTATAGTTCAGCGCTGTCCATGGCTATGTCCACATAGGTATATCGAAGAGGAATGCCATACCACTTTACACGAGTCAATAGACGAAGATTAGTTAATATTGATTCACTACTTTAAATATGTTGTTTATGTTTAATGACATTCTGAAATTCAAAAGTTAGTCCTGCTAAATTGTATACAAATTGGGACACACACAAACAGAAGATTTAACGTAACATTAAAATATGTCACCCAAATTTGATATTACAATTTATATTAACATTACATGCTAGAAAAATAATCAAAATTATAGTTCTAAAACTAACATTAAAAGTTAATATGGAAGTTAATTTTAACATTTGACGTTATGAATTTGCGTAGAAAAAAATGGAAACTCCACAGTATACAGTCTTCTACAGCAGAACATCAGGGAAAAAAGGTGAGAAGAAGACCACTTTTTCAGATGGTTAGATTGCATAGCAGAATCCTGTCAAAGAGCAAAATTAACAATCACCCAAGCCACTAGAACAGCGCAGGACAAAAAGAGAAAACCACGACAACGAGTAACAACTAACAACCAGGTAGCAAGCAGTGTGATGACAAAAGAAGAAAGAAATTGAACGATAACGAGTAACAACTAACAACCAGGTAACAGTGTGATGACAAAAGAAGAAAGAAATTGAACGATAACGAGTAACAACTAACAACCAGGTAACAGTGTGATGACAAAAGAAGAAAGAAATTGAACGATAACGAGTAACAACTAACAACCAGGTAACAGTGTGATGACAAAAGAAGAAAGAAATTGAACAATAACGAGTAACAACTAACAACCCGGTAACAGTGTGACGACAAAAGAAGAAAGAAATTGAACGATAACGAGTAACAACTAACAACCCGGTAACAGTGTGACGACAAAAGAAGAAAGAAATTGAACGATAACGAGTAATCATACAGTTACTACAAGAAATCCATTATCTTCATACAACGAGACTTGATCTGAATTGAAGTTGACAGACTGCGTATTGCTTCATACAACGAGACGTGATCTGAATCGAAGTTGACAGACTGCGTATTGCTTCATACAACGAGACTTCATCTGAATTGAAGTTGACAGACTGCGTATTGCTTCATACAACGAGACTTCATCTGAATTGAAGTTGACAGACTGCGTATTGCTTCATACAACGAGACTTGATCTGAATTGAAGTTGACAGACTGCGTATTGCTTGATACAACGAGACTTCATCTGAATTGAAGTTGACAGACTGCGTATTGCTTCATACAACGAGACTTGATCTGAATTGAAGTTGACAGACTGCGTATTGCTTCATACAACGAGACGTGATCTGAATCGAAGTTGACAGACTGCGTATTGCTTCATACAACGAGACTTCATCTGAATTGAAGTTGACAGACTGCGTATTGCTTCATACAACGAGACTTCATCTGAATTGAAGTTGACAGACTGCGTATTGCTTCATACAACGAGACTTGATCTGAATTGAAGTTGACAGACTGCGTATTGCTTGATACAACGAGACTTCATCTGAATTGAAGTTGACAGACTGCGTATTGCTTCATACAACGAGACTTGATCTGAATTGAAGTTGACAGACTGCGTATTGCTTCATAAATACCAACATTTATGTATTGGATAGTGCATATCTTTTATAAGCATGACACTGTTATTTTATAAAATGTGTTTTTGGGTCAAGTAGTACCTGTTATATACCTCTGAGGAAGATATACAAATCGACATAAACAAGTAGCCTATATCCTGTGATATGGTTCATTTTACCATCAACACCAGGTAAACTGAGGTCACGTTTAAGCGTGTCACTAAAGAGTAGTACCCGGACCTAATCATAATTATAAAAAATAAATAAAACCATCATCTCCTGCTAACAGACCACTTTGCTTATCTTGGCAGCGTCCTATTCAGAGCGATCAACATTGACTCTGAGATCAACAATAGAATATCCAAATACAATATTGCATCCGGAAGGCTGAATCTTACTGTATAGAAACAGAAAGCCATAAACGTTGTCACCAACTTGGTGACCAAGTTATACGTTTTTCGGCATTGCTCACCACCCTGATGTAAGCAAGTGAGACACGAAGAGCGTACTGCAGACGCCATAAAATGAAACCATTTCCCCAAAAAGTTGCCTCCGTAGATTGTTCAGAATAAAATAGATGGATCAAATTGTATTTACAAATATCATAATGAGAGTCAAGATTCTAGGTATCCACACGCTGTTGCAGAGTGCTCAGCCTGTCAAGCTGTGCGGATGCCCGCTAATTGCATCCAAAACAGCTGATATATGCAGATCTAAATGGTTGCAAGCAATCGTTGGGTGGTCAGATAAACCGTTTCAAAGGAAGTCTCAAAATGTTTCTAAAATGTTCGCTGTAGACACCGCGTACTGAAAATCCTTCGTAGAAGACTGTCAAACGTGTAGTTGCAACTTCAGAAGAGAAACCAGCATAACAGTCTATCGTCCTATTGCTGAGACATTTTTAAAACGACCCCCTCCCCGTCTCTCCTGAAATGACAGATTTTTCAACATTCACAATTCTAGTTTGATCATGCATGCTCCACCTAAGTAGCCCTCTGTACTTCAGGATTTCACTCTACTCTAGAGTCATGCCCACGCTCGACACATACGTCGGCAATAATTGTAAAACAAACTGGATGCACATATAATAAATTCAACTGTGACAACAGTCTGAGAAATAGAAAGCAAAATACATCCAACATGAACAGCTTAGTCTGTACATCATCATCATCATCTAGCATCTTGTCCTATTAAATTAGGAGACTCACCCACAACATTGGTTACCGTTTTTTAAATGCACATAATAAACAATAACATACATATTATCACGTAATGTTGAAACATGTTGCTAACGATACTGCTCTTGATAAACACTAACAGACATAGTTTCACGTAATGTTGACACATGTTGCTAACGATACTGCTCTTGATAAACACTAACAGACATAGTTTCACGTAATGTTGACACATATTGCTAACGATACTGCTCTTGATAAACACTAACAGACATAGTTTCACGTAATGTTTGCACATGTTGCTAACGATACTGCTCTTGATAAGAAACAAAGTTTAGTTTATGTCTTGTTATAATTTATTTAAAAAATAATACATTCCTATGAAAAACAATCAAAATAACCCCACCATCCCAACCCTTTGCAACGCAGAGAGGATGTCACTAACATAAGAAGTGCAAATTATGACAAAACAGCATACGATGTACATATCACCCATAATTATAGCACGAACCACCCAAAAATGTCTAACACAATTGGTTTTGTAGATTGGCCCTTGCAATATGACCCTTCCAAATATAACAAAATAATTGTACTTTGAACAGCAATATCTCTGTTTATTTACCGTTTAGAAAAAGTGTAGGTTCACACTATAATTATGGATGATATGTTCATCATATGCCTGCTTTGGTATTCTTTGCACTTCTTATAGTAGTAAAATCTCCTCCCTGACGCAGAGGTTTTTTTTTTTTTTGGTTCATGGTCATTTATTTTTATTTTTCAATTCATTAACTAAACTTTGTTTACCATCAACAGCAGTATCTTTAGCAATATGTGGCCAAATTATGCCATCAACAGCAGTATCTTTAGCAATATGTGGCCAAATTATGCCATCAACAGCAGTATCTTTAGCAATATGTGGCCAAATTATATGACAATATGTTTGTTATTTGTTTTTCTGTGAATTAAAAAAAAAAGATAACCATTGTTCTGGTCGAGTGGACATAGAGAAGATGGAGATATGTTGAACATATACTGAGAACAAGTGATCAAAGAATCATAAAGTCGGCATTGAAGTGGGAAGCAAGTAGTTGAGAAAAGAAATTACGCCTTAATGAAAACCTGAAACGAACTTTGATGAGAAAGGCTAAAATTATTGGTCTCAATTCCATATAAGAGATTGAACGAATTGCTCAGGATAGAGCGAAATAAAACAAATTGCTTGCAGGCCAGATGTAGCGAATAACGTAACGACATGAATACAAGACACAACACATTTGAATGTTATTATGTTAGATCTTGTTGTTCTGCTGTATTTTAAAATACATAAATGACACTGTCATACTTTGCGAGTAGATGCATCAAATACATAAATGACACTTTCAACAGTCATACTTTGCTAGTAGATGCATCATGTATTTGAAAGATACGTTCTTTTATTACTCGAATGTTCGCTCGGCTTTTGCTAGTGAAAATAAATAAGTTAACACAGTTGTGAGATTAGAACAAAGACAGGTAGGTAATAGTATTACATTAGTAAGAGGGGAACAACCATCTAATATGAATAACAACAATCAAAGTTCTTTTAAAACACATAACAATGAAATACTAAGGTAATACCAAAGCATGAATAAAAAAAACAGAAAATAAAACAATTTATACAACTCTCTCTCTTTCTTTCTCTCTCTCTCTCTGTCTCTCTCCCCTTCCTCTTGTGTGTCTTGTTAACCGCGGCTAGTGCAACGTCCCCCAACTAACCTATATCAATTCGTTAGCTTTCTCTTGCAGCTCCTTCCAGATTTTCCGCAACTCGTTAGTCTTTGCCAGAGTGATTGCCACATTTATTTTTTCTTTGTATTTCAATTGTTCGAAATTATGAACAATTCAAATACACAACATAGTAGTGCCGTATTGAGACTGCAGCAGTTTGTAGTGAATATTTTTTTCCAGTTGCAGTTTGTAGTGAATATTTTCTCCAGTTGCAGTTAGTAGAACGGACGGATAGACAATGTGTGTGACAAGTAATTCATATAAAATATTAACATTGATAACCTACGTAGTATTCTAAAAGATACTGAACACCTATGGGCCATCACAGTGTTGTCAAGTCGATTCTGCTAGTCAATAACATAGATTGGTATCTTATTTAGATATAATGACATTCATATGTTTACTTTGGGTTTGTTAACTTAATTGATGATATCTACTTCTGTTTTGACAGTTTGTTACGATATGTTTACTTTGGGTTTGTTAACTTAATTGATGATATCTACTTCTGTTTTGACAGTTTATTACGATAAAAAACACACACACACAAAATGTCGTTACTGTCTGTAGTACCGCTTTTAGGGCCGTGAGGACAGGTGGGACGTGAGCTGAGGAATTTAATGGCTAGCGCAGTCGCCGCAAAACTGTTCAGGTTAAGATTTTCATTTATGCCCCCAACAGAAAAAAATCATTGGCCTTACCGTGAATTGAAGACGGGTCTCTCGCATGGGAGCTTCGATCTAATCCATTCAACCAGACGCTCCTCCTGCATGAGAGCTTCGATCTAATCCATTCAGCCAGACGTTCCTCCTGCATGGGAGCTTCGATCTAATCCATTCAGCCAGACGCTCCTCGTAGAGATATATTGTTCAGATACTTTGAGACATTTTGTTGAACGCAGTTAGTTACTGTGTCATGTATATAAAATATGAATATTAGCTATTAGTAGCGTCCCTGTAGTTTGGAGAAAACCATAACACTAACTTCCTACCTTGTGGTTAGTTTTATATGTAATTCAAGTTTTGCTTACTTATGTGATACTATACATACGTGTCTTTGTCCTTAAACACCAATTTACTTAGTATCAGCGCAGCCTACCCACGGATGTCTCCAGATCTGGTCTGACCAACTCAGATCTCTAGATTTCCGTACAGCGCTTTCCTACCAGAAGAAATGTCACAAGTTACCGATATAACTTCAGCTTCAAGAAATAGTCTTTGCATGCTTGAGAGTTATTCTTATTCTTTTGTGATCGGTTTCATAAGGTCAGTCTAAACCTTGAGATGGGCTGCCTGTATGAAGCTGCGGGAAGTCTTGTGGTTTCCACATAGCTTGTTCCGAAACACAGTTTCTCTATTTCTCGTCAAGTCTAACATTTATGAAGTCGTAAAGTAGGTGTGACACTACTCTATTTTCTAGAATAGATAGTCAATAAACAAAGGTTAGAACACACCCACTGTTAGATTCGAATGGCGGCAGTGATGTGCTATAAATGATACAGAGAGGCGATCGCATCGGGCGGCACCGTAAGCTGGTGATATAAGCAGCGAAATCAAAATACAATTTGAACCATTTAATAATTAAAAATCTTTACGCAACGCTTTTCTATATTGGTCTATGTTATTCCGATATTGATGTATGCGATTGATGATTTATCACACACCTCTGCATAAGCCCTTTAGGTGCGCTTTGATTTCGGTTTCCAGTTTAAGTTGGCGAGCGCTCGCCGAAAACTTTTGATCTGACGGCGCGAAGCGATTATTTTGGTTTGTAATATATCGCGCGGCCGCTCCTAAAAGATAAGGCGGCAATTGTAGCAAAAGACAAATGCACGTGTTACGTGTTGATAGTTCTACTTTGAGCTTACAATTATTGACTATTTAATTTTAATGTTAGTTGGTCTCGAGAAGTGGCAAGTGGCTGTGCTGTGTCTAAATCAGTAAATCCGATATATAATATATCTTTATCAGTCAAATATTTTTAAAGGGGCGATTTTTAAGAAAAATCATTTAATGTGCGGCATTTCGAATACTTGCATCATACTGAGAAAATCTACCACACGGCGAATCGCCCAATGAAGTTCGCTTTTCACGTACACAATTTTAATTTGTCAAACACTAATTCACATGATTATTAAAAACAAGAAATCTTTAACTCTTTCCATACCAGTAACCACGACAGCAGCTTTCAAATGTGCGTTCATCTTTCCAATTTCCGTTATAGTGTATTTTCCCATAGAGAACTTTCTTTTACCCTGCACAGAGCCTTTCAAGTTTTAACTCTAGCAATAAATAGTACAATAACGATTTTTAAACAGCATATTTGGTTATATATATAATATGAATGTAGGCCTACTGCAAACAACAGCAACACATAGTGTATGTTTGATTAAGGTTCTAGTGTTCCAAAACAATTGTGGTCAGTAACATCAATGGTACGAGTTGACTGTTGACAAAAAAATATGATTGAAAAATACGATTTCAAAAGCAAAGATTAATCAGATCATAGATTTAGCATGTATTTGATGAATTTCGAGTTATTGTGAGATATGTCCACTCTTACTTATATTATGTTGATTGCGCAAGTTGGGAGCAGCGTCTGTCCGAATGGATTAGAGCACATCCCCCATGTGGGAGACCTGTGTTTAATCCACTGTAAGGTCAATAATGTTTTTCTGTTGTGGACATAAACGAAACATCCTAACCTGAACAGCTTCGCGGCGACTGCACTAGCCATTCGGCCATTACATTCCTCAGTCTCTTGTCCCGCCTGTCCTGCACCGCCCTAAATAATGGTACTACAGTCAGTAACGCATGTTTCTTTATTTAATTGCGCGAACTTGGTATATTTCCCGCGTGCAGTAATCGTCATAATTTTCTAGATTTTCCTAATATAATTGTATGTGAGATTGAGTTCCTAGTCCTATCGCAGACGGACTATAAAACGTAGATCACGTGTTCAAGTTGAGTACTGAAATCAAATCCCTAGGTAGTACATAATCGATAAGAGTAGTTTGCATATTCCCGTCACCATCACAATCAAAAATATGAAAATACAAATTCCTACAAAAACGTTCATCATTATCATCATCATCATCATCAGGTGCCGTCTCTACATCGAAGGTTGGCTGCAATGAATCTCCAGCATCCTCTGTCTTTCGCCTTGGTGTTGCACTCTGCCAGACTGTAATCTGTCCATTTCTTAAAGTTTCCCTCCCACTTATCTCTCGGTCTATCTCTTGCTCTTCCCCCTCAACTTTCCCCTCTAGTAAATGTTTTATCATGGTGTCATGTCTTTTATGTGCCCAAAATACTTTACTTGTCTGAATTTTATTTCTATTAATAATTGTTTCTTCATGACTAGTTTTCCTAAAACTTGTTTATTTGTCTGTTTTTCTGTCCATGAAACTCTGCCTATTCTTCTATATATCCACATCTCAAATGCATCAATTCTGTTTTCTGACTGTTTGTTCATAAAAACGTTCACTAATTACATCGGAACCTCACCGATGCTACGGAGTACCGGTACTTTGCAGCTGAGATCCCACAAATAAGAAATAAATTGGAGCATACTTTGATGTTCATTGAAATGCAGTGATTCAGCTCTATTAATCAATCAATCAATCAATCATTCACGTTGTGCAGACAAAATACTAACAATGCTGTATTTACTTATTGAAACCTAAGTCATCTCGTATTTCATGTCTCATATTTTGTTCATATTCTCAGTTTTCTCATTGTACCAAGCAGTTTCATTATCCTTATCTAACTGTGGCAAGCACTTAAATTCTATTTTCTGATTATACCAACCACTTTTGTCTCTTTTTTTCTTATCCTTTTCATTTTCACAATTTTGTGATCATTTTCTCTAATCTTTCCACATCTATCCAACATTGTGTCCCTTTAGCATCAAAGAATATCATTGTTATCTCTCTTGAGAGCCCTCCCCCTCTCCCCACCCCGTCCAGTCTCGTGTGTTTATTTCAAACTCAATCAAGTCTCTCATGCACACATTTCAGAACCAAACATATTTTATGGACAAGATAGAACGCATTACACTCTGAAAGTATACATGGCTATATTTCAGTGCGTTTAGATGAAATAGATCAACTCTGAAAAGGCAGAACAATGCACGTTTATAGTTGATAATATTTATTTGTTTATGATGACTTATGTATTAAACTGTAATAAGTGGTTGCCTCTTTTTATATTTGAAATTGTTATAACAGAACTCAATCAGTCAAACAAAATATATATTTATTTGTTCATTAATCCTTGACAGCTCGATGGCGCCAGTGGAGCAAAGAGGGATGAAGCTGACAGAAGTCACGTTTCAGCGTATTATGGAGGCTGGTATAAATGAATTATACATGCTCTCAGTGAATGCTGGCATCGATGATGATGAGAACTTGGTCACCTCTGAAGATCTAAGGGAGAGACTCATTCTCATGAAGAGAAAAATGGAGGGCAGTAGTAACACATGGAAGGTGATCTATTTGGTAGTTTACAAAGCTAACAATGATGTCCATGGTGATGGTTTTCATGTTGAATATAATGATGATGGTAATAAGCATGATTCTTTTTATGGCAGTGAAGATGATGATGTTTATGGTTATTACTATAGTGACAGGAATGATGATGATGGTACAGTTGATGATTGTGTCAGTGGTGATGGTATGACAATGTGTTGTTGATGGTGATGCTGGTAATTATAATAGTGATGATGTCAGTGGGGATGTTGATCACAGTAATAATGATGTTGCTATTATTGTAGTGATACTCATAACTATGATGTTATCAAAGTGATTTAATTAAAAATGTGACTGGACACCAATTGTTTTTCTGGAAGCATATCATTGAATGTTTGTTGTTTGTTTGCGTTCGCTCTTATCAACCAAGTTAATCACCCGTTGGGATCTGTGTGGCTTGCACAGAGAACGTGAGTACATTTCACCACCGTTAGAACTTTATATGACATACATTTGACAAACACATCCAAATTTCAGCCAAAGTGTATAGATATTATCTAAGAGGACATAAATTTGTACAGATGGGCTATTGTACCAATTTTACAAACAGAAAACCTACACGATAAAGTACCACATCCGGTGTTATACTATAGCTCATTCAGACAAGATTTGTGAAGATCCTGTTTCAAAACCAGTAATTGTTGAATGTGTTTAGAGTTCTCATCAAATCATCTCACCAAGTCACCTCATCAATCAATCCTTGCCGGAGCACAATCATCTGTCCTGAGAACTGATTCAGCAGAACCACTCAAGCTTGCAAACAATGCCCCAACTCAATTGGGCAGAAGTATGGTCAGAGCCGATGTCATCAATGCAGTATGCTATCATGCAAGTGACATGGGCGAGTCTCAGACAATGGAATGAGTGCAAGAATTAGGAGTTAATGTTGGACATGCCAGAGAGTGTCGCCTTTGTGGTAGAGAGAAAAGATATACTAATCAACTTCTCATTGGTACGGTGAGCAAGTGAACTTTGGAATGGCTGCTGCAGTGGAGGACAGAGCATGCATAGGAAATCCCAGTGTGCCATGACATTGACTGCATAACATAAACATTTCTTTGTAGCGGGACTTGTATCATCTCTGTAGTATTGTTATATATCTGCTTTCTTAGTGTTGTCTAATCTGTTATCACAATTTGTCCATCTAACAAGATATATTTTATACCGTCTTTTATGGCATTATCAAAGGATTGCTTGAATTTGATGTTCTTTGGTCTGATGATATCAAACTGTTTGGCACGCTTGACTAGTTAGATGCGAATATTAAATGTAGATGTAATGAGGCGAAGGTAGGCCCAACATTCAGCGCAGTGCATGGACTTGGTTGCCTGTGTGTTATGCCTGTCTCTCTCCATAACAATTGTATAGCCAATTAGGTGTCATCACTTTGAGAAAGAGTGCACCAAGGAGGTTGTATTGTGTGTAGAGAGTTTGAATAAAATGTTGGCAGCAAGAAGCTCATGTTCTGTTCAAGTTTGGAGTTAGAGTCCAGTGTTGAAGCATTGACACACACCATATTTCCAACAATACTATTCCAATAGATGTTGTCTGAACATAGAAGTCATCAATAATCATACACTGATCTGTTTTAGGAAGTTATGCAGTGACTACAAGCAATTCTTTTTTGTAACTTGTTTTTGAAGTCGCACTGGTCTGTCATATTTAGCCCATATGCACAATGATGGGGAGATCAATTGAGTGGGGGTGGTTTGTTATTTATATCTTTAGTTTTCATCTTTGCCTGTTAGTGTAAAGGAATGAATTCATAATTTTATTAAAATGAATAATACTACCAAAAAAATGAGAAAATTGTGGTATTTTGGACATATAGGAAGACAAAAAGGGTTGGTGAAGCCTGTTATGGAAGGAGGCATACCAACACGGAGGAGAAAAAGAAGACCAAAAGATAATAGATTCAGGGTGTAACTGATGATTTGAACATGATGGTTGCAGAGGTATAGGACATCTGGAATATGAGGGGAGAGAAATTCTGATGGACTGTTAGTGTGACACAGTTCTGCTCAAGACAAACTATTAAATGGCTAATATAGAGAAGCTTAAAATTATAGATAAGCACAATACTCAAATAAAGGGATCCCTTAAGCCCTCGGCTCTTGACCAAAGTATTAAATGGCTAATATAGAGAAGCTTAAAATTATAGATAAGCACACTACTCAGATAAAGGGATCCCTTAAGCCCTCAACTCTCAGCTAACCTCTTCTTTGAAAAACTTTGTCTCTGAATTTAAAAACATTGTAGATTGTACTTTGCTTTGGAACATTGATGATAAAGTTATCTACAAATTTTCAATAGAGGAGAGGTTTATCAAAGCTGCTGAGTTGTCAGTCTGTTCCATAAAATAATTTTAACACTATCCTTACTACTTTTGAAATCTGATTTGGTTAGTTTCATGGGAGTAGGATTTTAAGTCTCTCCTCCATCTTTCTACTTCTCCCCAGCAGTGGCTAATTCATATTTAGTGTGCAACATTGCATGCCATTATCATTTAATTTGTAACATGAACTGAATTACATTAATATTTTAAAAATTTAGTTTAACTTTTCATTATTATAGTATTTATTATGAATACATCTTCATTTACAGCCTCTGTTTCAATCAGTGAAAGAAGAGACAAAACTAAAAAGTGAATCCCTTATTGAGTTAATGAAAACGGTAGATAATACCTTCCAGATGTGTCCTGTAGATTCACTGTCTGAAATTCTCAGGAAGGAAGGCCATCTTAAGAGCAGAAATCTACTTCAAGAAATGTCTAAGCGAATGAAGAATCTAGCAGGACAAAAAAGTTTAGTCATTATTGCAGGTTTGTTTCTTTTTGCATATTTTACTGTTACTGTTACTTTGTGAAGAAGAGAACAAACTGCTTGTTCAGTACTTAAATTGAAACATGTCACCATGAACATTAAAAGAGCATTGTTCAGCATAATTTTTCTCCCCACATTATACTATCATTACCAAACCTTGACTCTGACATCAAACAATAGAAGAAAACTAGTTGCTACAGTGATGAAGTGTTTGCGCAGAATGCTGGGGGTAACAAGAAGAGACCGGTTGAGAAATGGACATCAGGGAAAAAGTGGGCACAACATCAGTACTTAACTTCATCAAGAAACAAAAAGTTTGATCACATAAGCAGCTTACAAACAGATAGCACACCTCAAAGAGTAATGCTACTCTGATGCAGTGGATACAAAGAAAAAGGATGCCCACCCAAATGGTAGACTGGAAGTCTCAGGTTATAAATCTCATGTTGGATTAGAATTTAATTTGACCATACAACAGTTCTTAGATTGACATAGTTCCTCAATTGGACACCAGAGAAACACTGAGAAATAAATGTCTAGTATGACACCGACCATATCATCAATAATGTGTTGTTGGACAAAGAAAATGTTGGTCTAACAGAATATTTCCAATATACATCATATAATAACTGGTTCCTTGCTTATAAAAAAAATATATATATATATAAAGCTACATATAGTTTTAATCTGAGAAACTTTATACATTTTCTTAATTTCTATTTTTTTAGGGGAAACAAATGGTGGAAAAAGCACTTTTCTAAATTTGCTGCTTGGGGTAGACATCCTTCCAACAGATGTTCTGCATTGCACTTTTACTGTTTGCAAGATTGTATACTCTGATACTTACAGGTAATTATTTGATATAATCTTAGTACACAGAAACAATCTCTAATCTCCTCAAGATTATCTTGTCCATGTTCTTCCCTTGTTCATTGAAGAGAATGTAATCTTAAGACTACTGTTTCATATGTAATCATATGTAAACCTGCATGTAATCAGTCTCCTTCAGCAGACTGGCTAGGTTACACCTTCTATCCTACACAAAATATAATCTTAACAAAAATCTTCAATAACTAAAAGTAATAATGAAAAGAACTGATATTGCAACAACTTTAAGGATACTAAAAGCATGCATAATCCCAACAAAAATCTTCAATAACTAAAAGTAATAATGAAAAGAACTGATATTGCAACAACTTTAAGGATACTAAAAGCATGCATAATCCCAACAAAAATCTTCAATAACTAAAAGTAATAATGAAAAGAACTGATATTGCAACAACTTTAAGGATACTAAAAGCATGCATAATCCCAACAAAAATCTTCAATAACTAAAAGTAATAATGAAAAGAACTGATATTGCAACAACTTTAAGGATACTAAAAGCATGCATAATCCCAACAAAAATCTTCAATAACTAAAAGTAATAATGAAAAGAACTGATATTGCAACAACTTTAAGGATACTAAAAGCATGCATAATCCCAACAAAAATCTTCAATAACTAAAAGTAATAATGAAAAGAACTGATATTGCAACAACTTTAAGGATACTAAAAGCATGCATAATCCCAACAAAAATCTTCAATAACTAAAAGTAATAATGAAAAGAACTGATATTGCAACAACTTTAAGGATACTAAAAGCATGCATAATCCCAACAAAAATCTTCAATAACTAAAAGTAATAATGAAAAGAACTGATATTGCAACAACTTCTACTACTAAAAGATATAATCTCTAACAAAAATCTTCAATAACTAAAAGTAATAATGAAAAGAACTGATATTGCAACAACTTTAAGGATACTAAAAGCACTGATGCATAACTTCCCAGTGTCAACATATGGGTGTGAATTATAGATATTTAACAAAGCAGTGAAAATGCATATAAGTTCTTTTGAATATGTTAGAGAAGAGTTCTCCATATACCCTGGGCAGAGAAGAGAAAAAATAGATATATCCAGAAGGAAATCAAAATTAAAGAAATATGGCTGATAGAATCAATTAAGAATGAGAACATTGACATATTTCAGACACAGGAAAAAGACATCAAGAGCTGGAAAAGACAGTTATGGAGACAGAAAGAGAGACATTATGGAAGTGAGGAATATCTTAATCAAAAAATGTATTCATGATGTGACTGGTGATTTAAAGAAATCAGTAATGAAGGCAAAACATCCAGCATATGAAAGCGATAACTTTTGGAAGGACATTCTGTTGTATGTCTCTCCATCTATTGTAAAGCAGATATGATTGCTATAATTTTCTGAACTCTGTGCATCTCACTTAAAAACTTTAAAATAAAAAGTTACAATTTCATAATAATTACGCATATCAACAACATGAAGACACACATCTTTTGCACTTGGTATTGCATTGTAAAACTGGTGCATGCATTTTACTTTAATGTTATATTTGTAAACATATATTGAATGTTTGTCTTTTTTTTTAATGTAAAATATATTCTATTCCAGACATTCAAATTACATTTTTTTTTCTTGCTACTTCAGTGTCAAAACTTTGAATCACAAGAAGGAAGAGGAATACTTTCCTTGCACATCAGTAGCAGATACTAAGGCCTTACTACGAACTAAAGCTGCTGAACAACATATGAATGAAAGGGCACTTGGATCTCCTTTCAAAGAAATCACACTTGGTCTGCCTGCAGACATCCTTAAAGTAAGTTTTAATACAGATGATATTTTTTGCTATTCATTATTTCATTACTTTTATCATCATTATATCAATTAATTTATTCATGAAAAAGCCTACACATTTTTCTCACTTCTGATTTCATTATTTTTGATTACATATTAACTACTGCATTTAAAACCAACTGTAGCTGAATTAAGTTTTTCCTTCACTTTTATATTTGTCTATTTGCATTGTGTGTATAAATTTTAATCTAGTTTTCGTATTTTTACATAAATTTTATGAAAGAAATGTAATTTTGAAGATAAATTATTGCACTTTATGACAAGCTAACAGAATGTGAAATAATAAATTAAGAACTGGTGGCAACCAGAGTTTGTTAAAGTAAACTACAGTTAATTTTACAATGTAACAAATCATGTTACATTTTATGACACATGACTAAATGTAACTGACAAGCTGGTACAGGCTGCAGCATTTGATAGTTAGTGTGTTAAACTGCAATAATTAAATTCAAATTGGATTGACAAGTTCTAGTGTTTAGAAATTAAATATTTCTGGGCTATTTTGTGTTTTTTGAATATTTTTATATTTCAAGAGTGTGTGGGTTTGATCTTTCAATTGTACTTTGGCTCCCTGCAGATCTCTCCTGTTGGAATATTTGAAAGGGTAGTTTGAAAAGAAGTAGTTTTTATAGCTTTTTCTAAAATTCCTGATGACTGCGTGACTCAATGTACTGGTGGACTCACAATGTCACAAGATTGGCAGTTTTCTAATCCGGTTCGAACTTTATTAGTGACTCTTCTGAAAACAATATTTTTGATTCTCTCCTTGCAGTCAGGCATAGGTCTTCAATTCTCTTCATTATGGCAGAGTTAATGATCTTGTTAGCTTGAAACATTTGTTACCAGAACACTCCATGAGATGGTGAAGTAAGGTTTAGGCCAGTCTATTTTCTGATTCTGATGTGAATTGACAACAGACCATACCATGTTGAACCAAGGTCTTGAACGGCAGTTGGTTTCCTAAACCTGAAATGACATTCTAACTACCCATGAGGTGTTGAAGCCTAAGTTTTGGATACAATTTTATCAGATCTTGAAGCAAATATCTATGTCTCCAGAATTGATAGTAAATTTAGTGTTTTATGTCTACTATTGTATATTTCTACCATAAGTTTTAAGTGTATGATTTGTGTTATGAATCTGTAAACATTGTATATTGGACTGTTTTTAAATCTAGAGTGGAGTAACTTTGGTTGACACACCAGGCATAGGAGAAGATGAAACTATGGACAATGTGACCATGAACTTTGTCAAATCAACGCATGCTTCAGCATTCATTTACATCATTAAATCAGACACTGCAGGCGGTATTCAGGAAGACAGGGTAAGTTACTACTACAGCTGTTATCTTATAGCTTCTTCACAAACCATTAGATTAAATCTACATTATCTTCCCATGCAAGTTTTTAGATTTTATCTGGCCAACACAGTTGAAAGACGGGCAAGTTGTTAAGACCTTGGAGTTTTGTTCGCCTCTGTAGAGCATTTTTCCTTATGCTTTTACTTCTAAGGCCCAGTTTTGTTGGAAGTTACTGAGTTTAATTCTTGGAGCAGCACCGTGAGCTGAGGTTTTTTATTGTAATGTTTTTTGTTTTTGTCTGCGATGGTTGTGTTGTGAACTGACATAATTGCAATGGGTCTTCTCATATTGCCACTTGTTGGCAGAAATGGTAGGTCATCTACCATGGGGCTACAGAGTGTATGCTTTGTGCAACACTCTTGGCAGATGACCTACCATTTCTGCCAAGAGTGTTGCACAAAGCATACACTCTGTAGCCCCAGCAACAATGCTAGGGATCGCATGACAAAATTGCACATATGAGCCTGTCTAAATTCGAACCAATAACCTTCAGAAAGACAGGTAAACGTCTTACCATTTCAACATAGAGACTCCCAACACTATAAGATATCATCATAAAATGCTGGTACGTTTAAGCTCCCTCTTGTAGCCATGATTTTAACATGATTTAAAACAATTGCATCAGCATTCTTATAAAAAAACTTGTACTTTTATGTACAATTAAAATATTTTATGTATTTTAACTGTTTCTAATTCAATTGTCATTATTCAGCTATTGAGTTTCCTCCGAGCCATCAAAGAACGGTATTCATCTGACACTGAAGTAGAAACATTCGATCCTCGAGCAGCCCTTTTTGTTTGTCATAGATGGGATAACATAGAAGATCTTCAGAAAGAAAAAGTGAAAATCAATGCTTTTAACAAGCTGGAATATGTCTGGCCAGGATTTGAACGTTCACAGCTCTACTTTTTTTCCTCCACAGACGCAAGGAAACATTTATCAGCTGGTAAGTAACTGTAATAAAATTAATATAGTTTTATTCTTTTCATTTGATCTTATCAAACAAATGTTTTGATATTTCTTTTCTTTTTTTAAACCAACAATGAAATTGTGAATTTGAATTTTGCATTCAATAATAAGAAAAATATATCAACATCCAAACAAAGAAATTTGAGAGTGAGAAATCTTGTTTCATACTAAGAGGTAAACTGTGGAATACATTGTTAGGCCTGTATCTTCCCTTGTCCATCGGCACACATGTGATGAGGTCAACATCATTTTGGTTGCCTTTTCTACACACCAATTTTATGGCATCTAATAAAAGCCTGAATGACCTGAGAGCCATTGTGGTTCTAAAAATGTATAATTCAACTGTGAAATCAAACCACACGCCTAAGAAGTAAGTGTACAAACCACTACGATATGGCAACTCTTATATATATAAATATATATGCAATGTAAAAAAGTAAGGAGCCCTTTTTCAGAACATGTGATATGTTGGGAAATACTCTCAGAAGTACAAGTTATTTTTTATTCGGTTTCAGTTTGGGATTTATTCATTACACTCCAGACATGCATATTTTTCATGGGGAACTACTGATCCATCCATGTAAATCACAACATCACCTTCATTGCAGTTATCATTAATGATGGCCTTGACATCTGCATCCAGGCTCTTTCTGCAACCTTTGTCAAATTTAATTATGGTCGAAAAGGTGTTCTCATATATTGAAGTCACTGGTATCCATTCTTCCCCATGGTCGATATTTGTGAGCCCTCATACCAGAAGAACAGTGTCTGCAGCACTGCCAACCAACGACTTGCTCCACTTTAACCAATTTCCAATACTGATGCTGAGCAGCTCCGGCAATGGTTTAACATTTTCTGGAACTGGTAGCAATTATTGTCTAAAGAAGATACCAGATATGATGAAATGTTTTTATTATTATCATGTTAATATTTTTGTTTTGTATTTTAGATCCAGAGTTTGTGGCAGACACTTTCATGAAATTACTAAAAGGAATGAAGCAGCTTTTTGAACGAGCTAGTCACAATGCAATAAAACACCAGTACCTGTAAGCAACATAGTGATAGTTAACATTCTTAATTTGTAATCAACCAAATATCATATACTAGTTTAAATTCTTAGTTTGTAAATTCACTCAATACACAATAATTTCAGTTTCTAAATTGTATTCAATTCACAATAGTTTATATTCTCTTCCTGCATTGTATGTTAGTTTAAGATGCTGCCCTGCATTTACTCATTACATCTCTTTTATTTCAGAATTTTATATTTGTTTTCATTTAAACATTCCATCTTTTTCATACATCATTCTCTTAACACCAGGATCATAATATACAAAACTGTAATAAAACCAAATATTCTATATTAATCTGAGATCTGGAACATAATAAAACAAGATTAAACAAAAATACAGACATATGAAAAACAGAGTCTTAATGCAAATCTTTAAGCTCCAACAAGGATGAAGATAGTAGAAAAAGGAGAATGAGAAGCAATAAAGATAACTTGCTTAAATCATCATTAATTATCACAATCATGAATGCTATAATTGATTGGACCATCATCTTTGCATTTTGGTGAGTAACCATGTGTGCTCCGATCTCTTTCTTATTATTGAAAGGAAATTATTGCTGTAATGTATTTGATAAGTGTTACTTGTTTCATCATGATAATTTCATTCCCTTAATTTCAGCTGGTTGAAATACATGCTACAGCCCGCAGCAAGACATCTGCTATCAATGATAACTCACTGTACTCAAAGCAACGATGAATTAGAGTTATATTTCAAGAATGTTGCCATTAAACAGAATAAACTCATGTCATCTGCTGCAGAAAACTCCAAAACAATACAGGTTGGTCTAGGCCTTTTATACTTCAGTATTTTGTGGGAGGGAGATATATTTATCATGTCTATATATGGGCCACAATTTGATCTCACAAGTGCAACAAATTTTGTCTCCAAACAATTTTGGCAATAACACATTTTCTATTTTAGAGAGTATAGGATAGAGTGTAGTAGATTTAAAAGGGTTTAAAAGCCGAAGGATTGTCTTCATTGCACCGGGTTTTAACCCATACGCTCGGCCCTGCCGAGAGTATTGCTCAAAGCACGAACTCCGTAGCTTCAGCAACAATCCTAGGGTCTCTGGAAAAAACTGCACTCGTGAACAGAACGGCGCGGTTCGGATTCGAACCCACGACCTTCAACTCACTAGGCAAAGGGCTTAACCACTTAGCCACAGAGACCCCCGTAGTAGATAAACAGAAGAAACATAACACTAAAAATTGCAGTTTTTCAAACGGTTCAAAAATTCAATTTATTTTACATAAGATATATTCAATAATGTTCCTTCTTTTTGTTCCAGTTGTTCTTTGACACCTTAACTCTTCTTTTCCTATCAATTTGAATAGAATTTACATGACTTTTTTAATCTTTACAGATGGTAATTTGGCAAATGTGTGATTGATGATTTATGAGTTTGCTTACACTTCTTTCTCTTGCCTTCAAGTTCATCCTTAACCCTGTCACTCCATATTTTTGACATCGCGATCGCACTTATAATGTATATGTGTACTGAATTACAAGTATACTAGCTTTGTCTCATGTTAAAAATACTGCAAGCCAGTATAATGCTCAAAAGAGTGAAAGGGTTAAGTTTCTCTTCAAGCGATTCTGCACCTTTGCATAATGTAGTTTCCCAAATAGCTCGATCATTAGCAAATTGTTTTCCATATGTTGAAACCCATAGAAAAATCCTAAATTGAGACTTTGCAGACATCCTTATATCTGAGCAGTTTTCTGCCACGAAGCCTATTCTCTTCTGAAAGTTCTGGAAGTTCCCAGAACATCACCTGTTGAGGTATGCATCTATTTTCCATTCCTCTCTCATGTCCCAGCCATCTTAGTCTTCTACTGTTGAGTATTCCCATGATGGATGGCGAGTTAGCATGTTGCAGTACTTGAATGTTAGTTATTTTGTTATACCACCTGATGCTCATAATCTTACAGAGACAGCAGAGATGATAGATGTTAAGTGTCTTCTCATGTCTGTCTTGAGTAAGTTGTCCATGTTTCTGCTAAGCCATATAGTAAAGAGTTAATTACATATACTCAATAGATGTGAGTTACTAACTCCAATGTTAATTTTGTGGTGTCTCACACTATCTTTGATAGTCTGCCAAATTTAGTGGTCGAACTACCTATTTGTGCATTGATTTCTTAGTCAAGGCTGGCAGTGACTATGGACCCAAGATAGCAAAATTAAATAGTGTATATATGGTTGTAGTGCTAAAATATTACTTTGGAGATATGTACAATTCATCTATAACTTATCATTATAATTTCCAGCTGTGTTTAAAATTGCCTTGTTATTTTCCATGTCTTAAATATTATAGATATATGTTAAAGATTGTCTATATTTGTACTGTACAAGTCTTAGTTATATGCTATGTTGACAAGCCGAATAACAAAAAGAAAGGTGTCAAATTTTGTTTTGTTGAATGCAAATCTAACTTTGTTAGTCTTTGTGCATTTTTGTGTAATTACATGTCCGTTGATTTATGTCCGGCTTGCTTACCTATGAATTTATTGTTGCTATAACAGAGTAAACTGAACATGCTGTCCATGGACTTGAAGGAAACAATAATCAAGGATCTAGACTTGGAGAACATAAGCATACGCCTTGAAATTCATGACTGTGATGAGATTATTGAGACATGCAAAAGGGGGAATTTCTTGAATGACAAGTATGTTTAAGTTTTTGCAAACTTGAAATATACGATAAAGTTAATTTCTCTCTCTCTTTTCTGTCGTTCACGCCTAACCGTGAACCAAATATTACATCAATTGAACTGTTGTTTGAAGGGACTCATTCTCTCCGTACAGGTTCTCGCGAAGCTCTGTGTTAGCGGGCCAGGTTTCGCTTCTCGGGTCTGCTAACAACTGGCAGTCTTGCAGTATGTGCTCCGCCATCATGTCTGCCTTTTCGCAGTGGCACAGGCTAGTTGTGCCAATTTTGAATTTGTTGAACATATTGGCCCGAAGCCTATTATGGCCAGTATGGAGGCGGAATATAGCAACTTGTTCATTTCAGGATAGATCATAATATCCATCCCTGCTGCTGTGTTGTGGGTGGTCTTTCAGCCATTTTTCTTTATACTGCCAACCGATGGTTGTTCTAGCCGCCTCATAGCTGATCGTGATCTCTGTGATCACCTCTTTCTTTCGCTATTTTGTCAGCTTGTTCATTTCCGCTTATATTGCAGTGTGATGGTATACACTGAATGATGGTGCGTTTAAATTAGCTCACTAGTACACAGAGGATCGTTTCAGTTCATTGAGCTCTATTTTGCCTGTACTTTTTAGTGCCGTGATGACCGAGAGAGCATCTGTAAATATCACGACTTTGTTGCGTGAGGTGCCTCTTCTGTCTATGATCATTTCAGCCGCTGTTCTTATTGCCTCTGTCCGGTAGTTGTTCGAGTACTTACCTGTGGCAATCACCTTCATGACTGTCACTTTTTTTGAGAGTTTAAAAGTTAAGGGGGATTTGGTAGTATGGGGATCAAGAAGCTATTTTCGTTGTTTTCATATTAATGTAAAATTTGTATAACCATTTTGAAAGATTATGACTTAGAGGAGTAGAAAACAATTAGTAAAAAAAAAATGTCAAGCGTTGCCATGGAAACAATACAAAATGACTGCCAAAAACAAAATTTCAAATCCCTAAAGCTCTGAATCTAATGAATGTAAATGAATTCTGTTTTCACTCTAAGGTCCTGCCCGAGTGGTTACCGGGCCCAAATTTGGGGTGTAAAGAATAGAACCACTGTTACCCGCCACACATGTCGTAAGAGGCAACTAAGGAGGTTTTGCTGAAATCGGATGCTCGTGTCCTAAACGTGTAGAAATCTATGCATTTAGGGGGCCTACCAAACCAATGTTCAACGTATACATGTTCTTGGCAAAGATCAAACATATATCACAAAGAGTGTTTAAAATTGGTCGTAAAGAACGAATGCAAAGAAGAAGGAAAAGAAGACTCTAAGTGCGCAATTGTAATATCTAAAATATTACACATGCTATTTTTAAAAAAAGTAAAGGAACCCTTTCATAACTCGTGGTATATAGGGCAAAACAGGTATTAGGCCTGTATTTTTCATTGATGTCGACACACGATGGGTGATGTGGTCAGCATCATGCCGGCCGCCTTTACTTTCCAAGAACATGTCTGGTACCCAGTTGAGGCTGGGTCGACCTGAGAGCCGTCACGGTCGGGATAAATTTCACGCGCACTGCGGAGTTGAACCCTGACCTCAGCCTTGAGAAGCAAGTTTACTAACAACTACGCTACTGTGGCTATTTAGGATATATTAAATATTACATTTTTATACATTTTGGGTAAAATGCCCTCAAAATCAGTCAAAAAAGCTGTTTGTGGGAGCGGGGGGGGGTGTTATTCATTAAAAATTTAATATATCCTAAAAGCATGTGTAATATTTTAGATATTACAATTGCTCACCTTAGAGTGAAAACATAATTCATTTATATTCATTACATTTAGAGCCTTAGGGATTTAAAATTTTATGTTTGGCTGTCATTTTGTATTGTTTCCATGGCAACGCTTTGACATTTTTTTTTACTAATTTTTTCTACTCTTTTAAGTCATAATATCTCAAAATTGTAATACAAACTCTACATTAATATGAAAGCAATGAAAAAAGTTTCCAGACCAGATTCCCCCCTTAATTTGATAACAACCACCTGTTTCTATAATCTTGTTTTCTTACACTTCTTTATATCTCAATTATGTTCAACTTTTCTGTTATATCTTATGTTCAACTTTTCTGTTATATCTTATGTTCAACTTTTCTGTTATATCTTATGTTCAACTTTTCTGTTACATCTTATTTTCAACTTTCTGTTATATCTATGCTCAACTTTTCTGTCTTATCTTATGTTAAACTTTTTGGTCTTATCTTATGTTCAACTTTTCTGTTATATCTTATGTTCAACTTTTCTGTTATATCTTATGTTCAACTTTTCTGTTACATCTTATGTTCAAGTTATATCTTATGTTCAACTTTTCTGTTATATCTTATGTTCAACTTTTCTGTTACATCTTATGTTCAACTTTTCTATTATATCTTATGTTCAACTTTTCTGTTACATCTTATGTTCAAATTTTCTATATCTGATGTTCAAGTTTTCTCTTATATGCTCCACATCTTCTGCTACCAATGTAGTAGTCACACTACCATAACCTCTGAGAAGTAAAGGCCAGTAGCTTTATGTTGACCCATCACTCATCATGTGACATTAGTCAAAGACAAATTAATGTCTAACACAATATTCCCCAAATAGAGCACATGGACGGTACTTTAGTTGTCTGCTAGTTAGTACTGGTGCTGAACCTTTTTGTTCTTCAGTGAAACATAGTTTTGCATTATCTTTGTTGCATTCTCTTTGTTGCATTCTTTTTGTTGCATTTATTGTAGCAATATTATTTAATGTTTCAGTTTAAGTTTAGAATATCTTCAGTGCACTCCGGATATGTCCATAGGTGCTTCAATCTCCTTCGGAATATCTCCAACAGTGTCTAGTGACTGACCGTACCAGTTCGAAATTGATTAGTGAGGCTGCTCATATACCTGTTGTGCTGTTCTTTTCTAAACACGTAATTACAAAGTACTGTAGTTTTACAAATTACAAAAACAATGACAAAATACAGCAACGTTTTGACCAACAAGGCCTTTATCAAGCAAACGAACAAACAGGAGTGACAAATTAAAATGAAACACAAATAGACGACCAAATACAAACGTATCTAAGGAAAATATGGAATAAAATCTGTTGGTCGAAACGTTGCTGTATTTTGTCATTGTTTTTGTAATTTGTAAACTACAGTACTTTGTAATTACGTGTTTTGCCAATCAAATAGTTTTACTGCAGTTCCATATATATATACTGTTCTTTTCTATTCACTCCAATCTTCAATTCAAACATTTTTCTATGTTTGGGTTGCTAGCACTAAGCACAAATTATAAATCTGGTGTTAGGTGTGCTCACTTTTCCTGGCTTCTATCCCATAACAGGTTCAGACATTGTGGTATGTACTAGGAGCATATAACAATTTGATCTCTTAATATTATAAAAGCTTGCAGGTCATCTCACAACAGAAAGATGTCACTTGTTGGGTTTCTAATTTGTAATTTTCAAAAGATAATCTTGATCTATTCAATTAAAAGCAATAGTTAAACAAAACTTTAGCTACATGCCAGGGAGAGTTTAAAAATAACTAAATATATATAAAGTAAGTTGAATGCATTTGAAAATAGATGTCTGTGAAAAATAATGAATATAAAATGAGACGAATTCAGGAAAAGTGATGAAATCAGAGAAATGTTTGGTCAACCACTAGTGGCAACTGTAATAAGAAAAAAGATGGAGATATGTTGGGAATACCTTAAAAAAGAAATGATCAAAGAATAACAAAGCAGGCATTGAAGTAGGAGGCAAAGGGTTCAAGAAAGAGAGGACACCCTAGGGAAACCCTGAAACAAACTTTCCTGAGAGAGACAATAAATATCAGACTCAATTCTATGGAAGAGATTGATCGAGTTGCCCAGGACAGAGCAGTATGGAGCGAGTTGCCCAGGACAGAGCAATATGGAGAAATTATTTGCAGGCCTTATGTAACATATACCAGTATGAGAGGAATATATATATTTTATCAATACAGTTCTATGATATGGGGAACATACATAGCAGAGTTGACAGCAGAAATGTTAGTTGGTCTATCCTTGTGGGTAGCAGGCTTCCAATTCTGCTTCAGTAGTTCTTCTTATGACCAAAGCTTGTGGTGCCTTGAGTGATATTACTGCTTTAGATGATTAAGTCAAGTGCAAATCATTGTAAGAAATGTTCAATGAACACATTTTTTGTACTTGGTAATACCAACAGAAAAAACAGACAACTTCTTGATGAAATGATCATTCGGTGCCTTCTGAAGTATGTAGATGAGCGTGTCCATGCAAGAAGAACTATTATTGACATGGAATCACAAATATTAACTGCTGTAAGTTTCTTTATTTTATTCATGTATGCTAAACTGAAAAATAGATTAAAATGGAAATCTGGTTAGAATGTATGACTTGACACTTTACTGTTGAATTTTTAGGGGGACTGCCTAGAGTAGTTGATAGTAGCTCGGCCTGCTAGCTGTGAGACGCCTCATAGCTCGGGTTTGAATCTACTGTCCGGCATTTGTTCGAGTCCCCTGGTCTTACTCAGGACGATAACGTGAGTACCTCTGAAGTAGGAGAAAATCTGCTTGTATGGCGAGGGAATACTAATTACGAGTACATTGAGCACACGGCTGCCAGTGTAAAGTAATTTACAATGTGCAGCGTTGCTGCCATTGTAAGAAATTGGAAAAACGGATTTTCACGCAAAAATCATTTTCAGAGATGAAACTTCGTCTGAGTTGAAAGCGGATGAAAGAAAAAACAAAAACAAGAAAAAAACAACAAAAAACTGTTGAATTTATGTTTCTAATGGAGTCTTAGCTCTTTGTAAACTCCATATCACATAGTGCAACAGTTAATCTCCATATCACATAGTGCAACAGTTAATCTCCATATCACATAGTGCAACAGTTAATCTCCATATCACATAGTGCAACAGTTAATCTCCATATCACATAGTGCAACAGTTAATCTCCATATCACATAGTGCAACAGTTAATCTAGTAGGACAATATTAGTACCACATAGTGTGATGTTCTATGTAATGATAATGACCATGTGTGAAGGGAATAGATACATCTAATACAAAACACAACAATCCAAACACTCAACTTCATCTTTGTCGCAAGTTATTCTTGGGGGGAAGGGCAATGAGAGACCAGATGCACTGGTGAGAAAGGCTATTTAAAGCTGAAGGATTGACTTTATGGCACCGGGTTTGACCCCATATGGCTCGGCCCCTCTCCACAGAAATGGCATGGCACCTGCCGAGAGTATTGCACAAAGCACAAACTCCATAGCTCTGGCAACAATCCTAGGGGTCTCTGGAAAAACTGCACTCATGAACAGAAGGCTGCGGTCCAGAATCAAACCCACGACCTTCGACTCGCAAGGCAAAGGGCTTAAACCACTCAGCCACAGAGAAATGCTGTGATTGAGAATGGGCCTTCTAAGGGCACAAGTGACAGGATCAATGCTAAAAAAATGACAGATGTTCTGATAATTTTAATGAAGTAAAAGGGAATTTTCTATCTCGGCTGCACAAGTTAAGCATAAAAAATCAAATTTGTGCAGCAAGATATGAAAACCATATGATAAATTCAAGTAGATACATCAACCAGCAAAGGCAGGAGTTGTTAGTCTAAACACTCTGAAAGACTTGCTTAGGAGGAGATTGTAGCAATAATGAACATGAGATGAAGATGATCCTCAAGTGAACAGTGTAATAAAAATATGTAGGGCATCAAAATACATGGTATCTCTATGCTAATAGTATACCTAACAAGAAAGTTCACGTTTAGGTTTTTATATGCTAATAGTATTTCTATCTAAATAGTTCTTGTTGTCAATAACTGTTTTTTTTCATTTGAAGCTACACAAAGTATACAGATTTTCTTGGCTGATTTGTTTGTGGTTGTGCATGCGCATATATGCACCTAAATACAGTGTGATGTGTGTATCTTGTCTGCATGTGTGTGTATGTCTAGAAGTGAGCGAGGGGTTAAGAAGAAACTATGCCTTTATTTTACTAATATCATTGATCCAATTTGAGTTATGACTATTGACTTCAATACAATAGTGACATTTCATCTTCATTTACTCAAACATTTAACTCTTTTTTACAGCAGGACAGACATAAAATATCATCATCATCATGTGTTCTTTTACCTGATGAAACCAACTAATCCCTGCCTACAGTGCCACATTGTTAAATTAGTATCTGTTTTTTCCTGCCTTGTAATTTGATGCTTTGGACAATAATTTTATCTGTCTTTCAATGTGTTCTAATTTTTATCTTCTAGTAAGTTTCTCTTTTCAAAGATTTATTATTACTGAATTATTTCACATTATTTTCATGAGTTATGAGATAAATATATAAATATTAGTCATTGGTTTATATTAATAAACTATTGTTGTGATGACACAGATCCAAGAGCATCTTGGGCTGTACCGTTCTCAAATCAGTCACATCAAGTATTCCATGCAACATGGTGGTACTGGATCCCTAACGCCAAGTGCATCAAAATCATCTCTTGATGTTCGTGATCTAAGCATACAATTTGGATCTTCTACAATGTCAGCAGTATCAGCAGTATCTACCAGTTCTTCAGTAGAATCGCTCAGAGATGATATAGTCTTTGATACTGCACAGCTTGCAAAAACGGTTTGTAATCTGTTACTTTTCTTTATTGTTTATATTTTTATCAAGTCTGAGAAATTGAAAGTATTTATTTATTATGTTTTAGGCATATATTTGTCTGTACACATCTGCTTTCAAATTAATATTAAAACATTTCAATGCTTGAAAAAAAAAGTTTAGCACAATGTTATGTTGTTATGATATGCTATCAAAATGATGGCATATAGGGCATTCCCATGTACGCTCTGTCCTCCACTGCAGCAGCCATTCCAAAATTCACTTGCTCACCGTATTCATGAGAAGTTGATTAGTATATCTTCTCACTCTACCACAAAGACAATACTGTCTGGCATGTCTAAACTTAACTCCTAATTCTTGCACTTGTTCTAGTGTCAGACTCGCCCATATCACATAAATGAGAGCGTACCTCCAACCTCAACCCCTATCCTAATACTTGAAGAAGTTTTCCTGTATGTTCTACTTCAGCCAGGTTTCAAATGGTTAAAGACATGTAGTCTTTATTTTCTGCAGCTTGGTTTTACAAGTTTATGTCAAAGATAATATCAGAGGTCCCAACATAAGCTATTGTCTTGGTACCTTCAAAATTTAAATCCTACAATGCACTTGTGTTTCAGGTGACAAGTCTTTTGTTGAAAAGAAAAGATGGGAAATCAAGAAGATCCATCATTAGTAAACATGAAGTTCAACAATCCTTGCTGAGTAAGTAAATATAAATAAATATGTTGAAATTGCCAAATAGAATGAAAAATTAATAACTAAACAAGACGAGATATTAAATAAAATATATCAATGTTATTAGGTCAGAGAAATACAATTATTGTTGCACACATAATATAAGAAAAAAAACATGACAGACATATGGAACTTGAAAACAACATTCTGACTATAAAAATGATATAAAAAATTGCATGAGGAAGTGTGGAAGAGAGAATAAGTGCACATTTTATTTTAAAAACTCAGAACAGGTATTTATGCAGCAATGAAATAAACTTGTTTATTATTTTTCATGAAACAGAGAAAGTGTTTGGCATGATTAAGGATGGTCTAGGTTTGTCACAAAGAGCAGAGCCTGCAGTCTATGTAGAACAGATCATAGACAGGGTTGCCAGAGAAATTCGAAATGATGCTGTCATTATGGATAGCATTGTCATGGGATACACTGAATGGATACAACGTAAGAGGGATTTCCCAGTTTTACATCAATTTATATAGTGTTCATTTATTGTATTATACTCCTAAATGTTGGTAATTTTTTTAAACAACTGATATGAGGTCTCTGAATCTTCATTTATACAGTCAATAATGCATTGATGGTCATGCTAAGTCCAATTGTTACAGTAAAATTTCTTTTCAAAGATTTTTAATGAGAAAAAGGGTTGAAATAGTGAAGTTAATAACACGCTTTGCTAGTAATAATGTGCTGTGCTAGAATTGCTGACTGGTTCTTGGTACCTAAGGCCAACTTAGGAAAAAATGTTTTGATGTGCAAACAGTACACAAATGAACTACAGATTTTCTGATCCTTCATTTGAGGGTTTAAAATATAACACCTCAGAAGTTGGTGTAAGGCTCGCTTGAATGGCAAGGGACACTGATGATAAGAATCCTGATTACTCCTGAATTCATAGCAAGCAAATTAAAATAAAAAATGAGAATAGAAATCATTTTAGTCATATGAAAATTATTTGTACATTTCATAAGAAAAAGAATGCAGACAAAAAATCCAGTGGTTCTGGAGGTAGTAAGCATTTACACAGATGAATGTGTTTTTTGTTGGCATATGTATAAGTCACTTAACTTTAACAGCTAAAGTTAGAGGGAATATTATGAAGGAAGACAGTGCTGGTTTGCTTTGACTAAAGGGGTCTGACTTTGGAGACATTGGCAGTAAATAAAGCAAAAACCTTTCTGGAGTGACAGACTATTACCCATGTTTGCTTTTTCAGTCACTCAATGAGTATATGCAGGAAGATTGAGATAGACTAGTCTCAAAGACCATAGTTAACGTCTCTAAGGAGGTCAAGGGAGATAAAGAATTGGTTTTATGTTTGTGCCAGGACTTACAGGTGTAAAAGGGAGCAAATTGGTCAGTAGTCTTGCAGTCCTGTCAACTGTAGAAAGCAGATTCAGAATGTGTCAAACTAATATTCTGAATGTACTAAGAGAGAGACAGACATGGAAATGATTCAAGAAATAAGGAGGATTTTGCAGATTTTCGACTAGCCAAGAATATCAATTCACTTGGGGGGAAGTTATTCCAGAGAATTCCTGTTCTCCTTTTCTCTAATCCTGTTTTGCCTCATATCATCGGGATAAGAATATATTTATAGAACAGGATTTTATGTACGCTTGATATATAGTGTTTTCACTGCCTAATTATAATAACCAAATAAGAATAGCAAACCCTGCCTAGAACTGGAGGCATCAGTCATCATCACACATTGAGGACTTTCTGAAAAGATTTGAGACTCTAATGACTAATATTTTAATGTGAAACAATGTGAAATTCAATGTAAATTTCAATGTAATTTTACAATATTTTACAATATGTAGATTGTCACAATCTATGTAGTAAGCTAATATTATGAGAGACAACATGGGTTTTAAAAATAGAATTGTTGTCATATAGTATGAAGGATCACTATGCAGACAATTTCTTTACCAAGAACAACCCTGCGTCTGTTAAACAAACTGCTCATTTATTTTTCAGAGTGTGTCAATTGTGCAACAAACAGCATCCCTAAGTTTATTGACGTGAATAATCTTTTAATGGAGGAGATCAGAGAACATCGAACCAACTTTCAGAGAAACAAAAATCTTCTGAGACAAGTCATGGAAGATCTAGAACCCAGTAGACACTTTTTGAAAGGTTTTTATGACTTTATATATTTTGTAGTTGACAGATTTTTGTGTTTTGTCTAAAGGGTCTAAAGCCAAAAGATTGACTTCATTGCACATAGTTTTACCCCATATGTCTTGTTCCTCCCTGCATAAATAGCATACCACCTGCTGAGAGTATTGCACAAAGCACAAACTCCATAGGAGCAATCCTAGGGGTCTCTGGAAAAAATGCACTCATGAACAGAACAATGCGGTCCCGATTTGAATGCACGCCTTCGAACACAAGGCAAGGGCTTAACCACTTAGCCACATAGACCCCCATTTTTTGTTTTGTATATGGACGTTAAACTGTAGTTTTCTTTTCTTTCTTTAAAATATGTTATTATATGTGTTTTATTTATATGTATGTTATGTCTTCTTGTTTCCCTGCCGTCAGTCAGTGACCACTGTGTCTTGTAGGGTTAGCAACGCTTGCTCTGTTGGTTACAATCCCTTACAGGATCATACCCTAGGAATGAACTATTATACTTTAATTATGTTTGATTAATTATACTTTAATGAACTATATTACTTTATTATATATGTTTGTGTGTGTAATGAATAGTACATGAGTGTTCTAAAGCACATGCATTTTTATTATTATTAATGTTAAGTATATAATCTTGAAGAATGATGAGAAATATTGGATGTATAATTATAAATCTCATTTATATCACACCCTACACCTGTGTCTATGCCACAAGAATTGGATGTTTATCACATTTGATTTCAGTTTCTTTTTGTAATTGGTATACTTCTTGTATTTTGTCATTAACTTCTGGTTAATCTTTTCCAACCATGATAACTTAGAAATATTTTCCATCATAATAGAATGTAAATTGGTTAAGTTCTTTTCAATCATGTTTTAGACATGACTCATGATAATTTTGGTTGTAAAAGATAACTACATTGTATGAGAGAAATGCACATCAAAATTGTTCATTAAAGTCACACATGTGTGTAAGTCTCTTTATTATACAACTACCAAATGCTGCAGCTTGCATTCTGTCATCTGTCACCTATGGCTATGTGCAGCATGATTGACCAATGATTTGTTTCATTGCTAAATTAGCTCAGAATTATTTCATATAGCATATTCTGAATGTTATCAGTTATTAACTCTTTCCACGCCCAGTTATTTCCTCAGTTGTACACATTTAATTTAAGGGAGACAAAAATGCAATGGGTTATTTTTTCAAATCATAACTACTCATCAATAAATAAACATATATATATCTGATCATATACTAATTTGAAGAAAACTGGACAACCTATTAGAATAACAAGGTTAAATAGCAATACATGGAATATTTTAGAAGAAACTGGGGCAAATATGACAACATAAATAGAAAAAATTATAAGTTGTTAGTGACACATGCAACACTTACGTGACATTATAATAGCAAATTCAAAATGTATCCCTATGTGCTTCTAGAAATCATTTTGTAATCCAATTTGTGAAGTCCAGGCAAAATTTTATGACAATATATCCAATAGAAATGAAGATATGATGAAAAGTTGGCATCAAGCTCCTGTTGGGCTTTGATAGCCATTATATTATGATGATCGTCTGCCTGATTCACATCGTTATATTCTGGATCGGAATCATTACTAATACTACTTGTAATACAACTATAATCTGAAATGTCCATGCATTTTCTATAAAATCAGCACCTGCTCGCTGATACATGCATGGGACGCTTATTACCTGAAAGGCCTGGCCCCACATTGAACTGTTTACAAATAGCATTGTAAGGAATGACTTGCATAACTTGCGGTAATGGCGCTGTCCAAAGCGTGACGTAAAGGACCAGGCTGATACTTACTAAATTGCTTAAACGGGAGAAGCGTGTACATGATCAGGTGATAGCGGTGAATCGACAACACTATACCAGACTGCAAAACTAAGAAGTTAAGTGTGGTGTTAAGCTCGAACAAGAACACTATCTTGCAGACAAGAAAATTGTAAACCAACAAAGAACCGGTGTGTTAGTGCACACGCTGATGGACATACTGAGGAGAGATCGAGCACTATGGACTAATTTGTTGCGTGCAGTGATGGTGATCCGCACTAAACTAAACTAAACTAAGGCCTGGCCCCACATTGAACTGTTTACAAATACTGCGTCTGTAGCAACAACAAATAAACTTGAAACAAATCAAACGTGGGTGAATGAACAATTAAATCGAAGAAAGTAGCTATTAAAGTGAAGGAACCGGAAGAATACTATTAAAAGCTAAAATTAGTAGAATTAAAACTAGAAAGACTTGTATAAATGAAACAACTCGACGGCAACGAAACATCTTGATGGCGCAGTGTGCGGCTTAAAGCGTGGAATAGAAGTCGCTGTGGCACAGCGTGCGGCTTAAAGCGTGGAAAGAGTTAATTATTTCACATGCTATTAGCTTGTGATAAAAGTGTATTTATTTATCTACACAATTACATGTCTGTCAACAATTTGTGTGATTTGTTAAATAAATAAGAACACTACAGCTTAATTTGTACATAAACATACAGAGCAAAATAGTGAATATAAATTAATTTCATCACAGAATGCAATTTGTGAACAATTTAAAGGAAAATATACAAATCTTTATTATTATTATAGTTCGATATTTTTTCTTTCATGTATAAATTAAGAAATGACTGTTATTTTATATTTCTGTCAAAAGCTGTTAGAACTGTCCTATTATCAACTTTTACATCGATAAGCTAAGTAAACTCATCATTAATTTGAATTATATTATATGTAAATTGTACATTCTTGATTTATTTAAGTATGCAGTTATTCTTATTGTTTAAATTTGGTTCCTAGGATATGGTTTGTTGTATATGGATGACATAAATGCCGAGATGTTGGCCTTCAGTATAGAGCAAAGGGACAGCTCAGTGTTAGTTCCAAAAGATCTTTTTGCAGAGCACAAACTAAACGATGACTCTGGATTTCAGGGTAGTGGTAGTGGGAAAAAGAAAAGTTCAAAGTAAGTTATTATTTATTAAAACATTCTTAGGAGCAATAATCGTTTTACATTTTCAGGTGACTATATTCTTTATTGTTGTAATTTTGAATGACACCATATCATTATTATTAATATGACATTATACAAATTTGATGATAACTTATATACATCGAGCTTCAAAGATGGGATGGTAACAATTCATGATGCATTTTTATTTTGCTATAAGACTTTATAGACTTAATATAGTTGCTTTAATGCACTAGAGGCTGCATAAGGGGAAAAAATACTATTGTTTCCATCAGTAGGAAACAATTCACATTCATTTATTCTATCAGCTTCTATCTAATTTGTTGGGATTAGGATCGCTACAACAGATAGAAATCTACTGTTTATGCATCACTGATAGACTAAATGCTATCCAAATACATGGATGGAGTCATCTTATGAATACTGAATCTACAGTGTTTTTGTATTGCTTTATTTCATCATTACGGATTTAATGCATCTCTCATTTGCAAATATCAAATAATTCATAATCCAGTTGTCCATTGTACTTTATTGCATTTGATAAAATAAAGTTGAATGTCTAATGAATAAGTGAGATCAATTTGTTTTCTTTACTATAGTCAATACAAATAATAATAACTTGAATTTTTGAAAGGCTGTCAGAGCTAGGTTTAACAAGTGCACTGCTGTTGAATTTTCAGCCAGCTTAAGAAGAAAAGTACACTTAGGGATAACATAAGTTAACTCATTCCATACTAACTGCACAGAGTGTGCCAAGACTGTCTATTAAAATAACCCACTGCCACTCACTTTTCGAGCATTGTTACATGTAACATTAGGGATAAATTTGCATCAATGCATTCAGATTCAATTTCAGATTTTTAATCTACAATAAAGTTATCTATTTCTACATCATTCTCTAATCAAGAGTTTGGCAAAATGTGTTAATATTATAAAATCTATATATTTTTCATGCTGGTTAACAAAACAGACAAACAAAATGTTTACCATGTCAGTCTGTGATATTGTCACAAACAGCATTTGTACACCTCATCTAATTGTTATACAGGTTAGACATGTTATCTGAAAGTGTTGACATATAAGAAAAGTTAAAACAACATCCATCATGATATTTTCTGGAAACTAGGGAGTTTGTGCAACACTCTTGGCAGGCAGTTGCATTTCTGCAGATATGGATGAAGCTAAATGAGAAACCTAGTGCAATTCAATCCTTCGTATTTACACACTTTAGATGAGGAATGAAATTTCGATTTATATAGTACTAAATAAAATAAGTGATGATGTAAGCAATTGTAATATAGTACTCAAATAAAATTAGTGACGATGTAAGCACTGGTAATATAGTACTCAAATAAAATTAGTGATGATGTAAGCACTGGTAATATAGTACTCAAATAAAGTTAGTGATGATGTCAAGAACTGGTAATATAGTACTCAAATAAAATTAGTGATGATGTAAGCACTGGTAATATAGTACTCAAATAAAGTTAGTGAGATGTAACACTGGTAATATAGTACCAAATAAAATTAGGATGATGTAAGCACTGGTAATATAGTACTCAAATAAAATTAGTGATGATGTAAGCACTGGTAATATTTGTACTCAAATAAAATTAGTGACGATGTAAGCACTGTAATATAGTACTCAAATAAAATTAGGATGATGTAAGCACTGGTAATATAGTGCTCAAATAAATTATGATGATATAAGCACTGATAATATAGTACTCAAATAAAATTAGGGATGATGTAAGCACTGGTAATATAGTGCTCAAATAAAATTAGTGATGATGTAAGCACTGGTAATATAGTACTCAAATAAAATTAGGGATGATGTAAGCACTGGTAATATAGTGCTCAAATAAAATTAGTGATGATGTAAGCAATTGTAATATAGTACTCAAATAAAATTAGGGATGATGTAAGCACTGGTAATATAGTGCTCAAATAAAATTAGGAGATGTAAGCACTGGTAATATAGTCTCAAATAAAATTAGGGACGATGTAAGCACTGGTAATATAGTGCTCAAATAAAATTAGGGACGATGTAAGCACTGGTAATATAGTGCTCAAATAAAATTAGGGATGATGTAAGCACTGGTAATATAGTCCTCAAATAAAATTAGGGACGATGTAAGCACTGATAATATAGTGCTCAAATAAAATTAGGGACGATGTAAGCACTGGTAATATAGTGCTCAAATAAAATTAGTGATGATGTAAGCACTGGTAATATAGTACTTAAATAAAATTAGTGATGATGTAAGCACTGGTAATATAGTGCTCAAATAAAATTAGTGATGATGTAAGCAATTGTAATATAGTACTCAAATAAAATTAGGGATGATGTAAGCACTGGTAATATAGTACTCAAATAAAGTTATGATGTACTGAATATAGTCTAAATAAAATTAGGACAATGTAAGCACTGGTAATATAGTGCTCAAATAAAATTAGGGATGATGTAAGCACTGGTAATATAGTGCTCAAATAAAATTAGGGACGATGTAAGCACTGATAATAGTAGACATTTTTATTAATACTGCAATTTCTATAATGAATACAAAGACCCCAGTAAAAAATAATTTACAGTGCAGGAGATATTAACATTCAAGAGAAGGAATAGTTGATTTTTTGACTGAGGGGAATCAGGTAGTAGTCACTTTGTTCTAGCAACAAAAAACAAGATCTATGTATTCATATTTTTCAATATTTCACAAGAAATGGAGAATGTGTGCAAACACAAGTGACCACAGTTGTGGTTCTACCAAAACGGAAAGCATGGACCCCAATAAATAATAGCTTGGTCAACTTCTGCAATGTCATCATTACTCAAGGAAGGGAATCTAGAGATTAAAGCAATATGAACGTTGAACTCAAAATTAAGCAGCTGATAGCAGATAATGCAAGTGATGATGATGATGTTGTTGTTTATACCGATGGATATGTGCATTGTGGTGATAAGTCAGGCTGGGATTTGTTGGCTAGCATGCTTGTGATGGTCATTGCAAAGCAAAGGAAAGAATACAGGACTACTACTTTTAGTATGAGAATGGAGGTTGAGGCCGTTACTGCTGCCCTACATTAGCTCTCTAGGACTCCATTTATTGGGGCCATTGTTGTATCTGGCTCTCAGTCGATGCTTCACAAGATCCAATGTGGCAGATTTCAGTATGAGTGAATGCCATCTATACGTCTTTCTAGTTTTACTTCTACTGTTTTACTTCTCCAGAGGCTTACATGGATCAACTGTCCTGGACATGCGGTTGTTTAAGGTAATGAGAGAGCGTACAGGCTTGCATCAATAGCATCGATTGTTGGGGAGTTGAAGATGGATAAGACGGATGTTCTTCTGTCTTTTTGCGACTGCCTGTTGGATGAAGACACTAAAATAGAGGTTGAATCGATCCACTGATTTAAGCAGAGTGGAATTGCCCATTGTATGGGTAGAACTAGATGTCTGAGAGGCAGATTGAGGAGTGTGTTTAACCAGCAAGTCACAGGAATCATTACTATGCATCATCACTTTTCGATATCTGTTGGGGGAGACTGAGCATCTATGTATCTGACCAGAGCATTGTGATGTCAGTTCATTAACCAATAGCACATTACTTATAAGATTAATATTGATTAGTCTGCATGTTCTAGTGTTTTTCTACATTGGTGCTGGATATACTATGTAAAGTTCATTAGAAGAAAGTAATTAATTGTTTAGTACAATCAGAATTCAGTTAGTTGAATTATGTTATACAGTTTCTTTACTACCATTTTATCTGTTAATCACATTAAATTAAAAATGAAAAGTACACCATCTGCATGTACTTTTAGTATTTAATACATTAGAACATTTATTTATCTGCTATCTCCAAAACAATATATAATTCATAAAAATCCATTGAGAACAAAGAAAACCACAACTGAATTTTTTTAAATACATCTAAAAATGAACATGTCAGCAAAGATTAATTCAACCATAGTGTGTTTTTCAATTCGGTAATGAATGTGTTGACATTTTTGAAGATTCAACTCATAAAATATTACAGAGCAAAAACAGTTTTTGGGAACATGATAGATATTTTATAAATAATCTACTTAATTCTGTATTGTTGCTAATTCTAATTTTTAGTATTGCAAAGAGTAAACAAATATATAAACTTTATTCTAAAATTGAAGTTTGGAGCTTGGGAAGGTTTGCGATAACAATATTCTGTTATATTTAGAAACAAAACAGTATCATAGAAAAGGAAAATGGTATTCCTAAAACTTACGGTTTAATATATTACTTACGTTTTGTTGAATGTTAAATTGTTTCCATTTAAAACATGCTATCATTTGGTTTTATGATTTTCTTTATTCACAAGACATTGCAAGATGTAAGTAATTTGGACAAGTTTATTTTGTATTTTCGGTTGAACAATAACTTGCATGCAAGTCTAACATCGTTAAATTAACACATACTATTTTATTATGTGCTAATAGTCTATGCTTACTAATATTTATTTATAATCATTTACAAAGTCAGCTATATACACAATTTTTGAAGTGCAGAAGTTTTACAAAGTCAAGCAGCAGACAAGTCACAATTTTGGACATAAGATCTAAACCAATCATAAGACATAAAAATGACATTACATTTTTCAAAATCAAAATTTATCTTTGAGAAACTTCTCACATAATTTGTGCAGGGTTAAGCTTATATTTTATTCATTGTTTGTCTTCATATAACTGCCTTATTTGTATTTTTATTATTATTATATATATATATATATATATATATATATATAAATATATATATATATATATATATATATATATATATATATATATAAATATATATATATATATATATATATATATATATATATATATATATATATATGAGAGAGAGAGAGAGAGAGAGAGAGAGAGAGGGGTCAGGAGTAAGACAACGTTGCGTACTATCTCCGCTACTGTTCATCACATATGTCTACCAAATCTGTAAAACAGCTCATGCCAGCAAAGAAAACAACCACAGGGGACTCTGAAACAAATTTCTTTTTGCAGATGATCAGGCAATCATATCAACAACAGAAGAACAGCTATAACAACACATTAACAGACTCCAGTTAGAATGTAATTAATACAATATGAGAATAAACATCGACAAAACCGAAGTAATGACATTCACCAGATAGGAAAGTGCTACCAATATCCCCATCGACAATCGCCCATTAAAATAAGTAAAAGACTTCACATACCTGGGAGCATTTTTTCAGCAAATGGAAGAATAACTAATGAAATTCAACACAGATGCAACAAAGCAAATCAAATGATAGGACAAATGGAGCCAATTTTAAAATGCAAACATGTCACCATGAACACAAAAGAGCAATGTTCAACACAATCTTTCTCCCCACATTATGCTACTAGTGCCAAATCTGGACGCTGGCAACAAATGATAGAAGAAACTAGTCACAACAGAGATGAAGTGTCTACGCAGAAGGCTGTGGATAACAAGAAGAGACTGGTTGAGAAATGAAGACATCAGGAGAAAAGTGGGTACAACATCGTTACTTAACATCAGCAAACAACAAATTAAATGGTTCCATCACATAAGCAGATTAAAAACAGACAGTGCACTTCAAAGAGCAATGCTGCTCCGATACAATGGGTACAAAGCAAAAGGCAGACCACTCAAAAGATGGACCTCAGAGACAACAGAGGCGATGAAAGACACTATCTTTGAAGCGCACACAAAGGCCCGTTTTATAAATCTCTTCTTGACCTGACGCTGTGAGCAAAACAGTTTTATAAATTTCTTCTTGACCTGACGCTGTGAGGCAAAACAGTTTTATAAATTTTTCCTTGACCTGACGCTGTGAGACAAAACAGTTTTATAAATCTCTTCTTGACCTGACACTGTGAGACAAAACAGTTTTATAAATCTCTTCTTGACCTGAGCTGTGGGGCAAAACAGTTTTATAAATTCTCTTGCCCTGACGCTGTGAGAAAACAGTTTTATAAATCTCTTCTTGACCTGACGCTGTGATGCAAAACAGTTTGGATAAATCATTAGATGAGAGCTTTTGGGGCAAAAGGTTAGAAATGCTCTTCTTGCCAAATGTACCAGTTTATTCCTCATGATGCCATTGAGATAAGTTTTAGAAATTTCCTCTTGCTCAGTGTGAGAGTGAACAGTTTATAAATCTCTTCTTGACCTGACGCTGTGATGCAAAACAGTTTTATAAATCTCTTCTTGACCTGACGCTGTGAGGCAAAACAGTTTTATAAATCTCTTCTTGACCTGACGCTGTGAGGCAAAACAGTTTTATAAATCTCTTCTTGACCTGACGCTGTGAGACAAAACAGTTTTATAAATCTCTTCTTGACCTGACGCTGTGAGGCAAAACAGTTTTATAAATCTCTTCTTGACCTGACGCTGTGAGGCAAAACAGTTTTATAAATTTCCTCTTGACCTGACGCTGTGAGGCAAAACAGTTTTATAAATCTCTTCTTGACCTGACGCTGTGAGGCAAAACAGTTTTATAAATCTCTTCTTGACCTGACGCTGTGAGGCAAAACAGTTTTATAAATTTCCTCTTGACCTGACGCTGTGAGGCAAAACAGTTTTATAAATCTCTTCTTGACCTGACGCTGTGAGGCAAAACAGTTTTATAAATCTCTTCTTGACCTGACGCTGTGAGGCAAAACAGTTTTATAAATCTCTTCTTGACCTGCGCTGTGAGCAAAACAGTTTTATAAATCTCTTCTTGACCTGACGCTGTGAGACAAAACAGTTTTATAAATCTCTTCTTGACCTGACGCTGTGAGGCAAACAGTTTTATAAATCTCTTCTTGACCTGACGCTGTGAGGCAAAACAGGATTGGAGAAAAGAAAGAAAGATAGAGGGAGTCTTTGGGGCGTAGAGGTTAGGTGCTTGCTTCTCGTTCCAAATTACTCAGTTCGCTCCCTCATGATGCCATTGAGATATTTTTCTAGAAATTCCTGTTCTCAGTGTAGGTGAGATCAAGTTCCTAGTCCTTTCGGAGATGGAAAATAAAATGTGGGTCCCATGTTTGTCAGTTCAAAATCGAGAAGAGCAGGTTGGAAAGCCACTGTCCGGGCAAGGTTCATTAGAAAGATTAAAAATAATATTCCTACTGAATATTTACATCATCTTCTAAATTGAGTTGGAGACGAAATGCAAGAAAATGGGGAGAGAGTGGAGAGATCTGAAAAAGATGGCCTTGGATAGGCTGGCTTGGAAGGCCTTAGTTACGGACCTATGCCTCCCTAGGAACGAAAGGTGAGGAAGAAGAAGAGTATATATATATATATATATATATATTGTCCAAGTCACACTTGTGATTGTAGGCCAGCACTATTCTTCTGCACTAAAGTTTTCATATATATATATTGTCCAAGTCACACTTGTATGATTGTAGGCTGTACTATTTCTTCTGCCTAAATTTTATATATATATATGTCCAAGCATTACACTTGTGATTGTAGGCCAGCACTATTCTTCTGCACTAAAGTTTTCATATATATATATTGTCCAAGTCACACTTGTGATTGTAGGCCAGCACTATTCTTCTGCACTAAAGTTTTCATATATATATATTGTCCAAGTCACACTTGTGATTGTAGGCCAGCACTATTCTTCTGCACTAAAGTTTTCACTTTGAGATAATACAGACAAATATGTGTTGTAGTTAACCTTCACCATTTTAATAACTTGTTTAATTAAAAAATGAATAGCAGCTGTGTTCAAGTAATTTATATTCTGCCTAACTTATATATAAACCTTCCACCATGCCAGTTACTCACCATTTTGCACATTTTTTAATTTCATGTGCAAATATATATTTTTTTCTGACTGAAGTTGAAAGTCTTCATAGCGTTGGTCTAGTATAATATTTTATATTCTCAATTTTGTTGAAGATGTTGCATTCTGTTGTACTTTGCCATGTGTAATTTTTTATCATTTTTGTAGTAGCTTTGAATTTGTTAATAGTACTTTCTAAGTTTTCATAAATTAATTAAATTTCTGTAATATTTTCTCTTGGGTACCTTCACCATTGCTACATAATTTGTCCATTGCTTCTGATATTGTTCTGTTGGGGATCTTCACCATTGCTACAGAATGTGTCCATTGCTTCTGATATTGTTCTGTTGGGTACCTTCACCATTGCTACAGAATTTGTCCATTGGTTCTGATATTGTTCTGTTGGGTACCTTCACCATTGCTACAGAATTTGTCCATTGCTTCTGATATTGTTCTGTTGGGGATCTTCACCATTGTTACAGAATTTGTCCATTGCTTCTGATATTGTTCTGTTGGGGATCTTCACCATTGCTACAGAATTTGTCCATTAGTTCTGATATTGTTCTGTTGGGTACCTTCACCATTGCTACAGAATTTGTCCATTGCTTCTGATATTGTTCTGTTGGGGATCTTCACCATTGCTACAGAATTTGTCCATTGCTTCTGATATTGTTCTGTTGGGTACCTTCACCATTGCTACAGAATTTGTCCATTGCTTCTGATATTGTTCTGTTGGGTACCTTCACCATTGCTACAGCATTTGTCCATTGCTTCTGATATTGTTCTGTTGGGGATCTTCACCATTGCTACAGAATTTGTCCATTGGTTCTGATATTGTTCTGTTGGGTACCTTCACCATTGCTATAGAGTTTGTCCATTGCTTCTGATATTGTTCTGTTGGGGATCTTCACCATTGCTACAGAATTTGTCCATTGCTTCTGATATTGTTCTGTTGGGTACCTTCACCATTGCTACAGAATTTGTCCATTGCTTCTGATATTGTTCTGTTGGGTACCTTCACCATTGCTACAGAATTTGTCCATTGCTTCTGATATTGTTCTGTTGGGTACCTTCACCATTGCTACATAATTTGTCCATTGCTTCTGATATTGTTCTGTTGGGTACCTTCACCATTGCTACAGAATTTGTCCATTGCTTCTGATATTGTTCTGTTGGGTACCTTCACCATTGCTACAGAATTTGTCCATTGCTTCTGATATTGTTCTGTTGGGTACCTTCACCATTGCTACAGAATTTGTTCATTGCTTCTGATATTGTTCTGTTGGGGACCTTCACCATTGCTACATAATTTGTTCATTGCTTCTGATATTGTTCTGTTGGGTACCTTCACCATTGCTACAGAATTTGTCCATTGCTTCTGATATTGTTCTGTTGGGTACCTTCACCATTGCTACAGAATTTGTACATTGCTTCTGATATTGTTCTGTTGGGTACCTTCACCATTGCTACAGAATTTGTCCATTGCTTCTGATATTGTTCTGTTGGGTACCTTCACCATTGCTACAGAATTTGTCCATTGCTTCTGATATTGTTCTGTTGGGTACCTTCACCATTGCTACAGAATTTGTTCATTGCTTCTGATATTGTTGTGTATAAAAAAGGGGAATCAGAGCACAGTGATTATTCACTGAAGTTCATCAATGATGGGCCAATCAATCAAATCAATCAATTATTTTCTGATCTTTGTGTGGATTTGGAGATCATTAATACCAGAAATTGTAAGCTCACTATAGAGAGAATTGATCATCTCACTACAAATATTAAAGCAAAGTATTGCAAAGTCTCTATTGCTACTTGAACTTTCTTTACTTTTCTTTAACTCTTTCCACCTATTTATTTCCTCAATTTAAGCAGTTAATTCAAGGAAGTAAAAAAAAAAAATTATGTCCAACTATTATCAATAAATAAACATATATATTTATTATATACTAAATTGAAGAAACTGGAAACCTAATCAGAACAAGGAAAAGTAGTATAAGTAAAATATGAAGTAAAACTAGAAAGACTTTATAAGGAAGCAACTCTGCGAGTGTGCTGCTAAAGCTGCAACGGACTTCGCCATGGCGCAGTGTTGCGTTTAAAGCTGAAAGGTTAATCCTGGTTTGTCTCACAGTAACAAGCATCAGTTCTTGCTACATATCATTTTTGTCTTAACATCTTTACTCTCTGATGTGAAAAAAGTATGGGACATTACTTTCTGAACAGATTTCGTATGTTTACTGTTATACCAAAATCAATACTTAGAATTTGTCGTAATTCTTTCTACGCCAATCGCAGCACATTGCGCTACAGCGTATTCCCGTTGAACGCCATTCGCTGTACACTGTGCCATTTGAGTTGTTTCTCCTTATACGTTTCTTTTCTAGTTTTACTTCTACTACTTTTTAACCTTGTTATTCTAATAGGTTGTCCAGTTTTCTTCAGATTAGTATATAATAAAATATATATATATATGTTTATTTATTAATGAGTAGTTACAATGTTATTTTTGTTAAATCTTTTTTTTCTCACTTGAATTAATTGTGTAAAACTGAGTAAATAACTGTGTACAGAAAGAGTTAACATGCATATATTTGTACTGTTTTCTTCTCACAAGCAATCATTATATATATATATATATATGCAACAGTCTGTACTTTTTCCTTCTCTCCAGCAATTATTATATATATATAAACAATCTGTACTGTTTCTTTCACAGCAATTATATATATATATATATATATATATATATATATATAATATATATATATATATATATATATATATATATATATATATAAATATATATATATATATATATATACATATATATATATATATATATATATATATATATATATATATATATATATATATATATATATACAAGTTAACTTTTAGTTACTATCTATATCTATTTCAGAAACAATATGCAAGTAACAATCAAAACATCTAATTTTGAAGCTTGTTTCTAATATTTTGATGTTTCATAAATTTTATATAATTATTTGTCTTTAAAAAAAAAAAAGATAAGTAATACTAACTTACTGTAACTGATTATAATTAGATGTAAGCATATGTTTTCAAAGTTGTCAGATTTTCAATTAAAAAATAAAACTAGATAACAGAGATTGAACACTAATGGGGGCTTTGTTGATGTACAGACATAGAAAGTATTTCCTACTCTTGAAGGTTTTCTCTTCAAATTAATCTAGTATGATTGATCATTTATTTCAGGTCTGTGGGCTAAAATGCAAGGAGCCGAATTTAGAATTAACTCTGTCAGAGAAAGAGTGGTAGTGAAAACATATATTTATGACATGGAAGACAGAGCAGTGTTTTCAGAAATTGCATCACTGCGGTAAGATATTTGCTTGATTCTTGAGAATTTGTATTTGAGAATGAACTAGAAAGTTTCTATTATCATTAGGTTATCATGTACAGTACTTCAAGTGTCAACAATTTGCAGAAGTACATTTAACTTTGTTCCAGGGCACATTGGTGTCGTTGACAATGAGAGAGCAGACAGGCTGGCTAGCTCTGCCACCATTTCAGGTTGTCAGCCAACGGATAGAGCTGACATTCTGATCACTCTCATAGAGTGTGCAGCAAAGAGGATTTTTATTTAAACCAATCCACATCAACTGCTATATTGCAAGAGCTAGGATTGTAGATTGGAGTAGCCAGAAAAGAACAGCACAACAGGTATATGATTATGCTCATCAGTCAACATCGAACTGGTATGGTCAGTCACTAGATGCTGTTGGAAATATTGCGAAGGAGATCGGAGCACCTATGGACATGTACGAGTGCAATGAAGATAATTCAAACCTGAAATTGAAACTTAATACAGTTTGAAGAATGAAGATTAGTTGTAGAAAATGTCTTTCCAATGTATTATATCCTAAAATGTTCAAGTTATAGAAGTTGAGGTTCATCATCATCATCAAGGGGTCATATCTCTCTTTGCAGCACATCTGAAATTCACTCTGTCTCTAGCCAGGTCACCCACTTTGTCAATGGTCATATTCATGATTTATTTAATATCTTGTAGCCATCTTCTTCTTGGTCTGCCTCTGTGTCCTTGGACCCTGCCCTCTAGTATTGTTCTTTCCAGGCCATTGTGACGCTTGATGTGACCAAATTATGTAATTTGTCTGTATAGAATGTTGTTTATCAGCCAATTCTCTTTATGAGGTTCATAGATGTAAGAAATACAATGGCATGAAATATGCACATTTGATTTAGCTTTAGCTTGTATGTTTCACTTGTAACTGTCCCTCACTCTCAATTTTCTATATTTATTGTTTGTTACTGCAATTAGGTTCAGCCTTCAACTGTTACTGATCTTTACCAAGTGAACTTCAGTCTGCCACTTGTTCTTCCTTTTGTTGGTTCCATTCTAGTCTGTATCTTGTTATATTGCTAGACTACTTCCTTGAGTAACTGCTATACATCCCTTCTTGATCTTCTTAATCCTCACTTGTGTTATATTGCTAGACTACTTCCTTGAGTAACTGCTATACATCCCTTCTTGATCTTCTTAATCCTCACTTGTGTTATATTGCTAGACTACTTCCTTGAGTAACTGCTATACATCCCTTCTTGATCTTCTTAATCCTCACTTGTGTTAACTCTTACAATACAACAAGCCACATGATAAATGTACTGCCAGTACTATTTCTCTGGAAAGGCACCTCATGAACCAAAACATTACTTAGAAACAAAGTTATTCACAATATCCATTTGAGGTTAATTGTGTGTAACTCTGTGTAGAATACAGCAGATGAATTTACAAAATAGAGCTTTCAACTCTGCACATTCTGCTAAATGAAATATTGTTTCAGTTTTAGTATGGAATATCTTCATTGAACTCTTGATATGTCCATAGGTGCTTCTATCTCCTTAGCATATCTTCAACCACATGTGGTGCTTCAATCTCCTTAGCATATCTTCAACTGCATGCGGTGACTAACTGTACTAGTTTGAATTTGATTGATAAGCCTACCTCCATGTCTGTTGTGCTACTCTTTCTGAAAAAGGTGAGGCTGCAGTAAACTTTGAAAATAGCTAAACACGTAAACACAAAGTACTACAGTTTTACAAAATACATAACATGACGATAAACAGCAACGTTTGAGAAAATACTTTTCTGGCAACATAAATCTGCAATCCAAACTCTTGCAATCTAGCTGCTGAGGTGGATTGATTTAGATGAAAGTTTTTTTATTTGTGGCTGCACTCTATGAGGGATCTCCGATATGGTGGCAGATCCAGCCAGCCTGTCTACTCTCTCATTGCCATTGATATCTATGACCACATGAACAAAAATGAATGTAATTCTGTGAATTGGTGACCTTTGAAATAGTGTTCTGATGCTTAACTCTTTCCACGCTTTTGGCAGCACACTGCACCACGGCGGAAGTCCGTTGCACGCCATTAGCCGCACACTGCGCCTTAGAGTTGCTTTCCTTATAAGAAGTCTTTCTAGTTTTACTTCTATTATTTTACTTATACTACTTTTGAACCTTGTTATTCTTGTGGGTTGCCCAATTTTCTTCAATTTAGTATATAATACTATATACATGTGTTTATTTATTGACGAGTAGTTAGGATCGTTTTTTTTAACCCGTGAATTAACTGTTTGAAAATTGAGGAAATAACTCTGCGTGGAAAGAGTTAACAAAGGAATAACATAGGAATGTTATAATAGGTTTTGTTAGAGCACCTTACATTAACTCTTAGTGGACCAGGGCAAAAGCCATGTTTTTACAAGCCATTTGATTTGAGAATAAAAAACTATTTAGTGTGGCTCCTGGTAAAAAGGCGTCCAATCCAAAGTCATGTAGTGTGGCATTTGGTCCACAAGGAGTAACAGAGCACAAAAATGTGACTTTAGTTTGAATATACCATACAAATATGATGGAAATTGATGAAATTAACAGAGTAACAGAGCACAAAAACGTGACTTTAGTTTGAATATACCATACAAATATGATGGAAATTGATGAAATTAACAGAGTAACAGAGCACAAAAATGTGACTTTAGTTTGAATATACCATACAAATATGATGGAAATTGATGAAATTAACAGGGGTAACAGAGACAAAATCGGACTTTGTTTAATATACCATACAAATAGAATGGAAATTATAGAAATATAACAGATAACAGTAGCACAGAAACGTGACTTTAGTTTGAATATACCATACAAAATGATGGAAATTGATGAAATTAACAGAGTAACAGAGCACAAAAATGTGACTTTAGTTTGAATATACCATACAAATATGATGGAAATTGATGAAATTAACAGAGTAACAGAGCACAAAAACGTGACTTTAGTTTGAATATACCATACAAATATGATGGAAATTGATGAAATTAACAGAGGTCAGTTAAAAGGAATGAGAGTGTGTTTAAATCCCAGCAAAAAAGAATTGAAAGAAAGCATCAAGAGAATATCATGTCGAATATTTCTTTCACCATATTATGCTATCAGTGTCAAACCTGGGTGTTGACATTAAATGACAAGAAAACTAGTCACAACAGAGATGAAGTGCCTATGTAGAGTGCTGGCTGGCAGTATGAAAAAGTGACCGGTTTAAGAATTAAAACATCAGGCAAAATGTGAGTACAACATAGTACTGAACTACATCAAGAAACAACAAATTAAATGGTTTGGTCACATAAACAGATTACCAACAGACAGTGTGCCTCAATTGGTAATGCTGCTCAGATATAGTGGATACAAGACAAACATGTCAGGAGTGTAAAAGGTGATCACATAAAAATAGAGTTAGTGAAAGACACCATGAGTAAAGCACACACAAGAGCTCGTTTTAGAAAGCTCTTCTTATCCTGACACTGTGAATCAACCCATGATTAAAGAAAAAGAAAAGAATGTAGAACGATAAATAAATAAATGAATATGCAAGAAAATAAATAGATTGCAGACTTAAGAATTAATTTGGTGTTGCAATTTATTGATACCTTCTTATCATAATGTACTGACACAGATGCCTTAAGAATCCACATTTGGCTTCCTTCCTTGGCATGACCCGCATTGAAGCAACTGGAAGTACAAGAGGTGACAGTATTGGAAAAGACAATATTACTGAGAAAGCTTCTGCTTTCATCTTCAATGGTGACTTGGTTTCCGCTGCTGTGTACTCTAAAAGGAAGATGACCAACATGCAACTATTTGTTCCAGACTTTATCCACTCCCTTTTACAAGGTCTTAATTACATACACAGGGAAGGTCTAGTTCATATGGAACTTAACTTGAACACAGTCATGGTGAGATTTCACTGGTTTTCTTCTACTATATATTACATTGTTAAAAAAGGAAAAAAAAATATACACTGTATAAATTTGGTAAACTAGCTTACACACACAATGTCATAAAATACATATAGAATGTGTATAGTTGACAAGTGGAACCAATGTATGTGTTGTCTCACCGACACATAAGGGTGTAGTCTTGTTCAGTATATGACACAAGTTAAGCATTCTTCGGATCCCTTTAATGTTTATATACAACTCTTGTGTGTTCTCACGGCAGTTGTTTAGTCATCTGTTTCAGTTTCAGTTTGGAATATCTTCATTGCATTCCGGACATGTCCATAGGTGCTCCAATCTCCTTCGCAATATCTCCATCAGCGTCCAGCGACTGACCTTACCAGTTCTATTTTGATTGATGAGCCTACTTGCATACCTGTTGTACCTTCTTTTCTTGCCACACCAATCTTTAAACCCAGTTCTGCAATCTAGTAGTTGACGTGGATTGGTTTAGATGAAGGTCTTCTCTGCGGCCACGCTCTATGAGAGCGTTCACGATGTCAGTTCTGTCCATTGGCTGGCCATCTGATATAGCGGCAGAGCCAGCCAGCCTGTCTGCTCTCTCATTGCCAACAACACCCATGTGCCCCGAAACAAAGACAAGTGTAATTCTGCAAATTGTTGACGCCTGCAGTGATTCAGTCATTGCCTGCGCACCGAACCGGCCTCCAACTTTCGGATCATACTCAGATCACTCAAAATGCACTCATGAGTGTAGTCTTGTGACTCTAGCCAGAGTAGTGCATTGGTCACCGCCAGTATCTCCATTTTATGCTGCTTGTTGTCATACTCAATGCACCACTGGCTTCCTTGACCATTCTGCCACATGAGCTTGCAGAGAAGGCCCATGCAGACTTCTCGTGACGAACTACTGATCCATCCGTGTAGATCACAACGTCGTGATCTGTTGGATAAGAGCATATTAGTTGATGGCACAGCTATACTCCAGTTGATGGCACAGCTATACTCCAGTTGATGGCACAGCTATACTCCAGTTTAAACATTTGAGATCAAATGTTGTGAGCATAGAGCTGGAAAAATAAGTAGTATGTTTAACACAGTAACTACTGCATTGACAAACATACAGTAGTCAAATTAATTATTGCTTATCTTTTGACTTTGTAGGTGCATGTATACATTAAAATGTAGTTATCTCAGTTGTTTAGCAAAATGTGTTGAATGTAATTTGTTTAAGATAAATGAATGTACTATAGTCACAAAGATCAGGATACTAAGAGCATGTATATTCCCAGTGACAACGTATGGGTGTAAAGCTTGAACATCTAACAAGACCGTGAAAAAAACATATATGCTTTCTAATATAAGTGTTACAGAAGAGTTCTTCATAAATGTTCTTTATGTTTTCATAAATCATGAACAGAGAAGAGAATAAGTAAATATATCCATAAAAGAACTCAAAATCAAATGAAAACCTGACTGGTTGCTGGAAATAAGAATTCAAAACTTGAAGTATTTTGGACATATTAAAATATACAAAAGAAGACCATTATGGATGGAGGCATGGAAAATAGGAAAGGAGGAAGATGACAGAGAAGATGGATTCAGGATGTAACTGATAATTTGAGCATGACAGCTGCAGAACGAGACATCTGGCCTATGAGAGAGAGAAATTCGAAGGACTCGTATGGGGTGTGCATAAGTTTTGCTCTAGTACATAGCTATTTGATGAAAAATTTTGATGATCTATAATCAAATAAGCATAACTAAATTAGCTACTGAATAGAAGGCAGTTGATGGTTATATGTGTATTCATTTCATCTTCTGACATCCCTGCAAACCTGCTTGATTCTAAACGTATGGACTTTGTCTTTCTTTTGGAATAAACAGTAGGTTTGGGGAGGGGTTTGTGCAAAATGGGCAAGGCACATTCCCCATATCAGCTGCCCAGGCTAGGCACAAATGAAGAGGACACTTTATCCTTGCTAATTGACCATCTGTAAAGATGAAAAAGGCCAAATAACTGAATAGAAAAACAGGTTGTGGCTGAATTAAATTTAGCTCCCATTTTCCCATTACAGGTTTATGTACAAATTCAGCTACAGTTTTCTTAATTATTAACATAATGTTATAGCAATATACCATTTTGTAGGTAAATGAATTTTCTTCAAGATTGATCTAAAACCATTGTTTTTTTTTAACTTTTAGTAGGAAATATGTAAATGTAAGATTATTATTTACAACATAAAAGCATTTGAAAAATATAAAAATGTTCTAACTTGCATTCAAGTTTTAATTTTCCAAACATGTCTTCTTCAAAACGTTAGATTTTAACTGATGTTATCTTTTGAATACAGGTGGAAAGATTGACTGGAATAGTGAAACTATGTCAGATGTGTAAGCCAAGAGAGGCCAGGTTTCCAATCAATCTCACCACACTCACACAGACCTGTGTATGCCTCTCACCAAATGTCCTTCAAGGTCACATATATGAAAGCACAGATGACATCTACGCTTTTGGACTTCTGCTTTGGGAGCTCATCTTTGATGATAACCCACCTTATAAAGAGCAAAGAGTGTGGCAGCTGAAAAGATTCATTGATGAGTGTCATCCAAACAATATGCTGTGGGATGCACTGATACAGTTACCTGATGTGTCCGAAAATATTCTAGATGTCTTAAAAGGAACAGTTCTTTTGCCAAGGGGAACTATCTGCATGCCCATAGCAACAGTTCAAAGGTTAGTACCTCTATTCTGTGAATGAATAGTCAATAATGAGAAGAATTGCATTAATTTATTTTATCGTTTTGTGTAATAACTACTGCAAGTAATGAAACAGGTTTATCCAAATGCAAACTAATTTGTTTACACTTGTTCTTCATAGATAGAACTGTAAAATCTAGCAATGTTTAAATTATTGTGCTTTCTGAAGTTAAGTATTAGAATTGAACATTACAAATTATCTTCATACTATGCAGGTTTGTGTAGTCTTATGCTGAAGAAAAGATTACCTTGCAGTTTATAAGCAACAACTCATAGTATGCATACCTCAAGACCTTTTGACCAATATTCCAACAATTTAAGAAGAGACTATTAAACACAATCACTGCCAAATTGAAAAACATGCTGTGGCCGAATTAATATTTCTTCACAGTTTCGTTCCATGGATGTGTGTTCTTGTTAAGCCAGTTTTTTCACTTTTCAGTAGATTATGAAGTATATATTTTTTGTAGATAATTAGTTTAGTTTAGTCCTGGGATCACCATCACTGCATGTCCAACAAATTAGTCCATAACTGTTCCAATCTCTCCCTCAGTATGTCCCTCAGCGTGTGGCAACTACCGACACCGGTTCTTTGTTGGTTTACAATTCTTCTTTGTCTGCCAGCATAGCATTCTTGTCAAGCTACACCACACTTAACTTTGAGTTCTTGCAGTCTGGTTAGAGTTGTAGATTCACCGCTATTATGTGAATCATGTACACGTCCTCTCTCCTTTAGGAATTTATAATATCAGCCTGGTCCATTGCACGCCCGCTTTGTACAGCAGCCATATCTGCAAGCCTATCTGCACGTTCATTCCCCTTACACCTGCATGCCCTGGCACAAAAATAAAAGTGATCTTTGTCAGCTTAGACCTCCCAGCGACTCCATCCAGTGTCTCCTAGCCCATCTTGTTTCAATCTTCCTGAGCATACTCATTGAGTCACTGAGAAAACATGCATGGATAAAAGTCTGTGATTCCAGCTAAACCATCGCTTTAGTAACCGCCATGATTTCCATATTGAGACTGCTCGTAGTCATGGCAAAACCACCACTGTATTCCTTCACAAGATCTCCGACCTGAGCAGTGAAAGCCCACGAGCTCCAAAAATGTCGAATCACCAAACCATCCGTATAAATGATTACATCATGCTCAGATGCTTTCTCAGAAATTAATGCCTGAACTGCTGCCTCCACGACAAGTGGGTTGTGTTGTCTGCATTCTTTATCAAGTTTGATGCATACAGAAAAAGATATATTGATTCCTGTTGGCACTCGTATCCATTCTTCACCGGGATCAATGGCTTTAAGTGTACACACCTGTTCACTACAGTCCTCGACCTGCCCCATCCACGATTTTCCTCTTTTTAACCTATTTCCTTTTGTCTCTTTATTTCCATGTGCAGAGGATGTTGTGTGTCAGCATTGACTCTGAGGTATGCTCGTGTACGGCTCATCAGTGTTCTATATTCCATAGTAGGATAGTCAAGCAGATAGTGCATCTCCCTGCACGACGTGTCTTTAGTGCACCCAAGTATAATGCGCATCCCCTCGTTCTGTATTCTTTCCAGTGGTTCTATTTGACTTTGACTGAGAGTCAGGATCGCCAGAGCATACTCAAGCACAGAAAGGACCAGACCCTGGTATAAAAGACAAAGATGGCGCTACTCTCAATCCACCGCAGCCATTATCCTCATCGCAGTCAAACCTTTCCTTGCCTTCATTATCACATGTGTAATGTGTATATCACATGTGTATCCATTTATTTTTGTAGATAAATAAATGGACTATTATCAAATACTAAAAGAATGGTACATGGAAATTTGATTTTGTAGAAATAATGTTTGAAACAATTGAATATGATTTGCAGACAAAAATGCTGTACAAATTGTGTTAAAAATTTATTGAGAGGACAGTGCGATGTATTTCAATATGAAAACAAATCGTTGGCTTCATTCAAGTTTGTTTTTTAAAATGTTGTTTTGATTAGACAATAATTTATGCACTTAATGACTTAACTTATCAGTAAACAGTTCTAAATTTTTTTAAATTGATTTCATTTACAGTTTATTAGTAAACATCTCAGATGAGCCTGTTATTAGTCACATGAATTCAAGGCAGCGGAGACATGCTGTTTACCGACGGACAAATTCAAAATCTTCAGGTAATTCTTCTTTGTTTGCTTTACTATATCCAATTTATCCATTTATAAACTACCCTTTGTCATTTGAGCTACAGAACATGAGTATATTGCATTATCATTTACAGGGATCAAGTTGGAATATTTCTTCTCTTTTGTCACATAACATCTGACTTTAGCATACATTTGTTCAGAAAAACTTTCTCTTAACAGTTTCCACACTAACTACACAGCACCACTTTATGACTTTTAAACACATACACTCGGCACAGACAGTAATACCATATTCACAGACATTGAACTATCATCTCTTTGTGTGTGATCCAAAATTTAATCTACAGCATAGTCTTAGCATTAACTCATTATCTCTGTGAGTATGCACCTTTACTCTGTTACAGATCACCAGCACAGTTTAAGACACATGTTGCTTTCTTCTAGTGCATTCATTCAGGAACTTCATGATTTCCAAATTCTAGCAACCCATATGCAGGGATCAATTTCTTCTCTTAGACTGTTCTGGATTGGGAATAATCTCTAGTACTTTTGAAACATGCATCAATTTAATTTCCCAAAGAAAATATTTTTCCCATTGAGAGGAGGATATAACAAACAGTCAAAATTTGGTTGGTTTACGCAAGTGAAACAGCTTTCTAAGGCATGATACTTTCAGAGATCCATGCAGTGTGGTTTCGCTTTGGTTATCAGAGATATTGTTTGTTTATTTTACAAACAAATTTCATTTACTAAATTCTTATCCTGACACTGAGTCAACAGAATGAAAAAACAACTCATTTTACATAGAAATCTCTTCTTATCCTGACACTGTGAGTCAAAACAAGAATGGAGAAAGAAAGCAAACAAATTCATTTACAAGTCTCTTCATCTGACACTGGAGTAACAGAAGAAAAAGACAAATCTCATTCTGCAAAGAGCTGTTTGGGACATGCGCATGAGGAACATTGGCAGACTTATCTGGGATTAGGAAATCCGGCTGGACCAGTCAAATCAGTCATATTACATTGACAGACTGATGAGACTGCATGTGGAGGAGATGTTCTCATTAGGTGTTAGAGAAAAGCTCATACCAGGTATGTCTGTTACAAACATGATTGCACAGTATCTGAGCTGGAACTCGATCCCTAAAGGCCAGCTAGTCACATAGACTGTCAATAATTTATTTGCTACCAGGATTCACAACATGGATATGCATTATGATATTGATTAGAATTTTAACCCTAGTATTCACACAATAGCATCATGACTACCTTTACATTCTAAACTTAGTATTCACACAATAGCATCATGAATACATTTACATTCTAAACTTAGTATTCACACAATATCATCATGAATACTTTTACATTCTAAACTTAGTATTCACACAATAGCATCATGAATACTTTTACATTCTAAACTTAGTATTCACACAATAGCATCATGAATACATTTACATTCTAAACTTAGTATTCACACAATAGCATCATGAATACATTTACATTCTAAACTTAGTATTCACACAATATCATCATGAATACCTTTACATTCTAAACTTAGTATTCACACAATAGCATCATGAATACTTTTACATTCTAAACTTAGTATTCACACAATAGCATCATGAATACTTTTACATTCTAAACTTAGTATTCACACAATAGCATCATGAATACTTTTACATTCTAAACTTAGTATTCACACAATAGCATCATGAATACCTTTACATTCTAAACTTAGTATTCACACAATAGCATCATGAATACTTTTACATTCTAAACTTAGTATTCACACAATAGCATCATGAATACATTTACATTCTAAACTTAGTATTCACACAATAGCATCATGAATACTTTTACATTCTAAACTTAGTATTCACACAATAGCATCATGAATACATTTACATTCTAAACTTAGTATTCACACAATACATCATGAATCTTTACATTCTAAACTTAGTATTCACACAATATCATCATGAATACATTTACATTCTAAACTTAGTATTCAGATCACATCAATGAATACTTTACATTCTAAACTTAGTATTCACACATAGCATCATGAATACTTTTACATTCTAAACTTAGTATTCAAAACAATAGCATCATGAATACACTTTACATTCTAAACTTAGTATTCACACAATAGCATCATGAATACCTTTACATTCTAAACTTAGTATTCACACAATAGCATCATGAATACTTTTACATTCTAAACTTAGTATTCACACAATAGCATCATGAATACTTTTACATTCTAAACTTAGTATTCACACAATAGCATTATGAATACATTTACATTCTAAACTTAGTATTCACACAATAGCATTATGAATACTTTTACATTCTAAACTTAGTATTCACACAATAGCATTATGAATACTTTTACATTCTAAACTTAGTATTCACACAATAGCATCATGAATACTTTTACATTCTAAACTTAGTATTCACACAATAGCATCATGAATACCTTTACATTCTAAACTTAGTATTCACACAATAGCATCATGAATACTTTTACATTCTAAACTTAGTATTCACACAATAACATTATGAATACCTTTACATTCTAAACTTAGTATTCACACAATAGCATCATGAATACTTTTACATTCTAAACTTAGTATTCACACAATAGCATTATGAATACTTTTACATTCTAAACTTAGTATTCACACAATAGCATTATGAATACTTTTACATTCTAAACTTAGTATTCACACAATAGCATCATGAATACCTTTACATTCTAAACTTAGTATTCACACAATAGCATCATGAATACCTTTACATTCTAAACTTAGTATTCACACAATAGCATCATGAATACTTTTACATTCTAAACTTAGTATTCACACAATAGCATTATGAATACATTTACATTCTAAACTTAGTATTCACACAATAGCATCATGAATACTTTTACATTCTAAACTTAGTATTCACACAATAGCATTATGAATACTTTTACATTCTAAACTTAGTATTCACACAATAGCATCATGAATACCTTTACATTCTAAACTTAGTATTCACACAATAGCATCATGAATACTTTTACATTCTAAACTTAGTATTCACACAATAGCATCATGAATACCTTTACATTCTAAATTTAGTATTCACACAATAGCATCATGAATACATTTACATTCTAAACTTAGTATTCACACAATAGCATCATGAATACATTTACATTCTAAACTTAGTATTCACACAATAGCATCATGAATACTTTTACATTCCTACATCAAGTAGGCTTACTATGTGTTTGTTTCCACAACTTTTCTTTTAAATAACCACATTTTTTAAAATGTTGTGGGAAAACTTTATAAATTTAGCTTGCTCAGATTGATGCACACAAATATATGTATCTTCTTTTCTGTATAATTCTATGCATATGGATAATTTATTTTCTTTATCAAAAAGTGTATGATTCACATAAGTTTGGCATTAATTAATGAGACATCTCATACTAAAATCATATGAGTTTGCTTCAACTATTTGTATAAGCACAGTTAAAAAATTTGACATCCAAATTTGAAAATATAAATTTCATTATTTAAAAACTTGGATCATATTGTGTTGAAGCAAATGAGTTATTTATGCAAAAAAATAATGTTAAAATACATTTTTTTTTCTTTTTCTAGATATCGCAATCACAAGCACTTCAGGTACACAACCTAAGATGTCAGCAGAAGCTCTGTCTGTTGAGCATGTTCCTCAACGTCCTCCTAGGAAAAGAGACAATTTCAAGATATCTGCTTCAATAGAGGAACCAATTATTGCAGTATGGGACAATAAGTATCATACAAAAGACAAAAGGCGACAGAGCGAACCTGCACTTTCAATAAACTTATCATCTTTTCCTTCAGTTAAATCCAAGAAAAGTTTTTTCCAACGTGTCGGTCAAGTTTTTAGCAGAAGATCCTCTAATGCGCACCTAGTTGAGAAATTGGATCAACGTGATGAAAGTATCAGTGTAAACACAACTGGGAGCAGGAAAAAATCAGTACACATCCTAGAAGACACTGATAGAAAATTGAAAGCATCAATAGATGTTAAATATTCAACTCCTCAGTTGAAACAAAAATCCTTTTCAAAGAGTGCAATTAAACAATATCCAGAAGATTCAAATTCTCATCATCGAAGATTTAGTCTGCAAGATCCATCACTGTATGATCATCAACAAGTTACTGCTTTTCATGATGAAGGTTTAGATGTTCCAGAAAAGATGATTGAGAAATTTTCTACAAACTTGAGTGATACACTATCAAATAATAACAATCGCAGTGTATATTCTGGGACTGGTTTAATGTCACCTTCATTTTTAACTGGCAGTTTACCATCTCTTCCAAATTCAGAAAGACTATCCAGAAAAGCAGGGACAGATATTCATAGAACACAGGGTCCAACATCTCCCACACATAATAATTCAAAAATCGCATCCAACAGATACAGATCACTGGATAACTTTACTCTATTAGAATCCAAAACCACTGGAAGCTATGTTCCAGTAAATATTTCAGTGCCAATATCAGGCTTAAGGTTAGGTGGATCACTGCAAGAATTACCACGTAGTTTTGACAATAAAGTAAGTCACACAGCAGCACCACTAATAGTGGATAGTATGGATACAATGGGTGTTCAGTTTGTGCATAACAGATATGTTTCATCAGGCCATCGACTTGGAAATTCCTTACAAGATATCTCAGACAGAAGCCATATCATAGGACCAATAATGGAGGACCAAGTTGTCACATCAGGTTTTGAGTATAAACAAGTTGGAAGTGAAAACAATGGTCATTATCGTACAAACCTATCTCTGAGAAAACACAGTGGTCATCGCCGGTGGTCTTCTACTTCCTCATCCAAAATACGAGAGAAATTAGATGAAAGTTTAGGAAGTACTTCCAGTCTTAGCTCTAGTTCATCATCTTTACCAGGAACTGCTAGTAGATTATCTACAGATGCAACTGCAAAAGAACAAACTGCAGTTATTGGATTGTTAGATGTTTCTAACATAGATTTCGGGTCCAACTATGAGACAGATTCTAGCTCGTTGGACAGCAATGTTATTACACAGAACAATGACACAGGATATAATTCATTTGATTACATGAAGAGTCAAAATGACAAATCTATAGTCACATCAAAACCACAAGCATTCAAACTGCATGTAACAACAAATAATAACAATATGTTGTCAAGTTCTAGTGACTCCTTTATGGTTTTTAGTCCAGACAATTCAGAGAGAACTGAACACTTCTCTTATGAAGACATACAGAATACTGCTGAGCTTCCATATGATGAATATACTCCTTCGCCAGCTCCAAGCGTTTCAAATACAGCCCCACCAATTCCTGTCATTGACTTTACTAAATTATTTAAAGTGAATGATAGTTCTGATGATGAAGGATATCCTTTTCAGTGAACATTCACTGTTAAAATGCAATAAAGTGATATTTTTATGAAAATGTGATAGCATTTTAAAAGCTAGTATTTGCTCAATGTATTAATCCTTTGAACCCTGGCCAACTGTACCATAAAACCCCTATCCCTGGGTCCCTGAGCTAAAACAGCATATATCAGAGTGATATTAAAATTGCGATAATTTAGCACAGTTAAGTGCTCTATAACTAGTTATTTACTTACCCCATCATCTCCGTTATTCCTGCTTGTTACATATTTGCAGAATACTAAGCCGTTTTAAATTTACTTTATATATTTCTTGGGTCATGCTCCCAATAATGTAGCTCGTTCTTCATATTCAACATATATGACTGTGAATCCACTGCTGACCATATTGAAAGAGATGGGTGTCAATATTGGTGCAGCCGAAAAGAACGACATACTAAATATGCAAAGAGATTGATTAATCAACATCAAACTGGCTTGTTGGGTCGCTGGATTTGCTGAGGCGGAGATCGGAGCACCTATGGACATGTCCGAGTGCTATGATGATAGTCCTCATATAACTGATATGACTTTAATATCAATCGATTTAAACAATTTTCTTTGCTTAGTTTAGTTTAGTCGTTGGATCACCATCACTGCACGTCCAACAAATTAGTCCATAACTGTTCCAATCTCTCCCTCAGTATGTCCCTCAGCGTGTGGCGACTAACGACGCCGGTTCTTTGTTGGTTTACAATTCTTCTTTGTCTGCCAGCATAGCGTTCTTGTCTTTTACCACACCACACCACACTTAACTTTGAGTTCTTGCAGTCTGGTTAGAGTTGTAGATTCACTGCTATTACATGAATCATGTGAATTTTCTTTGTGTAAATCAGTAAATGACTGGCTGACTCACTTTCAATATTCTTATCGGAATAATTACAGTCTAATTCATCTTCAGTTTCATCTAAATCTAGTTCAACAGCGTGCTCTGTTGTTATCTTTTTAGAGTGACAATTTCCAAAGTTTTCAGAATTCTTTTGATAATGAATATTACAATATCAGCACACAAAAATATCATACAACAGTGCCCGCCATCTTGCTAAACCGTTTAGAACATGTGGGTTGTGTTTGATGTCACATTTGTACACAATTTATCTTTGATCACCAACAAATAACAATGGAATCTTATCAGAATGAAATGTTTTGGACTTTGGGATATGAGATATTTACATTCAATACTAGTTTATCATAATCACAGGTTCTAAGGGTTAAGACACACTATGTATATATTTTTATAATCACAGTTTCTAAGGGTTAAGATACACTGTATATATTTTTAGTATTGGGGCAAATGTTATAAGAATATGCAATAGTGTAAATGAAAACTGTGTGCCAGTTTATCATTGGAATGTTTGCATAGAATATCTTAGAGAAGCATGTTCTCAGTTACAGAGATAAGAAATAAACTCAATCTGACAAAAACCCAATGTAACGAAAGTGTGGCACATGACATGTTTTATGTGTTGAAGATAGTCTCAATATATAACTTATTTTTAAAAATCTTTTTATTTTATTTTGGTTTCTTTTTTGTCCCATAATTTATCCTTTGGTTCTACTAATTTTCAATCATAAAATAATAAATCTGTTTATTTATGAATATCATCATGCAACATTTCATTTGCAGATTGTCACTCTCATCATAGCCGGCCTGAAAAACTATCGTCCCTGCCTCCTCTATTGCTGTATTCAAGATTTCTTTGATGTCTTGCTGCCACCATTATCTTGATCATCTCCTGCCATGTCTTCCATGAACTATGCCCTCACTTATTGCTCTTTCTAAAACCCTGTTAAGTTTAATGTGAACAAACATTTTATTGTGTTTTAGAAATGATATTGCTCAATGTTTTTCAATGTTCAGGTCGTGTGGAATATCTATATTTTGTTTCTTCACTGTCCAGAATATTCTAAGAATTTTTGGGGAAAGATTTGATTTTCTTTTTTAATATTTGTGTTATGGTCCAGGATTCACATCCATATGTTGTCACATGAAAAAGGCATGTCTTCAGAAGTTTTAATTGTTTCTCCTTGCATGTTTTATGCCAAATATATATCATGCTAACTACCCTTTAAATTGACATGGCTATTATAATGTTATATGATGCACACAATTGTACCATCACCATCATCAGATGTCATCTCTGCATGGAAGGTTGGCTGCAATGCATCAGATGACATCACTACATGGAGAGTTGGCTGCAATGCATCAGATGACATCACTACGCCCGAGTGGTTACCGGGCCCAAATTTGGGGTGTAAAGAATAGAACCACTGTTACCTGCCATGCATGTCGAAGAGGCGACTAAGGAGGTTTGGCTGAAATCGGATGCGTGTGTCCTAAATGTGTAGAAGTCTATGCGTTTAGGGGCCTACCAAACCAATGTGCAACGATACACGTTCTTGGCAAAGATCAAACATATCACAGAGTGATTAAAATTGGTTGTAAAGAACAAACGCAAAGAAGAAGAAGACATCACTACATGGAAGGTTGGCTGCAATGCATCAGATGCCATCACTACATGGAAGGTTGGCTGCAATGCATCAGATGCCATCACTACATGGAAGGTTGGCTGCAATGCATCAGGTACCATCACTGCATGGAAGGTTGGCTGCAATGCATCAGATGACATCACTACATGGAAGGTTGGCTGCAATGCATCTCCAACATCTGTCTCTTGCCTTTTATTCTGCCAGGCTGCAATTTGTCCATCTCTTGATGTTCCCCTCCCACTTGTGTCTTGGTCTTTCTATCTTGCTTGTTGTCCTTCAACTATTCCCTCTAATAAAGATTTGATCAATGTGTCATGTCTCTTTATTTGTCCAAAATATTTTATTTGTTTAATTTTTATTAATGGCAGCCATTACTGCATACATCTGTTCATGAGATACATAATCACTAGAATAGGGTGAACAAATAATACTAAAATTGTAACAAATACTCAGTGATTGCGTAGTGATTATTGGCTATGAATAAAATACAAATATAACTAGTATTGGTTAGATTTACAAGTATTGAATATTAAAATGAATATTGGAAATATACTGATTAGAAGATACAAAACAAATATTTGCAGTGTAACAACTACTGACTACATTCAAGAGGTAATGACTACTATTTAAATGTATTGATTGCTAACAGTACAGAGTATCCAAAATTATCGAAACTAGCAACCCAAAATTTCTTCCTGATCTGGTAGATATAATTGGGAAACAACACCAAGATGTGGGTATCATTGGGGAAATAACCCAATTTGCTGGAAATTTGCTGCAGTCAACCTTTCTTGTGGGAATGTCACAAGCTAGTGGCAAAGTAGTGATAAAGTAATGAATACTTTTTCCTTGCTGCTTTTGTATTGTCAATATACAGAAAGACTGCAGTCAACCTTTCTTGTGGGAATGTCACAAGCTAGTGGCAAAGTAGTGATAAAGTAATGAATACTTTTTCCTTGCTGCTTTTGTATTGTCAATATACAGAAAGACTGCAGTCAACCTTTCTTGTGGGAATGTCACAAGCTAGTGGCAAAGTAGTGATAAAGTAATGAATACTTTTTCCTTGCTGCTTTTGTATTGTCAATATACAGAAAGACTGCAGTAACCTTTCTTGTGGGAATGTCACAAGCTAGTGGCAAAGTAGTGATAAAGTAATGAATACTTTTTCCTTGCTGCTTTTGTATTGTCAATATACAGAAAGACTGCAGTCAACCTTTCTTGTGGGAATGTCACAAGCTAGTGGCAAAGTAGTGATAAAGTAATGAATACTTTTTCCTTGCTGCTTTTGTATTGTCAATATACAGAAAGACTGCAGTCAACCTTTCTTGTGGGAATGTCACAAGCTAGTGGCAAAGTAGTGATAAAGTAATGAATACTTTTTCCTTGCTGCTTTTGTATTGTCAATATACAGAAAGACTGCAGTAACCTTTCTTGTGGGAATGTCACAAGCTAGTGGCAAAGTAGTGATAAAGTAATGAATACTTTTTCCTTGCTGCTTTTGTATTGTCAGTATACAGAAAGACTGCAGTAACCTTTCTTGTGGGAATGTCACAAGCTAGTGGCAAAGTAGTGATAAAGTAATGAATACTTTTTCCTTGCTGCTTTTGTATTGTCAATATACAGAAAGACTGCAGTAAAACTATGAAGCAACGGAGGAACACTTAAAAACAAAGTACTGTAGTTTTACAAAGTACAAGAATAATAACAATAAACAGCGATGTTTCAACCAATATGCCTTTGTCAAGCAAAGGATACACCAGAAGCAAAGAAATTCACTTCTTAAAATGGCAAACATAACATATGCAATTCAACAATAAATCCATAATGGTTCTAAAATAAAAATATGTGACGAAAAATGAAATAAATGTGAAAAACTAGGAATGGAAAAATGAAGTTAAACAATAATAATTATATAATATAGCATATTTACAGCTAACATATACTATAGAGCATGAGAAGAGACAGTATTAAGAAGCATAGGAATATAGTGCGTTGAGTCCAGGAGGTTGCAAGGTACGATATAAAACAATTCTCTAGAGTAAATCTACGATCATCAGAAGAACATGGTTAGATGGCTGTGACCTGGATGTCACGAGCTCCCAAGTGGTGAGTTCCATTAGAATGAGGGCTACAAGGGTCATAGAGCATTTGCATATATCACATAAGTGTTGACCAAAGCGGTCACACCGTTTTTTTCCCAGTTTCGGTTATATATATCCTGTCACACAGTTTACAAGTGTTGACTTAGATTATGTTGCGGAACTCACATGTAAAACTATCCTCATAACATTTATGACACTTTCGGATCAAGGCGCAATAGTTATACCAGCAATTAATTGTTACTGTTTATTTATCACCACTGTCTATTATCTTCTCTTGTGTTGTTCGTTGTCTCTTCTGCCATATTTGCAGGTTGTCATGATAGTTTTTATCTATTCTTTTCTTACATTTCCCAGAAGACAACTGCTTCATCCCAATCAAAACAATAAGTTTGCTTTGTCTGTTGACCTCTTCTTACTTACTTAATCCCGTCATGCCTAGTGACACATGGGGCTTCAGAAAGGACTTTCCATGCTCTCCTGTCCCTGAACCTCAGCGCAGAGCCCCACGTCTGTTGACCTCACTTAACACCTTTTCATGTTTTTTTTAAACAGTCTGTGGTGCTCCTACAGTTCTTCTATAAAACTGCATTTTTGCTGGCTCAAAGAAATAGCTTGTATGTTTCTTTATATATCACTGAACCTTTTTGTATATCCAACATGTTTTATTTGTTTTTATTTCAATGAGCAGTATATCAAACAGGTTTTATTGAGTATTGCCTTTTATAATATTGTTCCCAAAGTGTTGTCCATTCTCGCATATTGTGTTCCCCATTTGATGTTTTTTTCTTAGTAGTTTTTAATGAGGGTTATCTGTTCTTCAACTTATATTCTTGTTTTGAGTATCTTTTTTTTGTCAAACTGCTTCAACACAATTCACTTCTAAGCTTGATATATTCACGCAATATTAGCATCTTAAGCTTAGAACTGATTTTTCTGAAGGAATATGATCAACAATGCAAAAACTTGCGATGGTATATGATGATGACATAGTTTGAGTCATGATATTCTAAACATGATTTTATTTACTTAATGGCAATAAGAAGATTTTTCAGCAACATATTATTTAATTCACTGCTTTTCACTACCTATATGAATGTTGACCATATGTAACTCCTAGCAAGTTTGCTTACTACTTATATTTTTGCATCACTCATTATCCATATCGATTTTAGGGATCATTTTATTTTTATTAGTGGTATTTTTGTGTGCTTTTGTTTTATTTTGAACATTTTTTTACTGAATTGTATTATTATATTTGTAATTTTTTTCAGGAATCTACACATTCCCCAGTTATGTAATTTGTATCATCCAGTATGTTGTTTAAACTTTGCGAATAAAACGTTTGTCCTTCATTCAAGTTAAGATAATTAATCATGGGCCTTCATTCAAGTTAAGATAATTAATCATGGGTATGGTTTCAGTTGCATCACTATTTCTTCATTTTATAACAAAGAAAAGCCTCCCATCAAATATCCAATCAGAAATGCCTACTTTAGTCATACTGAATTTGTTTGAAAATACAAAATATTAATACATCAAGTAAGGTTTGTAGTGAAGTAAAATAACATTTTAAATCGGCGTTGTGACCAAAAGACCTTTACCCGAAAACAATACAAAATACAACTACGATGAAATTAGCTCTGTGTAGTAAAAACCTCACCAAGAAAACTGGTATGAATATCATGATAGAGTAGTTTTTGGGGGATATTTTTCTTAAAGTGTCATCACCTTTTAACATTACTTGCTTGGCTGAAATCGGATGCATGTGTCCTAAACGTGTAGAAGTCTATGCGTTTAGGGCCTATCAAACCAATGTGCAACGTATACACGTTCTTGGCAAAGATCAAACATATCACAAAGAGTGATTAAAATTGGTCGTAGAGAATGAATGCAAAGAAGAAGAAGAACATTACTTGCATTTTTCTATATTTTTCCACAGACTCAATAACATGTAGTGATATTTTCTTGTGTTTGTAAGTTGTTTTTTGTTCCATATAATGTTTCATTTGTCAGTGGGGCTCTGTGGCATAGGGGCAAGGTGTTTGCTTTCGCTTCAAAAGTACTTGGTTCAATCCCCTACATGAAGTGATCAGGATAGTTTTCCACATATCCATGATCCAATATAAGTGAGATAAAATTCCTAGAACTATTGGAGACTGACAATAAAACTTAATGCCTGTGTTCATGCTGAACATGTAAAAGAACCCTTGCAGTTCAAAATCAATATATTAGGTTACAAAACTGCTACTCTGGCAAAATTCATTTAACAAATTTTAATAAAATTAAACAACATTTTTACAATCATTAAAATTTAATCGGGGACTTTTGTCGGTGCTATGGAGTTTGTGCATACCCTGAGATCTTCCTGTGTAAGAAAGAGATCAGAGCACGCATGGTTATTCTAAAAGTGCAATCCTGATTGTCATATCAATCAATCAATTATTATCCATTGTAATTTTCAAAACTACATTACTTAGTGTTTTAATATTTTGTTTTTGTAAATGATTTTGCTGAAGTATTGTCATTACTATTGTTAATAACAAGTATACATTACATTTTCTTGGTAAATTAGAAACATTACATTCAACATTTCACACAGTTTAGAAAGGGTTGTTACTAAATTATGTGTAGTATATTTTCTATTTTGTGAGGAGTTATCCATCTTCAACCATAAACTTGAATTCCCTTTTTCGTTTGTTTATTCTTTCTGTCTCAATATAAAAGTCCAGTGATCAGGGAGCAATGTTGATGATGCCATTGGAGGAATGAGGGTGATGTCTGTGGGATATGAGGAGAATGTGGTTGGAACATTCATAATGATGTCACTGAAAATAAAGAAGAAGATGTGAAAGCAATGATGGGGATGTCTTGCGGAACAGTGATGGGGATGTCTTGGGGAACAATGATGAGGATGTCTTGTGAAACAGTGATGGGGATGTCTTGGGGAACAGTGATGGGGATGTCTTGACATTGATGAGGTTGTCTGGGGGGCAATGATGAGGATTTCTTGGGGATAATAATGAGGATAATTTTGATGTCACCTCCTCCCAGGTCAGCATTATGTCTATTTACCCAGGATGGGACTGACTGAGAACGGTTTGTTTCTAGTTGATCATCCTCAAAATATGCCTGGTCTCCTTCTAAGAACTGAGATATACAGTTGTCATGGGATCAGAGACATGTTAGTATGCATCGCGATGGACCTCTATTCTATGTGTGACCCACTACAGAGAATTGTGTGAATATGGAACATCATGTGTTAATATTGAATTTCATGTTATTGTATTATTATATTGCCATATTAGAGTTTTTTTAAACATTTGTTTGTTTTCTTTTATATTTTCAAAATCGTTATCAATCTATAATTGTTTTGCTCATGTTCAAAGATTGTTAAATCTAACATGTTTTAAATTTTGTTTTTTAAATGTTATAAGTGTGTGAGTCCATGTTTTTCAGTTTTGATTTAACTATTCTAAATTTGTGAATCATACATGCGTTTAAGTGATGTTTTATATGTATTAACAGCCTCACGAATGATATTCAATTATCTCATTACATACAGAGAGAAGAGAGAGAGAGAAAGAAGTAGAATAAGATAGAAAGATTGAGAATAAATAAGTAAAGAGCATGTTTTCATACACCAGTTTATGGTTGTTGAACTGATGTCATAGCACTTTGGTCAAACCCATAGGTACTCAGTCTCCCCATGCAGATATCAAAGAGTATGCATATTGAAGATTTTCATGGCTCGATGGTTTAATACAATCCTTGATCTGCTTCTCAGCATCCAGTTCTGCTTGAACAACATATAATTTCAAGCCATTTAAATTGTTGGTGGATAGATTGAAAATCAAGTTTGATGCCTTCATGCAAAATAAGGTAGCGAATAAACCAAATAAAGGGCCTCCCCCCATATCATCTTCAACTTCTAGATGGTTAGGGCTATTGATTCAAACTTGCCTGCTTTCTCATTGATGTCAACACTCAAATATTCAGGACAGTCATCACATGCTAGAGAGTTGAAGATATATTGTTTAATTGTTTACAGGTATGAAGCTAAGAACGTTCCCTTGAACAGAAAAAATCTCTTGAACATATTAGCTATTAGTTTGTACATTGTAATTATCATCTTTCATGTTTTGCAGTCAGCAAGCCAGATCACATCAGTTTTCATTATCATACAACTATGTTGACAATTAATTTCAATTGATAATTGCTATGTTGATTTTAAAAAAATAAAACGATAAATGAAATTTTCTCTGGTTTTGTTATCATACATTTGTTACTTAACTAGTTAACAATAATCTATGTTACCACACAGTTCTTCGGCCTGTGAGGCAGGTAGAACTACACAGATGGAACAGAAACAACAAACTAGAAAGACAGTAAAATTTCCCACAAGTACAAGTATTCCTTGCCCCCATTGTAAAAGAACATTTCAAGTTCGTATCGGGCTCACCAGTCATCTAAGCATACATAGACAAACATAATGCAACTACATTCTCTTGGATGAAAAATGGTGGTCATCATCATCACCCGTGATGGACGAGCATCATCACCTGTGATGGACGAGCATCATCACCCGTGATGGACGAGCATCATCATCACCCGTGATGGACGAGCATCATGTTACTATAATTATTATAATTCTAACAATTTATGCCTATTTTTCTGTCTATTATATCATTGTTTCTATAATTAGGTTAAATAGATCAACATCCGCATAAGAAAGAAAGTTGACACAGAACCTTGCTTGAATTACACTGAGAAACAAAGAATGATATGGTTTGGCCACTTAATAAGAATACATCCAAACTCCACTGTGTACAGTCTTCAACAACAGAACATCAGGAAAGAAGGCGAGAAGAAGACCGTGAAAAAGATGGTTAGATGGCAAAGCAGAATCCTATCAAAAAGCTAAAATACAGAAAACCATAACACTGGGCAACAACCCGGTAGCAGTGTGATAACAAAAGAAGTAGGAAAACCATAACACTGGGCAACAACCCGGTAGCAGTGTGATAACAAAAGAAGTAGGAAAACCATAACACTGGGCAACAACCCGGTAGCAGTGTGATGACAAAAGAAGAAGTAGAAGAAACCATAACACTGGGCAGACAACCGTAGCAGTTGATAACAAAAGAAATAGGAAAACCATAACACTGGGCAACAACCCGGTAGCAGTGTGATAACAAAAGAAGTAGGAAAACCATAACACTGGGCAACAACCCGGTAGCAGTGTGATGACAAAAGAAGAAAAAGAAGCAAAACTAGTGATGAAGCATTTGATTATATAATTCCATGTTACCCTGTCTTGCTCCCTCAAGGTCTATGTAAGCGTTAACCATGATGTCTATCCCTTGTAAAATTTCCTTGGAAATCCTCTCTCTTTTTTATCTGTAATTTGTTTTAAATATTCTAGCTAGCAAACATCGTTCAAAAGTTGGCGAGCCTTTATTTCCCAGGAAATGTGTTACCTTCAATCAGGAGAAATGAGCTGGTCTTAATCAGCTAGTACATCTAATGGACATCTGTTTTCAAATTTGAACACTTTGAACTATTTTTTGTAATATTCTTCTAAAGCTTCATCAAATAGAAGGAGTTTAACTTCAAAATGTAGAAAGTACATTTTACATAGTATACACTAATAGTTTAGATGTTCTTTACAATAGTAAATAAATTTAAAAAATAATATGTACAATTACTTATGAATAAAAACAAAGCTTCTGGCTGAATGGGTTAGAGTGCGTTCCCATGATGGAGATCCATGTTTAATCCACGGTTAGACCTATGATGTATTTTTATTGTGGGAAATAAAGAAAATTCCTAGCCTGAACAGTTCCACAGTGACTGCACTAGCCATGTGGCCTTTAAATTCCTCAGTGTTCAATCTACGGTAAGGCAAAGAATGTTTTTCTTTTGGGGCCATCAAAGAAAATTCCTAGCCTGAACAGTTCCACAGTGACTGCACTAGCCATGCAGCCATTACATTCTTTATGTCCCCCCTTTCCTACAGCGCTCTAAAAAAGTGGTATTACGGACAGTAATGACAGTTTTAAAACAAAGCTGTCAGGTTGAATAATCTAGATAAGTTCTGAACTGTTAGGGCTCACATATTCATAGTTATTACTTCACCCCGGTTCCTCATATGGTGTCACTCACTGCATCTCTCTTGCATAGCACAGCATCAGATATGAATGTGTGCTAAAATCGTGTAGCACGCAAGTAAAGGTATACAACTCACTTTTTTATGTATCCCTTTTCAAAACTTTCTCAATTACGTCAGCAATAGCACACCCATTAATTAAACAACATTAACAATATTCCATTTCAAATTTTGCAAAAAATTGTGAACTAATTTATATTTTAATTAATAAAGGTATTCTCTTAATCAATATATTTCGAGTCTCACTTTTCTGTACATCGCATACCGAGCACAAATGAAAAATACAGAATTAAAGAGTTACCACAGATCAGAGACATTCACTACACTAGGATTTTAAGGACAAATGAAACTAATGATTATGTGCCGTATGACACAAGCTGAAAGAATAATCGACCAGGTAACCACAGTTTTGACCCTGTTGATAGGGAAAACATTGATACTAATATATGAAACATGCAGACTTCCACAATATTGCAGAGGATGGCGAGGTATTTTTTTATACATGGTCTGTATTGTGTGGTGAGAAATCAACCGAGAAATTTCAGGAGATAGCACGCTAGGTATGGTTGTTGTCAAACAATATGGAGCATACAGAACTACTACTTTCAATTTGAGGATAGAAGTTGAGATTGTTATTTCTGCCCTTCACTGACTTCATACTCTCTTTATTGGAGTAACTATTGTGCCCCCCTCTCAATTCATACTTTGGAATGTTCAAAAGGGCATGATATGATAGAGTGAATGTCATCTGTCAATCCAAGGGCTTACCTAGATTTACTGTTATTTACCGAGCATGCTTGCAGTAATCAAAGTGCAGTCCGACTTGCATCCCTAGCACATATTGTTAGGTTGTTGATGAATATTAGTGACTGTTTTTGGTTGTCCTGACATTGCCTATTTGAACAATGATACTGCAATTTATGCTGAATAGATTCCCAGATTTTCATCAGATAGGTTTATGTTTCCACATGTAATCGTCCATTTGTAGTGTTCCTCGAAATTCGTCATTCTTGTTGTATTGTTTGCTTGATAAAGGCCTTTTGGTCGAAACGTTGCTGTTTATCGTCACTGTTTATATATTTTGTAAAACTGTAGTACTTTGTTTTTACGTGTTTACCTATTTTTCCAAGTTTTACTGCAGTCTCCACCCTTTTCGACTCTCTAATTAGAAGTGCAACACATAACTACGAGACAATGACGTTTTTTGTGTAGTTAGGAGTGACGGTGAGAGAAATTAGTAAACATAAAAGACAAGATTATTATTCAACACAGACGGACATGTCACCAAAAAATAAATACATATAAAGTCTTCAAGAATGTGTTTGTCGATTATATTGTCCAGTATCGAAATAGGGGAAGACTGCAGTAAAACTTGGTAAATAGTGAAACACGTACAAACAAAGTACTATAGTTTTACAAAATACATAAACAGTGACGATAAACAGCAACGTTTCGACCAACAAGGCCTTTATCAAGCAAACGAACAAACAGGAGTGACAAATTAAAATGAAACACAAATGGACGACCAAATACCAACGTATCTAAGGAAAATCTGGAATAAAACGAATAACGAAATAAATGTAACACAAAAAACACACATAAAAACTAGAAATAGAAAAGAAACAATGAAACATCTAGTAAATATATAACTTGAATACATGCAACATATACCCATATAGATTATAAAGCATGGGAAGAGAAAGTACTAAGAAGCATAAGAATGTAATACATGCAACATATACCCATAGAGATTACAAAGCATGGGAAGAGAAAGTACTAAGAAGCATAAGAATGTAATAACGTTGAGCCCGCGTGGTCGCAAGGTACCATACAAAGAAATCAACCGATTCTCCAGAGCAAATCGACTACGATCATCAGAGGAACATGATCGGATGGCTGTGACCTGGACATCGCAAGCTCCTGAATGGCCAGTATCATTGAAATGGGTAGCTACAGGGGTCACAGAGCATTGGCGTATATCGCGCAAGTGTTGGGCGAATCGGTCACTGAGTCTCCTGCCGGTTTCCCAATATAGGCCTTGTTGCACCGCTTGCAGATAATGGCATAGATAATATTACGGACTCGCACGTGAAACTGTCTTCAACAACGAACGTGGCTTTTGGAAAAGACACCGTGCGGGTCTGTATTACATAAGCACAAGTGTTACAGCGCCGACGGCCACACTGGATGGGGCCAAAATGACTCTGGATGTTAGGCTTGAGGCGACTGTGAACTAACATATCCTTAAGGCTTCTGTCCCGTCTGTACGCCACCGAAGGATAGTGTTGGAAGATTGAACGTGTATCAGGATCAGACTGAAGAATGGAGAGATGACGGAATAAGACTTTCTTCACAAGGGAACTATGAGGGTGGAAAGTTAAGACAAGTTTCACCCTGTCAGAATTGGAAGTTCTATGCTGGTTAGAGAGAGCCTCCTGGCGAGAAATTTGCTGAACGCGCCGCATAGCAGAAGCAAGCACCTTATCCGGGTATAAGCGCTTACGAAAGAAATCCAGCATCTCGTGAGCTCTATCGAGGAAATCGTCGTCCTCGCTACAGAGGCGACGAAGGCGCAAGAGTTGAGAGAATGGTAAAGAATCACGACAAGCCTGGGAATGGGAAGAGGTATAAAGAAGAAAACTATGTGCATCAGTAGGCTTGTAGTATACTGATGTAGTGATGGTGGATAGGCTGATAGTGATGTCAAGAAAGTTGACACAAGAGGTAGAGATGTGAGATGTAAACCGAATAGCCGGATTGAAGACATTAATGAAATTAATGAAGCGTGACAAATCAGCTTCAGGCATATCGGTAATGCCAATACAATCATCAATGTATCTATGATACACAGACGGAAGAGGGCCATAATAGGAATTCCATACTAGGTGCTCAAGATGACCCATGAATAGACAAGCATAAATGGGTCCCATTTTAGTACCCATGGCGACCCCACTGATCTGCTCAAAGAACTGGTCATTGAACTGAAAGGAGTTGAGAGTTAGAACTAGTTCTGCAAGACGAAGGAGAGCCGAGGTGGAGACAAGTGGGTTAGTTCTCCTGTCGAGAAAGAACTGGAGAGCTTGAAGTCCGTCGGAATGAGGTATGGAGGTGTACAATGAGCACACATCAAGGAGGAAAAGACGGTAAGTCCTGCCAGTCAACAACTCAATAGACGAAAAACAGACAAGGTGTGGTTCGTATCTTTCAAGAATGAAGGTAGTGTGGTGACTATAGGATTGAAGATACTATCAAGAAATTCGGAGATATGTTCCGTAGGACAAGAGCAAGCAGAAACGATGGGCCTTCCCGGATTGTTCAGTTTATGAATTTTGGGGAGCATATAAAGGCGGGTTTTCCTAAACAGCTATCGATGACACAAAGTGATGATGCGCCGGTAGGAAGGTCGTTAGAGGCAATTAAGTTCTTAATTACTGTACGGACTTTACTATTGTTAGATAGTGTGACATCAGAAGAACTAGTTTTATAGAATTGGGTGTCAAGTAATTGGTTGCGGCCTTCCTGAAGGTATAGTTCTTTGCTCCATACCACTATTGCACCGCCTTTATCGGCGGGTTTGATAACAATGTCATCACGTCGACGGAGGTGTGATAGAGCACGAAACTCGGACGGAGACATGTTAGAATGCCCTAGGCGTTTGGGGTGGAGCAGTCCAATATCGTGTAAAGTATTCTTGATGTAGAGATCAAGAGCGTTGGAGACACCAGGGTTGGGTGTCCAATCATGTTTGCGAGTAGAATATTTAGCGAACATACTCGTGTCATGACATTGGTCAGTGTCAACCTGGTTCCGAAAATGAAATTTCAGCCGTAAGCCACGGTGTTAGTTCACAGTCGCCTCAAGCCTAACATCCAGAGTCATTTTGGCACCATCCAGTGTGGCCGTCGGCGCTGTAACACTTGTGCTTATGTAATACAGACCCGCACGGTGTCTGTTCCAAAAGCCACGTTCGTTGTTGAAGACAGTTTCACGTGCGAGTCCCGTAATATTATCTATGCCATTATCTGCAAGCGGTGCAACAAGGCCTATATTGGGGAAACCGGCAGGAGACTCAGTGACCGATTCGCCCAACACTTGCGCGATATACGCCAATGCTCTGTGACCCCTGTAGCTACCCATTTCAATGATACTGGCCATTCAGGAGCTTGCGATGTCCAGGTCACAGCCATCCGATCATGTTCCTCTGATGATCGTAGTCGATTTGCTCTGGAGAATCGGTTGATTTCTTTGTATGGTACCTTGCGACCACGCGGGCTCAACGTATTACATTCTTATGCTTCTTAGTACTTTCTCTTCCCATGCTTTGTAATCTCTATGGGTATATGTTGCATGTATTACATTCTTATGCTTCTTAGTACTTTCTCTTCCCATGCTTTATAATCTATATGGGTATATGTTGCATGTATTCAAGTTATATATTTACTAGATGTTTCATTGTTTCTTTTCTATTTCTAGTTTTTATGTGTGTTTTTGTGTTACATTTATTTCGTTATTCGTTTTTATTCCAGATTTTCCTTAGATACGTTGGTATTTGGTCGTCCATTTGTGTTTCATTTTAATTTGTCACTCCTGTTTGTTCGTTTGCTTGATAAAGGCCTTGTTGGTCGAAACGTTGCTGTTTATCGTCACTGTTTATGTATTTTGTAAAACTATAGTACTTTGTTTGTACGTGTTTCAATATTGTCCAGTATATCACCAACAATCTCTGTTACCATTATCAGCAAAAGAAGCAAACTATAACATCACCATTTACTAGGAACTATTACAATGGTGTCGGAAGAAAATTAACTAGGTTCGCCCACTTTACTATGAATTTACATTCGTGGACCAGAATGTCTGGCTGGTTGCCTGTGTGAGTATTTTTTAATCTATATACATGGCTGTTTTTCCCTGCATGTCATCATTTCTTCAATCAACCTAGGGACATTATGTATGTCCTTTTTGCCCTTCAATCATATTGGGTGACCAGTGCGTAATTCCCCTGGTCAGGAGCTATCTCTTCAATTGAACATTTCTTCAGTCAACTTAGGGACATTATGTATGTCCTTTTTGCCCTTCATTCCTTTTGGGCGACCGGTGTGGTGTGCTGCCCCGGTCAGGATCCTGCATTTCAAGTTCGGCGCTAACAGTTCTTCAATCAACCTTGGATTCCCCATGCTTGACTGTCTTAACCTGGCCTGGTATGCTATAATTACGTAAAACAAGTTCACTATTGGATTATACAAATCTATTGGACGGTTGAGGATGCTATCTCGGGATGATGTGCTGTATACATGCCTATCTGCGTGGAACACCTGTGCTTATGTTTTTAATAGTGTGAGTACTTATTTCTACATCATTTTGATACACTATGCTTGCTCGATATGCTAATCACAATTTTTATGTGTACAGCCATTCCTGTTTGTACAGGTTTTTTTTTTACCATCTGGTTTGCTAATTATTTTTCAGGGCATATATTTCTAACCACTATACTCTTTGTCGTTAAAATTTGTATACTATATATTTTGAAATATCACAATGGTATGCTATATGTTCTGATTGCCATTGCTTAATATTTATGATGGCTCATAGGTATGACAGAGGAGGTCATGGGTTAGATGTAGAGGCGCGGTGGGGGCTGGCGCCACAGGATTATCCTGGGAAAACCTTGAGTACATTCAGTGATGGTGACGGGCCCTCCATAGAGGATTTTGCCAGGAGCGTACGCTCTTATTGGAGACTTTACGGACTAACGGGTGAAGATAAACTGTATACCATCCTGGACAATGTGTCGGCCTCCTTCCGAAGTGAGCTACAAATCCAGATGCTCACCATACAAGACCCTGAGCAATTATTGATGACAATGGTCAGGTTGTATGGCGACAACAGGTCGCTCACTGAGCTCTTTTCTGTATTTTATAGGGCGTCCCAAATGGCTGGGGAATCATGCCGCGATTATTCTCATCGCTTGGCTGATATATATGCTAAGATCACTGCAGCACAGAAAGAGGAAGGACAGGCGGTGATGGACCTCCAGTTATTACGCGACCGCTTTGTCGATTTATTGCGAGATTTCCTGTGTAAGGCCGTCTTATTGGAAAAAATAGAGCAGTTTCCGCCTACGACCTTCCTACAGGTTCGTGATGCGGCCATACGATGGGAGCGCAGTCCCATCCCTGCGTCAGACGCCCATACAATTTCTGAGATGCATCGTCGTATGGACGTCCTGGAATCGAAGGTGGCGGAACGTCACTCTGAGAAACGCTGCCGAGACCCTCCCAGACCCCTCCCTACCACACCTCACCCATGGAAGAAGAATTTTCGTCAGAATCGATTAAGGGGTTATGATAGTCGCATTGAGAGGAGAATTTTGGGGGAGGACATTTTGTCCTTCTTTCCACAGCCAGGACATCAGAAGGAGCGCACAACCCTGGGTGTCCTGGGGCAGGACCCATGAAACCCGGCCCATTGACACATCTGATGTGATTGGGTATGACGCGAGGGAGGAGCGGCAATTCTCTCCCATTATTCCCTCTATATCGATAGGCAGTTGCCAGGTAGAGCCAAGATATACTGGTAATGATTTGTTCGATAGTATGTCGAACGAACAACTGAATTTTTTCCAGGTTTCGAATGACGTGTGCCAGGAAAAACAAATTGTTGATATGACTATTTCCGATGTTGATGATTTATGTACCATGTCTAATTTTTTACTAGATTTTCCATCTGTGGCGGAGGAAAATTTTCAAGAAAATCACAATATAGTTGCAGTCACCAATGGTTTAGCAGCAGAGCCGAATTTAGTGCTACATTTTTCCTGTGTGGAAGAGGTCGATTATCAAGATAGCGATAAATTAGAATCCGTTGTGGACTGGTCCAATGATGAGTCCATTGTTTTGGTATCATCCATTGATGTGTCATGTGTAGAGCCGAATTTATTGCTACATTTTTCCTGTGTAGAGGTGGTTGATTCTCAAGTTAGCCATACATTAGAATCCGTTGTCGAGTGGTTTGATGGTGAGCCTAATGCTCTCCAATACTCTCCCGTTGTAGCAGAAGAGAGTATTCACGACGAACATAACCATCCATCATTCGTTTGTGAGACGAGTGATCGGCAGGCTATCAGACAGAACAACCCCTGTGTACCTGAGGATGGGGATTATAAAAAGAAAGATTGCGACATGAAGGATTCCGTCGTTAGTAGTTCAAGTGAGGAGCCGATGATAGATCAGAGTTCTCAATCGCCACTCTCTGAAACGTCCCTCTGTGACAACAAACAGCACGTAAGACAATTTATTTATGCAAATCTCCAGCGATCAGAATTAAGGCATAATGAGAAATATATACTACAACCTCATGGAACACGTAGATCAGAGTTGAAGAGTAGGAAATCAACTCATGCGAGTTCTAGATTTACTCAAATAGGGTTTACTAAAACAAACAATGTTAAAGCAACCGAGAAACGGCAGGGATGTAACAAAATGACACATGTCAAAGAAATTTAAACACGCATTGAATGGACCAAATAGAATGGTTAAACGAAAAGTTGCTGACCGTAGTGGTCAGTATGGTAGAGTAAGGCGAAAAGCGAGGTGGCCTAGGTCCATCTGGGGAGGAGATACCAAGGATATTTTAAAACAGGAACAGTTTCGAGATCAACAGTCGAATAAATTAACATTGTCTCATTTTGGGGACACGTCAACAACGACACAGGTAGTTGTGGTCACTAGGATTGAACCCAGCCAGGAAGCAATAATTATTTCAGGATCCAGTGTATATGCTGAGGTGCATACAGAATATAATAGTCTCCCTGTAGGCAATGGAGATAATGGGACTAGTGTAAATCAAGGTAACTCACTACATGTCAATTTACGAATGTATGGGACAGACGTTAAGTCAGAATATGAGCGAAATATGAATTGCAACGCAAATTGTAATTTTCAGGACGAGTCCAAATCAGATCCAGTGCGCATTGAAGCTGATGTGCAAAATAGTGTGCATCTTGACCGAAATTTTATCGGTCAGATGGACAATGTGTTGTTCCATTGCGTACATTCCAGGTCCAGGTGTGTGCGATGGAATATTGCAGTGATGGGGTTCTTGATGCTATTTCTTAGCGCTGGTGCCCTATGTTTACCTCCGCATTGTTTGCTGGAGTTGAATCTCTCCTTTTGCGGGCCAGGGTTTGGTCCTGGTTTGATATATTTATTGCGTGAAGCCTACGTTTCCTCGATAAATTACTTCGTGGCGGACATAGTGGGGATGGTACACGTAATACTATTAACATTGCTTCCAGGATGGGCCCCTGGGAAGGATATGTGATCATAATGAGGAAAACCATGATTTACGTGGGTTGTACAAACCCACGGGAACTCGAGATTTAGACATACAAGGCTTGCTGTCGAGGATAATGTTAAACCAGGCGAGGATAATTGTGTTTTTGGACAAGTCCCTGGATATGAGAATATGGCTTGTATTACCTCATGTATTGAGGTTATCCTATTTTGTGCCGAATAAACAGATTACTTGGGAATTCTTTGAATTCCATGAGGTTTCCTTGGTTGTTTAATGATAATTTAATCCATAATTGGGTTATACAAATCGGAATATTATATATGTCCGATTCTTTTTGAGTTGTTGAGTGGACACTGAAGTCTCATCGACTTCAGTTTCTGCAATGTTGACTACAATGTAGACTATTTCAGTGCTGTTGATTTTTTTGATTAATTCCTTTCCCATGGATTGGGGAGGTTGATTATTGTTACCTCACGGAGGTCAGATGATGTTGGTTGAACATTATATATGTTTTTTTTAATGCAATATGTTGAATATTGGGAGCTTGTTCATTCCCCTGGGTTTGGGGGAGGCTGATTATTGTTACCTCACGGAGGTCAGATGATGTTGGTTAGACATTATCGTTGAGAATTACGCGTGGATTTCATTGCTTTCTAGAACAGATAGTAATGCGATGTGGATTCTTGGATTATTTATTCCCTGGGATTGGGGGTTGGTTAATATTAATATATGATGTTGGTAATTGGGCATCATATATAAGTTGTTCCATATTCATTGGTCATATGTTAAATCTTGGGAGTTTATTATTTCCCCTGGGTTTGGGGTTGGTTGATATTACCTCGTTGAGGACATATAACGTGAGAAGTTTAACGTTATATATATGTTTTTCCTTTTTCGATTTGTAACTTGTGTTTTTGTTTGAGATTTCAGATAGTGTGACAAGACTCTGACATGCAAGAAAGACATAGTGATAGTGACTTACTGATGCAAGCTGCCATCAAACCCATACTACCTCATGTGAGGAATGGATGTCCCAGTACAGCCACCTCACATTGGCCAAGTGTTATGCTGTTGGGTCGCCGTCGGAGTTATATGGCGCATATTTTCCAATTAATTAATGAAATGCTGATTAATTTCTATATTACATGGTTTCAGCACACGAGCACGGAGGGTTTACTGTTGTTGTTAACCATGGTCACCTATGACCAGTTGACGAGTCACGTTCAACGACGTGTGGTGACCCATTTAGCTCGTTCAACTGGGTCTTTCTGAGATCCCGTCAGGATTTTCTTTTCCTTTTCGACCATGGTTGGCTGTTATAGTTAGTTGTTGTGGAGCCACGTTATCACGTGAGGTGACTAGTTCCCTTTCAGCTCTCACCACTCTAATAACCCTATTGGACACTACCTGTGCGATTTTTTGGGATTTGCCGTCGGGGCGACGGCGAGGTCTCCATGGGTGTCATAGTCCCTCCCAGGTGGCAGCGGAGGAATGGACAGTTAACCAGATAGTTAGTGTAGTATGTAATTAGATATTTAATAGTTGAGACTATGTGTTGCACTCTCTAAGTAGAAGTGCAACACATAACTACGAGACAATGACGTTTTTGTGTAGTTAGGGAGTGACGGTGAGAGAAATTAGTAAACATAAAAAGACAAGATTATTATTCAACACAGACGGACGTGTCACCAAAAACTAAATACATATAAAGTCTTCAAGAATGTGTTTGTCGATTATATTGTCCAGTATATCACCAACAATCTCTGTTACCATCATCAGCAAAAGAAGCAAACTATAACATCACCATTTACTAGGAACTATTACATAGTGACACTCAACTATGTCTTCCGCAGTGTATACCAAACCCATCACCATTTTTTCCTGCTAATCTGGGTCATCATGGGTTTCTACCATGTTCTCATCCATAGGTCTGTGTTGAAGTAAACTTTATTGTATTAATGCTTCTGAACTTGAATTTCAACTGACCTCACTAATTCTGCTTTAGAGATATTGGTCTTAAAAAAATGAATTTGAAAAATTATATTGAGTACTTTCCAATAGTTCTAAGATCTGTTAGTCTAGTAACTTTGCCAGCCGAAATGTTTGTTAGTCTGCAAGTTATAGTTATTTAATCCTATCTGAAATGTTTGTTAGTCTGCAAGTTATAGTTATTTAATCCTATCTGAAATGTTTGTTAGTCTGCAAGTTATAGTTATTTAATCCTATCTGAAATGTTTGTTAGTCTGCAAGTTATAGTTATTTAATCCTATCTGAAATGTTTGTTAGTCTGCAAGTTATAGTTATTTAATCCTGTCTGAAATGTTTGTTAGTCTACAAGTTATAGTTATTTAATCCTGTCTGAAATGTTTGTTAGTCTGCAAGTTATAGTTATTTAATCCTATCTGAAATGTTTGTTAGTCTGCAAGTTATAGTTATTTAATCCTATCTGAAATGTTTGTTAGTCTGCAAGTTATAGTTATTTAATCCTATCTGAAATGTTTGTTAGTCTGCAAGTTATAGTTATTTAATCCTATCTGAAATGTTTGTTAGTCTGCAAGTTATAGTTATTTAATCCTATCTGAAATGTTTGTTAGTCTGCAAGTTATAGTTATTTAATCCTATCTGAAATGTTTGTTAGTCTGCAAGTTATAGTTATTTAATCCTATCTGAAATGTTTGTTAGTCTGCAAGTTATAGTTATTTAATCCTATCTGAAATGTTTGTTAGTCTGCAAGTTATAGTTATTTAATCCTATCTGAAATGTTTGTTAGTCTGCAAGTTATAGTTATTTAATCCTATCTGAAATGTTTGTTAGTCTGCAAGTTATAGTTATTTAATCCTATCTGAAATGGAGATTTATATATTTTTACTAGTTATTCGTTATCAGTATATGGCAAACATAAACATTGAATATCAGTTTGAAACAGCTTGTATCTTGACAGTCTTATGTTTAACTACCAAAGAATTGTCACTAGCTCAGTTTGACTTCCTCTCAATTTCTGACTAGCTTGTATCAGTTTTATTAGTTTTCAAGTGTTGACTTGTTGTTTCTTTCATAAAATGTGTTCTGCTACTTCAAACAGCAATCATTCAGTAAATAAAACAAACACATATACATGCAGTGACTATACAGTAACAATAGAACTTGGTTTTATCAAAGCGTTTATTTTCACAAAAGAAAAATGTTGCACTTCTTATAATGCTAACCACGAAATAATCAAAAAAAACGAAACTATATTTTTCTTCTGTCCGTAAATTTTTTAAACAGCTTTGACTTTTGACTGAAGGCATTTATTTGTGTAGTCTTTGTTACTTTAAAGTTTCAAGGGATATCGAAAGTGAAATGGCAATCACAAAAAAATTGTTGTCTGAATATCAATTATATAAAGGTGTCTAGTGACAGCAACATCAAACTACTTGAAACTAACTAACCAATCGATGAACAGTTAAAACATTGCCCAAAGTCACTAACCGTGTTCTTTCCTGTACTAGATCAGTAAAAAAAATTACTGTTAATATTAAAATCAGTTAAATGAAATTTTGTTTCCTTCACACTTTTGCTGTTAGTTTTTTAACTTTAGTTTATTAATATCTGTTGAAGGTGTATATATATGTGTGTGTGTGTATGTGTATATATGTGTGAGTATATTACACAGTCTCATGCCTTCATGTTTGTTGTACACATAAAACTTATATATGTGTACATTGCACATCTTCTCCGCTCTTTCAATGCAGACCATGATAACCAGTCTCAGATTTGTGTTGTTGCATCTCTCTGGTATGAATGGAGGTGACTGTAAAGTTCAATCCTGGAACCCAATCATCTACCACAGGTGGGGCATACATGAACAAAGTTGAACATAAGTGTTGTGTTTTCTGTCTTTTCACCTCAGCAGTATGATTAATCTCAGCAATGTGAATTCCTCTAGAGTTGTTACAGTGTCACATTTCTCAAACTTGTGCAATGGATTCTCAGCTTATGTTGTCTATAGCAAAGAATTTTAGAGACACTTTAATTGTCTTTAAAGTTTGTTTCTGCCTATGAACCACATACTGCACATATTATATTCTACTGTTGTTCTACATGTTTTCTCAAAATACCCCTTTTGTTTTTCTTTATAGAACAAATAAACTAGCATAAAGGTAAGTTAAAACCTATTAACTAAACAGAGTTAACTACAATTATCAGAAAAATTACGTAAACGTGTGCCTGTCATTTTTCATGCTAACTATTTGATTATTTTTTAAACAACTTGCTCAGTGTAAAGTGACAATCTATGGACATGTCTGGAGTTCGATGATGATAGTTATCATATAACTGATAAGTGGAAGTGACAATAAATTACATTTAACTAAAATTATTCTTTTTGATGAAACATTTGCATCATCTTACATGTCTTATTTTTTTGGCTAAATAATTGATATTGGTGGTAATTTTTTTTAAATTAATGATCTTCATATGATTCAAAAGATATGTAGTCCCAAGGTGAAGGATTGACTTCATTGTACTGGGTTTCCCCACATGACTCCATCCTTGTCAGCAGAGATGCCATGTAAGATGTGTAGTGACATTGTGAAATGTAGCACCATCAGAGTTCATCAATGCAGGACTACAAGCGTTTGGTCTATCCCTGCAGGACTACAAGTGTTTAGTCTATCCTTGCAGGACCACAAGTGTTTGGTCTATCCCTGCAGGACCACAAGTGTTTTGTCTTTCCACATTTTAGAGCAACAGATATAGAATGGACATGCTATTCAAATCATCATTGTCATTGTTCCATTTATAAAGTTAAAAGTAATTTGTAGCAAGTTGTACTATATCCTGTTCTACTATAGCAAGTTGCTTTTCCTTCACTATCCTATATCTACTATAGCAAGTTGTACTATATCCTGTTCTACTATAGCAAGTTGTACTATATCCTGTTCCCACTATAGCATGTTGTATAAACCTAATAAAAAAGGTTGCGAAAACAGAAAGTTGACTACTAAAATAAAAAAACTTGTATAATATAACAGACTTCTATATGGTAGGGAAACATGGTCTAACAACTCGAACCATGAGAAGCGTCTTAAACAGTTTCCACATGAAATGCATCTGAAGACTTTTAGCAATTAAGTGGCAAGATAAAATCACCAACAATAAGGTGATGGGAAGAACAAGTATTGCAACAATATTTTTCATGCACAATCTTTGCAGGCTGAGATGAATAGAAAACATTTGGAAGGGAATGGATGACTGTCAAACTACCTTCTCTAATGGGAATTGTAGATGGATAGAAGGAATCAACATGAGAATGTTGTTAGAAGGAGATATGCATGATACCAGAGTTGAAGTTGATTCCTGGAAGCAGGAAGCTTAGAATCATAGTGCATGGAAGATAAAGAATTCAGTTAGTAGAAAGATGAAACTTATTGTAGAGAGGCTTAGAGCTGGGCATCTAAGGAAATATGTTAGGTCACAAGGTGGCAACAGTATCCTCAGAATCTCATGCATCAGTCGGGAAAGACTTTTCCTGGCACAGAATGATCTTGTTTTACCAATGGTTCATTGTTGTGGATTGTAGTTTTCGTTAGCTCTTTAGAGTACAACTTACACACTCTTTTGTTTGCAAATAGAGATAGGTGCAAAACTTATATGCAGTAGAGTTCGAAACTTAGTTTCCTGAATAATTTAACTAAATATATATTCATGTATCAAAAATAATGATATTTGTCATCAAAACTTTCAGTTCTAGTTAATGACTAGCAATTATGTATTATTCATTGTTTCTGTGTTTCCATACATGAAAAACTTGGATCAATCTAAATATGGAATCAATATTACGCAGTTTCTTTTGTTGTTCCCTTCAATTTATATCTTAATATACATGGATCTGTCTGCATTGCAATGAATCTATTTATCAGCAACTATTTATTCCCATCTAGAGTCTACATACACTTATTTATAAGCAGTTTTTAGCTTTTTCTAAATCAATACTTACCACATTGACTAGCACATCGACTACCACAATGAAAAAACACCAGCCAAATTAATTATTGTTCACCTTTACGTTACACAGGTGTATATACAAATTAACTCATAAAATACAACAAGACATATGCCAAACCATTTGGGCAGTACCAATTCTCCAACAAGCGCCTTCAAGTGTCAAAATTACTTAAATTAAAAAAATATTTGAATGTGAACATATTGATGCTATTTTAGTATACTTCTTTATAGAATATAATAGATAAATGGATAAAATATAGATTTCTTTTTCTGCACATCCTTAAATATGAAATAATCTTCTGGTGCTTAACATTAGAAAGTTATAATATACGCAAGTGAGCAAAAATGTATTCTTAAATATGTAGTTTTAGTATGTGTATTACTAAAAGTTAAGCTGTAGTTTTATTATTTGTTAGCAAATTGTCATGAATGGCATATAATTGTGTAGACAAATGAATTTACTTATATCACAAACTAGGATCAATCAGAATAGATTAAAGCAAATTTTGAGCTAAATGGATAATTCAACAAATAATTGTGCAGTCTGCAGTGCATCGACAAGTGGAACTGGCAAGCAAGCACAAGCTCCAATTATTAGTAGATCATGAATAAAATTTAGCATCAATCTGTGTTCTTAATAAATTACGTTTCAATATTCCAATCTCCCAATATTTTTCCTGACAGTTCTTCGAAGTTTATTCTAATAGAACGGATGTCACTAATGTTTATACTGCATTTGGCTTACCAGCAGTTTACAAAAATGAACACTACCGTTAGAATTCAATTGTTACAAAGTAGTAAAATTGAAATGTAGCTGGAAGTAGGAAAATCTATGCTAATCTATAACATATGCTAAATACAATATTACAAATAAACACTAAAACATAAAATTGTATGTACTACAATCAATGCAACAAATCACATATTGTATGCGCTGATACAAATCATTAATAAATAGAACATATTCAGAACTAAGAAAATAAATCAACTCAGAAACCAACAGTAAAATAAAAATTACAATTAGAATTCATGGAATTCTCATGACAAAACTATGAAATTGTGGTTCAGATAAGAAACTGAAATTATTAGATTACCCAAGACTTAAAGGTAATAAAAGTATGGTATTTTCTGCTCTAATTTCATGTTTTCGGAATGCTAATTTTAATAGGCATATGTAGTCATTACATTAGCTCAAATTTTAGTGTATTCAAATCAAAACCTTTAGTTTGTTTCCGTATTTGGTATTATTCAGAACAATCATTTCATCTTTAACACATATTCTCAATCCACTAATATTTATATTTTTGCTAATGTAGTCATCATGGTCTTCAAGCTTTCTCATTTTCTTTTATCTGTTCAACTGCTCTACAATTTTATTTATAAATTGATGTTGCAAATTTGCACTCAACCATTGTTGGAGTTAATGTGTAAGTGGTGTGATGTTTTCAGTTAGTTGAAGGACATCTAGCTCGAAGGCTCATGAGAGCAGAGACGTTGATTTTTTTCATTTTGTTTAACCTTTGGTTAAACTTTATAAATAATTTTGAAAGTTAAAAATAATTTTTAAAATGCAGGTTGTCTCAGAAGTTATTAATAAAATTTATGGCTCAAAATATTTATGAAAATAAATGTTAAATCTTTAAATATTAAGATTTATACAAATAAATATTTGTAAACATCTCAGTACACATGTGACATCACATGAGAGTGGGATGGTTAGTCTGAAAATGTTCCAGATAAAGCAATTAGATACTTTTAAACATCAGAAAAATTTAAACATAATTTCTCTAAGAAAAAGAATCTGTCCTTATGTTTATGAGAATTCTAGGTTACTGTTATACACACCAAACTATTTGATGATAATTAATGGTGGGTATAAGAGACCAACAAAAATATAGACAAGTTAACTGTTGCAGGCAGATTAACTGTTTCAGGCAGATGAACTGTTGCAGGCATATGAACTGTTAGTCAGTTGAATTATGAATTTTCAAATGTTTTATAAATAGAAAATGAGTCACTTGAGAGTGGGAATAATACATGGATATAAGCAGTGCAACATAGAAACTGTTGTCATGCCTAAATCTGTTGTCTGTTGTGGAAGACTGAGAACCTTTGGGTCTTTCCAGAGTTAACTAAAATGAAATATTCTGGTAAAAAGTCAACTTTTAGTTTAAAATGACTACTGCTAATTGTATAACTGTCTTGAAACAGAATAATTCCATATCTATTTTGAATTCATATCCATAAATCTTATACTGCAAAAATAAAAATCATTTTGGAAATATTTTAGGAAATAAAGTGAGAAATAAATAAATATATATATATATATATAAATATTGAAGGTTCAATAAAGTATACATTAATATTGATACACATTGTGCACAAACATTGTAATATACAAAGGTAATAACCTATATGCCATCCCATGTTTTCTCCAATCGTACTCTAAGGTCACAGCTAGTAACTGGTACAAACATTACTGTTTTCAGTGGAATATAGGTACCTACTAAATTATGATTATATGCAGACAGAGAACAACATGTCAATGTTTGCAGTGCTTGAGTAGTAGTCACTGCTGTTGAAATTATGTTGATATGATCATCATCATCATCCAGTAGCTTATCCTGTGTAGAGTGTTGTCATCATAGCAGCTCTTGATAATTTCTTGTTATCTTAGACCAGATCTCCTGCCTCTGTTGATGTCATGTTCAAACCATTTATCACATCTTGTTTTTATCTTTTCCAAGATATTTTTCTCTTCCTTACTTTCCCAGAAGGCCCTAATGCATAGTTTTAAGGTATTTTCAAAAATGTCTTGTCTCTTTATGTGTCAATAATTCTTCACTTTCCTCAATCCTATTTTTCTCATTTATATTATCAATTTTTAGAAACTATTTCATAGTAGTTTCAATTCTGAAAACATCTTCTTCTGATATATATACTTCTATCATGTATACTCTCAAATTATAACATTCTATATATATATATATAAAGCATAAATCTGTTGGCAAATGCTAACATCTAAAACCGAACTTGTCTCTAAATTACTCTGTTTTATACTATTATTTCTTCTTATCTAGTCCATGTTGAGTTATGTAGTGTTGTATTGTATACAGTTCATCAATTGGCTGTCATAGTTACTTACATTTCGTTACCAGTTAAAACATATTCATGATTATTCTGCTTTAAGTTTATAATTTACTCATCATTCAATAACATGAATTCTCTGTGTATATTTAACTCTGTTTTATTTTAACCAAAAGCAACCACTAAAACACACAAGATAATTGACAGCATAACAAAGCAGTGTAATTCAAATACACACATATATATATCTAATCTACAATGTGCATAGAAACTATAAGGAAGCAGTGCTAGGCTACAGAGTACTTATAGTTAATTAAAATTCATAATAAATGGAACGAAACAATTACTATTGTTTTATGAATATCTATATTGATACATAGGTTTTTTTTTAAAAACAGAACATACAGTGAAAAGATAATTTTAGCTTTATGAACAAGTACCATAATCTGATCAATTTATCTCCAGCAAGTTATCTTCATTTCTTTTACTTACAGATCCAATAAGGATAAAATAAGACCACACACACACACAAACAAAGCCAACCCAAACCTTCATCTAAGTTTTAGTACTTATCATTTTAGTTGAGAATAAGCAAATGTACATAAGGCAATAATGTGTCAAGTGTATTTGGATATAAACTTTGTAGAAATAGAAATGATTAATTAATTGGTAGTGTTAATTAAGACTGGTCTATATATGATATACTGTTAGATCATTATCCCAGCTGTATTGTGTCATGTGACTACAAGATGGTGCAGCACAGAAAGCCTGGTTGTTGATCTTTGAACTTGCTGTCCTTTCCTTTCAGAGAACTCTTATCAGCACTCTCAGCTTCTTTGTCAATGAGAGGAGATGCTTCTGACTTTGTCACAGAGGTGCCTTCAGCTTGCACAGGTTGTAGCGAAATCTAAGATATCAGAAATAAGACAAAACATTACTAACATTGAGATTAAGCAGATTATTTGTAAACTTTAAGGAGAATGCAATATTATTAGCAAAGAAAAGTAATAAATGCAGCATCTGAAGAAAGTTGAAAAACCTTGTATTCATTTTCAAACTATTCAAGCATGACAATAGAGATATATCTTGTATTTTATAGAAATTTCTTAGCTGGTTGAATATAAAGCAATGCATGAAAAGATAGTAGCAGATTTGATGAATATACATAAGAGAATCATTGTAGGCAAACTCTACACTGAGTGAATAATCAGCATTGAGCATCCCTACTTAAAATAACTGTATGGGCTTTGCATGCCTGGACATTCAGGTTTGAAGAGAATTAAAAGAGCAGATAAATTAGCTGGAACTGCCATAAATATCAAGTGTAAGAAGTATGGACGTAGTAAGTAAAAAGTAAAGGAACCCTTTCATACCTCGTGGTATATAGGTCAATACAGTGTTAGGCCTGTATTTTCATTGACTGTCGGCACACAATGGGTGTTGTGGTCACCTTTACTTTCCCAGAGCATGTCTGGTACCCAGTTGAGGCTGGGTCGACCTGAGAGCAGTCGGGTCGGGAAAATTCTATGCACACTGGGGAACTGAGCCCAGACCACCATCCTTGAGAAGCGAGTTCACTAACAACTACGCTACCGCGGCTCTCATGGACGTAGTAGACATCGTAAATTTCTTCTGTTCCACTTATATGGAAACAGAATCATAGATTGCCTGATTCAGATGGGGATGGGGGAGAGACAAGCAAGTTGGTTCCTGTCTGAAGGGAAGAGAAGAAGGTGTGCCAAGCAACATTACTTGGGAACCAGTGAATGCTGAAATATTGAGATGGCTGTTGCATTGGTGGTGCAGATATGAACTTGTCCAATGTGTAAGGATGTTGATCATGATAACTGAAATTAACTTATATATTACAATGGAATGTTATGCACCGGGTTAGTTGATGTTGTCTTTGTTGTGATTATATTTGAACAGAATTTTGAGTATGTATTATTCCTTCTATGAAAGTTTGGAAGTAGTATCCCGGGCTTTTTTTTCTTAAAAGGAAACCCTACTCATCTCAAGATGTGTGTGCAATGTCATGAAGTGTGAAGACTCCTTTCTTCATTGATGTGCAACGTATACACTTTCTTGGCAAAGATCAAATATATCACAAAGAGTTTTAAACTGGTCGTAAAGAACGAACGCAAAGAAGAAGATTAAAAACCTTTACCTAAAAATTGTTTACTATACATAAAAAAATAGTTTTACTATGCCTAAAAATAATAACCCAAAACTCACTGAAGCTGACCCTCCTACAACTTGTGTGCATTCATTGATAATCAATTCACTCCAGCAGGTGCTTAATGATTGAGTAAGCAGTAGAGCATGATATTCATAACTTTGGTGTTTGTTTTGAATATATTTCACTAACTGATTACTAGACATTATTTCTACATCTGTTCCAAACAAATACGTAAATACATCCCAAAGTCACCAATAATTGAATAAGGAGTTCAAGGAACTCCAGATGAAACAATGGAGACAATGAACAGGTTAAATAAATTGACAGTAAACAAGTATTTAGGGCCTCTGGAAAAAACAATATCAATGGCAGAATTCGAACCACAAACCTTGTTTCTCTCAGCTTATATTGCATAACCCACCAGAAGAACATTTGTCAGACTACAACCAGCTAGCTCTCCCAACTCCAGAAGAAAAACTCTTGTCTGCAGGGTTAAGCAATAGGAGACTAGAGAGATAATCCTTATGGTTCAAATTCTGTGTTTAGAAATTGTTTTTCCCAGAGGCCCTAATTACTTGTTTACATTCCAGTTATTTACCGCTATCACCAATATAAGTTTTGTTTCATAAGCCAACTTTAGGCTGCTTCATACATGTCATTGACCATCCACAGGTCTCCATAATTTGTTCTTGCTTTCATCTCCTTTTGTTGTCTTGTCTAATAAACTTTGTAAAATGTTATGGTTGGTCCCTCCTTAAGGAAACCTTGAAACAAATTTTACTGAGAAATGCAAGAAATATCAGAGTCAATTCCATAGAGGAGATTGAACAAGTTGCAAGTATAGATGGTATGGAGAATTTTGTTGTATGTCCTATGTAACATATAACAATAAGAGAGGATATAATAATATAATAATAATAGCTCGACCTTGATAGTTAATTATGTGTTTCACATTTATTTCAGATCTGTCCTCTTATAAATTCAATAAGGATATATTTATCTGCCTATTTTATTATCATCCTACATTGTTATCAATCCTTCGTGTGATTTCAAGCATCCAATATTTGCAAGTGTTCTACTTTCTGTTAACTCATTTATTTGTTAGTGAATTTTTTTATTTTCATTTTTGTGTGTTATAATTTCAATGCATCTCATCATCATCAAGTAGCTTGTCCCTTCTGGAACTTGACTCCAACGACAGCAGTTCTGAAAAACTCTCTATTCTGTGCAAGTTGACCAGCATCAGCAGCAGTCATTCTCATATCGTCAATGACATCTTGCACCCATCGTCTTCTAGCTCTTTCTCTCATTCTTCTTTCATGCATCATTCCCTATCTTCAGTTATCTACTTTCTGTCAATTCATTTATTTGTCCACTTGTGTATTGTCTTGTTTTTTCCCCCTGAGTGTTATGATTACAATGCATATCTAATTTACACATAATTATTTCTTTATCTTGCATTTGTTTATTACTTTCATAAGCACTGTATCTTCCTCTTTGGTTTCTGTCCTCATCCTTCTACTCTCATTCATTAATTGTAATATTTCACTCGTCATTTACTTATTTAAATTTTAGTCATTTTAATCTCTGGAGTGATCTCTTTACATGTTTAGTGTATTTAATCTTTTAGCATTTGTCATTGTTCATACATGCTCTGAGTTTTTACTATGACGTTATTTTCTCTATTTGAATCAAGTAATGATAAGTTTGTTTCAATATTTCTTGAAGACCAACATGTTTCACTTACTGGCATGCGTTCCCTGTTGCAATCTGCAAATGGTCTTATCATTGTTATTGGTTATTGAACACCCATATGTGCTCAGTCTCCCCCAACAGATATCAAAGAGTATGCATACTGAAGGTTTCTGTGGCTCACTGGTTAAAAACACTCTCCTCTCTACCCCTTAAGCATCCAGTTCTGATTAGTACAATGTATAATTCTAAATTCATTCAATTGCTAGATAGATTCAACATGTATTTTACTGTCCTCATCCAACAGCCGAGACTGAGGAACATCTGCCTTATCCATCTTAAACTCTCTGACAATCAATGCTATTGATGCAAGCCTACAATGACCTTACTATGCAAGCTAGCCAGGTAAACCCAGCATATCTTCTCAAGACAATGCACGGAAACTCATTATAATAAACAACATAATCACCATCATCATCACTTGCATGATCTGCTGTTGGACTAGCCTTTGTCTGAATATACTCAAGATATTGTTTGAACCAGGGATTCTTTACTATTATATTGCTTGTTCTTATCCATTATATCAGTGTATGTTCTCTTTCATTAATTTCTCATAATTTATCTTCTGTAGTAACATCAACAAACTTTCCCAGATGAACATTTCTATTGAAATCTTTATCTTATGACTATTAGACAAGGCCTCTTAGTAATGGTGTCTTCGTCAGTGTTATTTAAAAACTGAGTAGTTTTAATACTAATACTAGATCTGATGTGACCAATCCATTTTAAGTCTTAATTGTATTTGTGGTTATTATTATACTTTCTGCTCTTTGTGTTTATGTTCTAAAGAGTAAATTTTGTGTTCCCCGCATTAAGTGGGAACTTTTTACGATTTCCTGGGACTCACTTTTCATCACTTCTCCCTTCTGTCAAAATGTGGCATGAGTCAGCAATGAATGTTTCTAATATAATCGATCAAATCTGATACAGTGCTACAGTATAACACAGTAGGTTGTGGTACTATAAAGTGGTGTTTTCTGTTTGCAAAATCTTAACAAAAGCTCATCTGTAAAGATTTGTATCAAGGGGGAATTGTGCATACATCCTCTGTAGTTGAAAAAAAAGTCATAAGTATACTGACTAGATCTGATGATAGACAACCATTATGTGCAGCTTTCTTCTTCTTCTTCTTGCGTTCGCCGCTATGAATTCAGGCATAGTCAGGGTGCTTGGCACTTTTGACTATTTTTGCATCAAGGCATGCTTTCTGACAACTGACATTCATCGTTAATTCAAAAGGACTCAGAATGTGATGATCGTTTGCCGCGACAGTTGAACCTAGGCCTAGAGTATAGTAGAGCTCGGTATGACTAGCAAAATTAATTTAAAATTGATATAAATATAATTTCTAAAAAACGTCCACCATCTTTAAAGCTTGCATTGAAGACACTCAATGGTACTGTAAAGCTTGTGCAATGCTGCTGAGATCTTCCTGTGCAAGAAAGAGATCAGAGCACATATGGTTATTCACTGGAGTGTAATGATGATGGTCCTTTCAATCAATCAATGATCAGCAATCTGGTGGTCGGGAATTGCCAAAGTCAACTCTAGTGTAGCAGCTGTTGTATAATTGAGAAAGGAACGAGAAATCGCTCATCTTCTAGTGCTACAGCAGTTAATTTCTAACTAGGTAGAAATTCCACAGCTTCAATGCTTTATATGAATTGCATTTATCTGAAGAACTCGGGTCATGTACAGCTGACTAGCTGAAGAAGAAGAAGGTTAGCCAAAAGTTATGTCTTGTGAAAATCAGGAGCTGGACTTTGATATCAGAGGCTATACATACACATATAGACACACATATTTTAACGTCAACAAGCAACATAGAATTATACATATTCATACTGGTTTTTGTTCCCTTCCCTTACCTACATATTCACACACATGCAACATGTTACTTATTCCCATAAATACTCATACCTGTACATACATGCTCACTCACAAATGGATGAAAAATTGCACATATTAGTTGCATACCTGTGAGTCATTCTCATCTGTCCCGCCCTTCACAAGGCTCACATCGTCACCTTGGCTACTCTCTGCTATCTCAAAAGTCACAGGTGCTTCCAGCTGTGCCACATGAATAACCTGTGTAATGGTCCCAATTCTTGTTAAACATTATTCATACAATCAACTAATATTGCAGATATTCAAGCAACACAAACAACAAACTGGCAATGAGAACTAGATTATGTCCAATACTGACATTTTAAAGATCAACTGTAATAACTTTGACGAAGTCAACATATTTTTGGAAAATACTAGATTTCACCACTTCTGGTTGTTAGTGTTTAGGGACTGATTGAGACACCATCTTTGCTACACATACTGGACACAGCATACATATGACACCAACTCTATGTCATGGAGACAATTGGTTACACATCAACATATATTTTATTCAGAAATTGGTATTAATGATATTTGCCTGGTCATCCTAATCTTATTCATTTTCAACTGCTAATGACTATAATCTGCTAAAATTAAACACATGACCCACCTCTTTGTCATCAGTCTCCGATAGATCTAGATATTGGATCGCGCCTACATTGATCTCAATAGAAATGCACCTTTCTTGATTATTTCTCAAAGAAAGTAAGATAGACAATATCATAATCACTGCATGTTTTTAAAGGTAGTTAGGAAGTCTTCTGCTATGGAGTAGACTTTGCATGACTCTCTATACTCAACTCAAAGATAATATCTTGCACCCATCTTTTTCTTGGTCTTCCCCTCCTCAGTCTTTTTTTTCCGATACAGAAGCACTTGAGCTTTCAGCTCTTTGGTTCGCTGCCATGGACATTGTAACCATTCAGATGGGTGCCACGAGCACCGTAAATCTGGAGAACCTGAGGCTTTTCTGGCAGCACGCGGAATTGAACCGCACTCACAGGTGGCTTGTCACCTATCTTTCGACGCGCTACGAACACGCTGGGCAGGCATGCACCTCAGTATGTTTATAGAATGCCCTCCAAAACTATATTGTTCAGACAGTCATGTAGTTTTATATATCCAAAGTATATTTTTGGTCTTTGTATGTTTTTCATAACATCTTACTTTGTCTACTCAACAATGTGATCGCCCTACAAACATTACTCAACTTCTCACACTTGTCCTAATCTTACCTCACTGACAATAGCCTCATGCTCGACTTCCTGTTCTGCTTCTTCATTTCTCTTAGTTTTCACTGCTGGGTCTTCCTCCACTTCTTTCTCTTCAATGTCTTTGGGGGTGACGTCTGCAGCGATATCAACGCTCTGATGTGTATCAATTGATTCACCTGCAGAAGTATTGACTTCCGGGGCATTGTCACTACCTTTGTTCTCCTCGTTCTGAATAAATAAGACATGAGAAAACACATTATTAACATATTCATTATATCGCTGAAATGTTATTTCAACAGCATCATTATCATGTGCCTTGACGTTATATTATAAATATGAAATGTTAATTTTAACATAAACATGGTGTTGAATGTATATGTCGCATCCATGTATGGCAATATTTCATTACGATTTTCATAGAACGAAAACATATATAGCAAACAAACAATACCTCAATTAAAAATAAAACCTTTCACGCACATACATTTGGAAGTGATTATTACCAAAGCTCAGAGACATTCCTTCAAAGTAGCTGGAATTGTCTGTATATGTTGCAAACTAGAGTTGAACATTTTCTATTGTTAGTTCATCACTAAATGAACTAACTACAACTAGATTTAAACCTACGCTACGCCTTCGGGGATGCTGATGGAGATGTTTTCATCCGCACGAGATCTGATGGCTCACTCTTAAATTTGGCTCGCTTAAGAGCCAAAACAAAAACAACAGAAATTCTCAAGGAACTCTTTTTCGATGACGATGCTGCCTTAGTTGCACACAGTGATGCTACACTGCAATCCCTAATAAATAATTTGGCCAGGGCATGCGATCTGTTTTCTCTGACTATAAGTGTCACCAAAGCAGTGGTTTTATGTCAGGGAAATAACACATAAACAAATATCACTTTAAATGGTAACCATCTAGCCCCAGTTCAAAAATGCTGCTATCTTGGGTCCATAGTCACTGCCCGCTGTTCTCTTGATGAAGAAATCAACGTCCGAATAGGCAGCACGGCTACTACATTCGGCAAAATATCAAAGAGAGCGTGGGACAACAAAAACTTAACATTGCAGACGAAGATTCAAATATATCGAGCCTGTGTAATTAGTTCTTTACTATATGTCTCAGAAACATGGACAGCCTACTCAAGCACGAAAGAAACTTAACATCTTTCATCTTCAATGTCTCCGCAAGATTATGAACATCAGCTGGTACGACAAGATATCCAACTCTGAAGTACTGCAACGTGCAAACTTTCCTTCCATCATGGGCATGCTCAGCAGTAGAAGACTTAGATGGCTAGGCATGTGCGAAGAATGGACAATGGCCACATCCAAAACAAATGTTGTTCTGTGAACTTTCGGACGGGAAGAGGCACCAAGGCAGACCACTGCTCAGATATAAAGATGTCTGCAAGGCTTCAATGAATAACTTTTCTATCGGTCCCAGCAAATGGGAAAAACTGGCTGATGATCGAGATATATGGAAAACAACATTGCACAAAGGTGCAAAATCTTTTGAAGAGAAACTTAGGGATGAGCTGAAAGACACAACAAAAGAAAGGTTGCCTTAGCGATCATTTGCAAGATGCCAGTATCCTGTATAGAATATTCTTAGGGATTTGGCAGCCATCCATCCGAGGAAGGTTACCCAGCCTTTTTTTAAGGCAAATTTGGCAAATAAGCAGAGTCCATACTATGCTAGTAGTCCCAAAGCGCACATATTATATATGACCTTATTCTTTGGGTTACTCCTTGTCACCCCAGGAGATCATGGTGTCATATGCACATACTCCAAGGCAGCACATGCGAAATCATTCATTCTTTTCGTATGTAGTATGTGTAGGGACAAAGATTCGCTGGCATTGAGTAGTGTGTTCAACACACAGGCTCTATACTCAGAAATCTTGGTTATATATATATATATATATATATATATATATATATATATATATATATATATATATATATATATGTAATTATATTAACAATATGTCTTTCAGTTTCCATTAGAGACAAGTTTACAGAAAACAGGTAGTACACGAAAAATGTCTTTCACACGAGAACAGAGTGTAAATTCGTACTTCTGCTTGGGTCAAAGACGCACTTCTAGGGCCAACGGCGCGTCAGGATTAGTGAGCTGGCACTAATCAAGATCCTATCCCACCTTTAAGTGGTGACCCTAGAAATAGATAGAGGATACTGTCTGGCTAAGTGGGTAGGAATCGATGGAAAGCTACTCTGGTATAAGTAGTGATGCAAGAGCAGTTACATTATACGAGATCCACTCGCAAGATAGACGAGAAGAATCCCCGAGTGACTGTCTCTGCACATCTCTCCGGCCGATGGGAAAAGCGAAATAAATAAACATAAAGGGATGAGGGGTACATCCAGAGAAGAGACGTGGGCTCACATGGGACGAAATGCGGAGTCCTCAGGTGGGGGCCCAAGTTGAGCTGCGTGTCCTGACAGTATCGACGTATAGTAAATTTGAGCACGGTGAGAAACCTGATAAACACGGTGAGCAGGAACTAAAGTAGAGCGAGCACGCATACGGAAGACACACAGGTGAGCCCACCAGTGGGGCAGACATGCACGGTGCTGATGGTGGAGCGACGAATGGGCGTGTCAAAGGGTGAGGCAGGGGTGAGCGAACCGCCCAAATGTGCAGAAAAACTGGAAATTCCAGCAGATGCTTGAATACAGTGCATCCTCGAAGATGGGATCTCCTTCCAGAGACCAATAATCGGTTTCTCATCGCAGAGAACTACTACTGCCTTGTAGTCTGATTAGGGACAATCAAAGTCTAGCGGAGCAAGCCGCACACAAAACTGGACGGCAGACAAACCAAGTAGTCCAAAAAAAGACTGGTAACCTGGGTAGATGACGCTCAACAACCCGGGAGGGAAGGCTGTCTAAGGGTACCTACCCTAAAAGACAATAGCAACTTGCTGCCTTGCAGGTCGGCTGGGGACAGCCCAAGGCTGACGGAGAGCGAACCAGTAAACGCTGGCTAAAATCGGAACATCGCCGAATGATAAGCACCAGAGCTCCAAATGGCGCTAAAGATGTGACGAAACACACCAATGCTAAGGCTGCATGAATCAGATTTTCACAGGAATAAGAATTTATGAGGACATCTGGTACATCGGTCTGGGCGATGATCGCGGGGAGAGAGAGTACTATTGCTGGATTCACAAACAAACAAACAAGCAGCAAACATGCCCCATAGTGTTAAAACAGAACTGTAGTTACTGGCTGAAATCCAAATCTTCACTTGCACTTTGGTATACTAGAAATTCTTACATAATCAAACATTCATAACAAATATAAGAAATGTAACACAATAACATAACTAAACATGTATAGAAACACAAACGACGCTTTCCTAACATCTGCAATTAACGGAGACTATCCTGTTGATTTTCTCCGTGAAAATAATAAGGTGACAATTAATTACTATTCTTTCATGGGCAGTACAACACAAGAAATAACACACAAAACCAAATCAGAACTTTAAATTATCTTCATGTACAAACAAAAATAACTACACAAAAAACCAAATCAGAACTTTAAATTACTTCATGACAACTAAGAAATAACTACACAAAAACCAAATCAGAACTTTAAATTATCTTTGGTAACTACAAGAAATAACTACACACAAAACCAAACCAGAACTTTAAATTATCTTCATGTACAAGAAATAACTACACACAAAACAAATCAGAACTTTAAATTACTTATGTACAAACAAGAAAAACACACACAAACCAAACAGACTTTAAATTATTTTCATGCAAATCAAAATAACGCACAATAAACCAAATCAGAACTTTAAATTATCTTCATGTAAAAATAATAAAACTACAAAAACTAAATCAGAACTTTAATTATCTTCATGTACAACACAAGAAATAACTACACACAAAAAACCAAATCAGAACTTTAAATTATCTTCATGTACAACACAAGAAATAACTACACACAAAAAGCCAAATCAGAACTTTAAATTATCTTCATGAACAACATAATAATATTGAGACAACATATCAACAAGTTAGTTGAAGTAAAATAAAATGATGGTATCGATACACATGTGTTTGTTTTCCCAATGCTGTTTGACCTCACAGCGTCAGGATGAGAAGAGATTTCAGAACGTGCTTTTGTGTGCGTTTCATAAACAGTGTTTTTTGGAACCTCTGCTATATATGAGGTCCCCCAGCGTTTGCGTGGACGACATTTTGTGTTGTATCCACGATATCGGGGTAACATTGCTCTTTATTATGTGTTTGTTTATACTAATACAAAAATGAACAGTAGAATCAATGTGTTATCCGTCCTGTTCTTCTATATAAAAGTGTCAAAGCAATTATATTGCAACTCCGGCAACGAATCCTTGGGAAAACAATTATGAAATTAAACACTATTCTAATAGTCATAGAGCTACTTCACATCACAAGGAGGGAAATCTTGTAATATTCTCAAATCATGATGTTTCTTGTAAAGCGTGTAGACGAGGGTTTTGTATGTTTCAGTATTATTCACTATGTGCTTTAGTCATCATTCATTAGAAAGAATGTTTAATAGCAAATTTGAGTTTTAAATAGTAATTGAATCATCACACGCTCTTAGAACGTAGAACATATTCGCACATATTAAATGGGACTGGAATTAGAAGTAGTATTTTCTTCTCCTTCTTTGCGTTCGTTCTTTACGATCAATTTTAATCACTCTTTGTGATATGTTTGATCTTTGCCAAGAACATGTATACGTTGCAACTTGGTTTGGTAGGCCCCTAAACGCATAGACACATGCTTACACGTTTAGGACACATGCATCCGATTTCAGCCAAGAAGTAGAATAATCTTGAATTTAACTATCATTTGTTTGTTGCACGTTTTCTGCATCTAATTTCGACAAGGAATTGAACATATGAGAAAATAACAAGGTCCAACAATGGGAACTTGAGCAGATATAAATAGAACATTTATCTTTGATGTTTGACAGATTACAGTCACGGTTTTGAGGGGTAAGCTGGGGGGGAAGGGAGAAGCATGTTAATGAAGAATTAAAGCATTGTTTTCACAACATATCGTATATTTGTATGCATCAGTACTTTATATGATCGGATAGTATTTGTAAGAGCAATTAGTTTAATTGGCTGCATAGTTTCTGTAAAATATATGTTGCCTTTTTCCATCTTTTTTTTAGCATATATTGCCTTGTTAAGCCAAAACAACGAAGATATGTAAAGAAAAAAAATACAACTTGTCACATGTTAGGCTGCAGATAAGCTACTGTATGTCAAATATAGTGAAGACACCTATGACATGTAATGTAAATACCATGATGTAATCCAGATAGATAAAACAAGAGCAGTTCACTTATTTGGATTGCAATTTCGAGTGCACGAAAGATACTAAAAATAAGTTATGCTACAAATCGTCAAAGCTACTTCAGCGTTTTAAATAAAATGTCTATATAAAATATGAAACTCCAATATATATAGTTTTAACACTAAATTAATACATATTTAATTTCAACGTTGCATCACTCCTTAAAATGTACCAACAAGAGATATAAAATGACTAAAGAAATAGAAAGTAAGTTGAATGTATTTGCAAAGAGATATCTGCGAAAAATAATGAACATACAATGAGAGGATATCAGGATAAGGGATGAAATAAGAGAAATGTCTGGTAAACTACTAGCAGCAACTGTTACAAAAAAGAGAATATGGAGATATGTTGGGTTTATTCTGAGATGAAATTATCAAAGAATCAGACATTGGAGCGGGAGACAATTTCAGAAAGAAAAGACGCCGTAACGAAACTCTGAAACGAACTTCACTAAAAGAGACGGAAGATAGTGGACTCAGTTCCACAGAAGACAGAAAATAAACTAGTCCAGGATAGAACAGTACGGAGATATTGCTTACTAGGACTTATGTAACATATAAACAGTACACGAGGATTATAATAGTTTCTGCATGAAGAGATGGTTTCTATGTTCTCTCAACATCTGCGAGAGCAAATAGCTTGAAAGGACTTATAGCTTCTGTGATAGCAAATAACTTCTATTGTGGCATAACGTCTGTAGGAACAAATAGCTTATATTGTCAGGTAGCATCTATAGGACAGAACACATACGATACCTAGCTTATGTTTGAGCATACACATCCTATAGTCGCTTAGCTTATGTATGAGCATACACATCATATAGTCGCTTAATGTATGAGCATACACATCATATAGTCGCTTAGCTTATGTATGAGCATACACATCATATAGTCGCTTAATGTATGAGCATACACATCATATAGTCGCTTAGCTTATGTATGAGCATACACATCATATAGTCGCTTAGTTTATGTATGAGCATACACATCATATAGTCGCTTGGCTTATGTATGAGCATACACATCATATAGTCGCTTAATGTATGAGCATACACATCATATAGTCGCTTAGCTTATGTATGAGCATACACATCATATAGTCGCTTAGTTTATGTAAAAAGGTGGAGGCTGCAGTAAAACTTTGAAAAATAGCTAAACACGTAAACACAAAGTACTACAGTTTTACAAAATACATAAACAGTGACGATAAACAGCAACGTTTCGACCAAAGGCCTTTATCAAGCAAACCATGTTTACTTGATAAAGCAAATTATGTTTGCTTGATAAAGGCCTTTTGGTCGAAACGTGCTGTTTATCGTCACTGTTTATGTATTTTGTAAAACTGTATACTGTGTTTACGTTTAGCTATTAGTTTATGTATGAGCATACACATCATATAGTCGCTTGGCTTATGTATGAGCATACACATCATATAGTCGCTTAATGTATGAGCATACACATCATATAGTCGCTTGGCTTATGTATGAGCATACACATCATATAGTCGCTTGGCTTATGTATGAGCATACACATCATATAGTCGCTTAATGTATGAGCATACACATCCTATAGTCGCTTAGTTTATGTATGAGCATACACATCATATAGTCGCTTAGTTTATGTATGAGCATACACATCATATAGTCGCTTGGCTTATGTATGAGCATACACATCATATAGTCGCTTAATGTATGAGCATACACATTATATAGTCGCTTGGCTTATGTATGAGCATACACATCATATAGTCGCTTGGCTTATGTATGAGCATACACATCATATAGTCGCTTAATGTATGAGCATACACATCCTATAGTCGCTTAGTTTATGTATGAGCATACACATCATTTAGTCGCTTAGCTTATGTATGAGCATACACATCATATAGTCGTTTAGTTTATGTATGAGCATACACATCCTATAGTCGTTTAGATTGTGTAGGAACAAATATTTCCTTCTATGGTGTCATAGTTTATGAATGCACAAATTGATTATGCGATGGTGTTGCTTCGGAAAAAAAACCGTAACATCTAGAAACAAATAGAAGTCGCAAAGATATGTCAAAACGGAATAAGAATATGATTGAAGACAAGAATATGTCAAAGCGGAATAAGAATATGATTGAAGACAAGAATATGTCAACGCGGAATAAGAATATGATTGAAGACAAGAATATGTCAACACGGAATAAGAATATGATTGAAGACAAGAATATGTCAACGCGGAATAAGAATATGATTGAAGACAAGAATATGTCAACACAGAATAAGAATATGATTGAAGACAAGAATATGTCAACGTGGAATAAGAATATGATTGAAGACAAGAATATGTCAACACGGAATCAGAATATGATTGAAGACAAGAATATGTCAAAGCGGAATAAGAATATGATTGAAGACAAGAATATGTCAAAGCGGAATAAGAATATGATTGAAGACAAGAATATGTCAACGCGGAATAAGAATATGATTGAAGACAAAAATATGTCAACACAGAATAAGAATATGATTGAAGACAAGAATATGTGAACACGGAATCAGAATATGATTGAAGACAAGAATATGTCAACGCGGAATAAGAATATGATTGAAGACAAGAATATGTCAACGTGGAATAAGAATATGATTGAAGACAAGAATATGTCAACACGGAATAAGAATATGATTGAAGACAAGAATATGTCAACACGGAATAAGAATATGATTGAAGACAAGAATATGTCAACACGGAATAAGAATATGATTGAAGACAAGAATATGTCAACACGGAAGAAGAATATGATTGAAGACAAGAATATGTCAACACGGAATAAGAATATGATTGAAGATAAGAATATGTCAACGCGGAATAAGAATATGATTGAAGACAAGAATATGTCAACACGGAATAAGAATATGATTGAAGACAAGAATATGTCAACACGGAATAAGAATATGATTGAAGATAAGAATATGTCAACACATAATAAGAATATGATTGAAGATAAGAATATGTCAACACAGAATAAGAATATGATTGAAGATAAGAATATGTCAACACGGAATAAGAATATGATTGAAGATAAGAATATGTCAACACAGAATAAGAATATGATTGAAGATAAGAATAAGGACAGAATAGCAGCTGGTGGTAGAGAATAACGTAGAATTTTTGAGTTGAAAATAATCGTGTTTTTTAAAATGAAATTTTAAATAATTATCCAAACAAATGTACCCCCACATTTCCCAAAATAGAATGTTCATATGATTTCTTGTCATAAGTCAAATTGACGTCATTGGAACACAGAATTACAATTAAGTTATATATGCAATATTATGTAGCTTTCCTAGGTTTTAATATGATTAATAAATCATAAGAAATAAGACATAAAATTCTAGATGACGGTTACATTATAGTACAAATATAGATAATATGATCAATAAACTGCGTAGATGATACGCTAGAAATATTATATGTACAGCTTGTTTCTTTGTTAGTTATTAGAGCGTAAAGGCCAACAAATATGAAAAATAAGACCTCTAACTTCTTGCGGATAATCTAAGTTTTATGTATAGTGTAGTGTCCCTTACAAGGTTTTAAGAAACAGTGAGTGCACTTTTCTTTTTTCTTTTGTTCAGTCCCTTTTTGTCTCACAGCGTCAAGATAAGAACAGATTTATAGAATACGCTTTTGTGTACGCTTTATAAACAGTGTCTTTCGTCGCCTTTGTTATCTCTGAGATCCACCTTTTGCAACTGTATCAGAGTAACATTGCTGCTCTTTAAGGCGCACTGTCTGGTGGTAATCTGCTTATGTGGCCGAACCATATAATTTGTTGTTTCTTGATGATGTTCAGTAATGATGTACCGCTTTTTCCCACCGATGTCTTCATTTCTAAACCGATCTCTCTGAGCACACTGGAAGGCAATGACGATGATAGTGTGTTAAGTTGAATCATCTGATTTGAAGCTTGAAGGAGAAACTGAAGACTAAGGTGTAAGAGAATAGAAAACGGTAACATATTAACATTTGATCTCAGTCTTCTTCGTCTTCTTCTTTATTCTCTGACAGATGTTTGAAAATGTTCACAGATAACAGTGATCCATCTCAGGTTGTTGAGATCTTCAAAGATCTTGTCTTGCAATGGCATTAATGACGATGGTCACATCAATTGTTAATGCTGATCACAAACTAGCTAGCTTTTTTATAAGGATGATGAGATCTCATTTCAGTCATGTCAAAGTCCTAATTATCAGAGTTATCTATGTTCATCTTGTTGAGAAGATATCATACAAGTCTGTTGTGCTCTTAGAATAGTGGCGTGATCTTCTCTATTTAACTAGCAATATGGATTGTTTGTTTCGTGGTCCTGATGCTCTACTTTCATGTTGATGGTGTATTCTCGTGGGACATGTTTGTCTGTCTTGAGGTCGGAGTTTATCATCTGTTGTGTCTAATGTAGATCGTTAGAAGTTCAGCATTATATTTGACTGTTTATCTTCACAAATCTTCATAGTTCTTTTCTATGCTCTCAGAGTCCTGTAAACCTGCTGAGAAAATGCATTTCTTTCAAACAAAAAAAGATCAAACATTTCTACAACCGTTGTAATACTGACAATTCTATTGAGAACCTTACGCAAGCTTTTAAATCTCATTTAGACAATTTCGTTTCCATACGTTCGCTATTGCCATCGTTATGATGTGTATCGGTGTATCATTTCCTCCCGCAGTTGCATTATCTCTTTATCTGTCAGTTCTTAGTCATGTGATTCCACAATGTCTTCAACATCATCTTCGCCATTTTTTAAAAACAAAATTCCTTAGCCAATGACACTATCAGTTTCAGTTTCAGTTTGAAATATCTTCATTGCACTCCGGACATGTTCATAGGTGCTCCGATCTCCTTCGTAATATCTCCAACAGCGTCCAGCGACTGACCGATGAGCTGAATGACTGCGGTATAGGCAGTCCTTAACGTGGAAATGGATTCTCTGCCTCGCAACGGAGTTCGTGCGTGTAGGCGGGGATCCTTCGCTTATTCTCAACAGCGGTTCACCAACACTATTTCATTGTTTAGTGGTTGCTGGCTGGATTCCTTTACAATAGTATACCTCGTTGGGGCAGTTTCCACCAGTTGCCATATTCCATTGAAGATGTTAGTCAACTTTGGCAGGTTTCAAGATTCTTCCTCTCTATTATATGTCTGATAACTGATGAATAGAGAACGTATACATGTTGAAAGCATGCATAGTGTCTTTATTTTTCCCCACAGTGGTAACCCATAAGGAAGTCTTGTTTTACATCAAGTGTATCATCCTTGTGAGCATCTGCATGTTATAATCCTTATGAGCATCTGCACGTTTTCCTGATACCTTAGAGCATACTTTTATATATATAAATGGAACAAAATATAAATGCTTGCAGATACAGAACAAAAATATTACCTGATAGTATATATATATATATATATACAGCATACAATTTCTTGTAGCTTTTTCAGACGTTAGGTTATAACGTGCCTGTCATTTCACATTTCTATCACCTTGTGTACAGAAGTTAGGGGACCAATTCCTTTCTCACGTGTGAAACGTCGAGTGTGTGATTGAGCCTACAACACTCTGAATATATATGGGAGCGATCTATGCATTAAGTTATTCCTACCGGAAAAAACTGAGTGTAATTACGGGCAACGAGCGCCGTAGGGTTACTTTTTTCGCAATTTTTTTAAATCAAATATTTTTGAATTTATTTTTGTTATCACACAGTGATATCATGTTGTGGACTATTATTTTAGTCTTTTGTGTTTGTTTTGCGTTTCACTGATGACTTGAGTGATGGATTTGTTATATTTTGTAATGATATAAACTACCATCTTTCATCTTTTCCTTGGTCCACTCCTCGCTTTCGCTCTCACGTTCTGCTGTAGCAAACTTTGTGGTCAGTCTTGTCTGGCTGTATTCTTATTAGATGACAAAACCATTTCATTTTCTGTTTTTCGATGTAATTCAAGTATGGTCTTGTTCCAATACTCTCTCTGCTGTTGGTATTATTTTTGACTTTTGTGTCTTCTTGTGTTGTTAGTAGCCTGTCGGAACTTTTGTCTCTTCTTGTGTTGTTGGTAGCCTGTCGGATCTTTTGTCTCTTCTTGTGTTGTTGGTAGCCTGTTGGAACTTTTGTCTCTTCTTATGTTGTTGGTAGTCTGTCGGGACTTTTGTCTCTTCTTGTGTTGTTGGTAGCCTGTTGGAACTTTTGTCTCTTCTTATGTTATTGATAGCCTGTCGGGACTTTTGTTTCTTCTTGTGTTATTGGTAGACTGTAGGGACTTTTGTCTCTTCTTATGTTATTGGTAGCCTGTCGGGACTTTTGTTTCTTCTTGTGTTATTGGTAGACTGTCGGGACTTTTGTTTCTTCTTGTGTTATTGGTAGCCTGTCGGGACTTTTGTCTCTTCTTGTGTTGGTAGCCTGTCGGACTTTTGTATCTTCTTATGTTATTGGTAGCGTGTCGGAGACGATACATTTCACATGTGATTATTTGCTGTGCTTGTGCTTCATTTATTTACTATACTTGGCACTGACAGCATAATTTAGGAAGAAAGATTTTTGTTGATTAGCTGGCAGTAGGATGTTTGAATGTTTGAGTAACACGCTATTTGGTAGGTAACAATGTTTGCCTTCCGAACTCTATCTTATTATTTTATGTCGAGACCTCCATCTTCTATAAATACGTGTTCTAATTATTTGAATTCTAACCGTAATTACTAAAAATGTCAGCACAAAAAGCGTCATATCAAAACATCACCATCAAAAAAAGGTTTTGAAAAAGCCGAAGGATTGATTTCATTGCCCCGGTCCCTCTCCGTAGAAATGGCATGCCATCTGCCGAAAGCATTGCACAAGCACGAACTCCGTAGCTCCAGCAACAATCATAAGGGTCTCTGGAAAAATATGCATTCGTGATCAGAACGGCGCGGTCCCAACCCACAAACTTCGACTCGCAAATCAAGTGCGTAACCACTTAGCCACAGAGACAGCACCATCTATACATCATCCCCAACACACTGTCAACCACACAAACACCTGTTCATTTCTTAACCTCACAAATTAGACATCACGTGTAGAACAATATTCAACAATATAAATAGCATACATCAAACCGTAGCTCCCGGCAACATATGGCGACTAGCTCAGACGGGAAAACCAATTTTCCTGTTTAATGGGGGCTGGTTTTTTCAAACATATCTTTGATAGAACACCGTAAGCTTTTTTACAATTTTACTCAATTCTGTGAGTCCATGGTTATTTATTGATGAAAAATATGAATAATACTGATATTCCTTTGTGTATACTTAACTTGTAACATAATATAACCTTGATTTAGCATGTTGTGTTTTTTTGCAACAATACTGGAATGCGAGTTCACGCGTCTTATTTCCTAGAATTTTCCTTTTGCCCGCGGGCCGTATGTTATCGGAGACCACGTATCAAACACATACAAACTTCATAACAAACTAAAAACATGACTTTTAAACACAAACAAGTCAAGCAGTCATTGTTCATGAATTTATCGATTAAAAATGAACGTATTGAAGCGATAAACGTGACTGCAGCTGGATTCAGGTGTGTGCATCAGGTGTTCACATCAGGTGTACAGTTTAGATACACGTTACTGTTTTGTAAATAGATGAGTCATTGAACAGTGGAAAATAAGTATTACTGGAATGTTACTTGCTATTATAGCAGAAGTTTGAATTGTGCGTCTGTTGATAGATTTGGTTAATTGCTTGTACGGTTGCAATATTGGATGAATAGTAGAGTTTGTTAAACGATTACAAAGATGATACTTTTGTTATCAGATTGACTGAGTTGCAAGTTTGTTGCAGGATTGGTTTAATTTGTAAAATTGGGTGAAATGTAGATTTATTGCAAGACTGGTTGAGTTGAAAGATTGCTGTAAAATTGGTTTAGTTGTAGCAATATATATATTTAATATTGATTTTCAATAAATAACCTTTCTGGAATATCGCTAAAAGTTCTTAACCCTTTCACTCCGCAATAATTTTTTTTTATCTCTTAACTCATTTATATTGCAACGTATACCAAAATAAACAATGTACTGGCTTTACGACATTATAAAATGTACCGTGAGCCAGTACGACGGCTGAGAACGGCAAATGGGTTAAATAGTAAATAGTTTGTTCAACTAACTTAATTAAAACATGACTTGTCGATACGGAGTGCACTAACTATGGTACATATACAGAATAAAATAAGGGGACACACAGGACTATCTTCTTCTTCTTCTTCTGCGTTCTCACTAGATTGGGATTTCGAATTCTCTAATAAAGGCAGCCGTCTGTCTCAGATTATCAGCAACGCCATACAGTTTGTCTTGAACGCTAGCGTAAGTGGGCCACCTCTTTCTTCTCAAGTCTGCACACTAGGGGCAGTTCTGTAGGATATAATTCCTATGATTTCTTCTTCTCCGTTTGTGCCGACCTCTTCCCGCAGTAAGTTTTGGCCACCCTCGTGATGGTAGGTCTGACATTCTTACTGCGTGGCTAAATCTCCGAGACAGATTGGCGACCATAGAATCCGTTATCCCATTCCTCATTGTGAGGGATCGTTGCACCATGTTATGCGCCTTACAGCCTGGTGCAGCCGTTTTCTGCAAGCATTAGTTTCGGGTTAGCATTCCCTAGCGGACAGACATGTGCATCCGATTTCCTCCTGACCACCTTAGTCGCCTTTTACGACATGCATGGCAGGTAACAGTGGTTCTATTCTTTACACCCCAAAGAGGACTATCTAAAATGCGATCTTATGATAATAAAAGCTAAGGGGATTCTATAACACCCGATGAAATGAAAATCGTGCATATCATTTACAGGATGTCGTCATCAAGCACAGAAAACGAGTCGTTGATTTTCTAGGCACCACTTATACGTTTGGTAGTTTATCATTGCTTTCTGAAAGGTTTGGTATATTTTTACCGTTCGTAAGGGTCCACGTGAACAAAATTCCAGTAGCGTAGTTTGAACCGGGTACTCTTGGGTTGTAATCGAGCTCACTTCCGTGACGTCACAGATGCCTACTAACACCAACTAGATTCAGTTAAATTAGAAGCAACATGTTCTGTTACCTCACAAGTACGGGATTGTCTTGGAACTTCCAAAGTTAGAAGCAACATGTTCTGTTACCTCAAAAGTACAGGATTGTCTTGGAACTTCCAAAGTTAGAAGCGACATGTTCTGTTACCTCACAAGTACGGGATTGTCTTGGAACTTCCAAAGTTAGAAGCGACATGTTCTGTTACCTCAAAAGTACGGGATTGTCTTGTAACTTCCAAAGTTAGTATCGACATGTTCTGTTACTTCACAAGTACGGGATTGTCTTGTAACTTCCAAAGCAGTTCTTGCTGTTGACATATCTGATGTTTTAACATGATCACAGATCGCAGAGCAGAACATGATGACAAGGGTACTCATTTACAGCTAAGCTGTTTATTGATTGACTGTGTAGATAGATGATTCATGGTTGGGGTGCTGCATTAACATAAAATGGAATAACGCACATATGCTAAGGTAACATATGTTACCAACACTTGTTGCTACTAGCTGCTCTTTTCGTTACATGTAAAACACAAGTACAATTCCTAAATGGTCGCCGAAGGACGGGCTTCATTGCGCTGGGATTTTACCCCAAATGGCTCGTTTCCTCTCCGCAGAAATGGCACGCTACCTGCCGATTCTATTGCACAAAGCACGAACTCCATAGCTCCGGCAACATTACTGGGGTCTCTGGAAAAAAGGCAGTCGTGAATTCAACGGCGCAGTCCAGATTCGAACCCACGTCCGTTCGAAGGCAAGACGAAGGCTTAACCACTTAGCCACAGCGGCCCCAAAGGTAAAATTCTTCTCCCGATACAACACGTTTATATGTAGTATGAAATCAGAAATAGAGTCTGCAGCTTGCATGAGAGGCAATGCCGGCGCCGAGCTGAGTACAGGAAAACACTATCCAGAATTTACATATAGAATACGACAGTTACTACAACACTGACGTGATTTACTGTCACTCTGATAAACTGACATATATTGTGTGAAAAACGTCATAAACATTTGATTACGATAACAGAAAATGATAGATTCGTTGTGTGTGGACATTGATTACGACATGAAGTGATGGAGAATACGACTTGAGTTGATAAGGTGATTTGACCTGATTTGATTGATGTATTGATTGATGTATTGATTGATGTATTGATTGATGTATTGATTGAGGTATTGATTGATTAAATGATTGAACCATCATCATTGCACTTCAATGAATAATAACACTACCTATGTGCTCCGATTTCTCTCTTACACATGAAGATTTCAGCTGCAGTGCACACACTCCGTAGCACCGGTGATGCTCCCCAATATAATTTTGAAGATCGTGAGGGTATTT